>OY997386.1:5927357-6323717 GCA_963921505.1 Phakellia ventilabrum | reverse complement strand
TCATTCCACATTCCAGACATCCACATTGTAGGGCCGAGCTCCGATTTTTTTTCCTTTACTCTCAATGTTTTGTTTTTTTTCCATTTTGATAATTTATGTATGTACTTATCTCCTCCTCCTAACAGGAACAAGAGCGGCAGCGGCAGCAGCAGTGGCAGCAGCAGCAGCGGCAGCAGCAGCAGCAGCTATTGCTTCAAAGAACTGCTGCTTCCACGTTAGCAAGACAGATGCAGACTGTCCCAAATGAACAGGTGGGTTCACCAGGAATGTCTAGTCTGCTGCAAATGTGGAGGTGGTGGGTATGTGACCATCTGTGAAGTGTGTTTGCAATCATTAATCACAACAGTTAGTGTTTAATCTCAGAAGAGCTGGGATCGTCCAGCTCATTTAGCTTTAATCATAATGTAATTTCTAAGTCACTAAAAGCAATGAAAAAACGTACGAATGGAATCCCATAAAAGCAACTGAATAAGGTTGGAACGACACCGCAATACCTACTTTTATACATCGTCCACCTGTATCTTTTGACAGTTTTCCTACCACGTCTTGTGGTGCTTGTTACATAGGATGACAGGGTGAATGTTAGATTGTGATGTGTATATGTACGTCCTGTGGCATTTTTCACAAGTACTTTTGTATATAATTGCTATTGGGTTAATTAATACAGATTATGCGAGTATTTCAAAGTGAGGTGGGATGTCATTGTACAAGTAGGTATGGATTGTGGTATAGGATGTGGGGTGAGCGTTATTGAGTGTACAGTGCATGTTGCTGCAAAGGGATTAAGTTACAGTGTGAGAAGGTCGTATGTGTTGTGAAGTGCTACAATCCTTTATTAGCTCGAGCTCCAATGAGAATATGGCTGGTGGGGAATTGTGGTGCGTGTGTGGTTGGAAAATGTCAAACAATAATAGGGATGATAATTTGTAACAGTATTGTGGTGTTGTTCCTGCCTAGTTAGGTGGAATTCCTCTTTGGTGACTTATTTGTTATTGTTTGGGAGGAGGGGAGAAGTATGAATGGTTGTGATTGCACAGCTGCAGCTTGTAGCTAATACTTTCATGTTTATGAAATCATGGGCTCTGATGATAACTACAGAATAGTTAATCACAACTTAGGGACAGTTATAGTTCAAAGAGCACCACAAACAGCTGCAAGGTAATGTACGTGGGCAAGGATTGTACAGTAAATGGGTGTACAGCAGTGAGAGCGAAGGGATACTGACTCCATTTAATGCACATCATTATGGTTAGTAGTTCTAGCAGTTCGGTGTTCTTTATACTCATACCCTAAACTCAGGAGTACAGTGACTCCTTAATTACATTAACCCTATAGTTACCTACCGCTGTGGTTTCTCGAATAGTATTACCCATTCAAATAGAATTACCCTATGAATATTCTTACAATCCTCAGTTATGCCGTTTTCAGCCTCTCTGCAACTTTTGTGCTGCTCCATTTTAATTAGTGCATATAAGTACCGTGCATGGGCATATAAGTCCACCCTACGTGTACATACGTCATGGCACATTATAATCGGTACCAGGCCTTCCCCCTCGCTTTTTCTTCACGGTTGCGAGATAAAAGCTGGGGCAGGAAGGACTGGGAACGAGGCTATAGTACTCCATGTTAGAGGTCTTTATGTATTTTGGGACGTAGCAAGGTGATAGGGAGGCGGCTGTTATATGGAATGACGCTGTTATATGCATTTCTTTACCATCATTGGTAGCTCGTGTACTCCTGACCTACTCCTTACTAGGAGGTACTCTCTAATTGGTCCATGTGCAAATTTTATAAGTCCCTATTTTATCTCATTCCAGGGAATGTTTATGTCAACCATGTCGTCCACTCCCACTCCTCCACAACAACAGACCCCACAACTGACACAACAGCAGCAACAACAAAAGGCTGACTTGGAGAGACTACTTACATCTTTGGAAACTGCATCTTACGAACAGCAGCAGCAGTTGTTTGCGAGAATCCAAGCAAATCCGGAACAGCAGCAACAGCTACTATCCATTGTCCAAGGTCGGAGACTACGTAAGCAGCAGGAGCAACGACAACAGCAGGTTGGTTTACATCTTGTCAAAATGATTTCTGGCCCTAGGGTGGAAGATGCATATATTGTTTTTAACAAAGAAAGGCTCTCTGAATACCAACTTCAATTCGGAAAGAAATGCTCTAGTCTTCTTCAGGGTGAAAGTGTATATTGTGTTTGCTTATGAAGATGGGCGTTCATTCAAGTTAAGCGCTTTCAAAAATGTGGGAAGTGTTACATTTTTGCAAATCCAGTCACGTGTAATTATTTTACTTTCATTTTCTTCTTTCAGGAATTGCGCAAGAGGCAGGCAAGGATACTCCTCGATGAAGCCCTAGAAAGAGGGTATGTTCTCTGCCACATTGACAAGTGTATTACGATGGGAAATGCTGGCGCCGGAAAGACCCACGTTGCATGCCGACTATTTAATAAAGATCCTCCGGTTGTTCGTTGCAGTACTCCACTAGCCGAGGCTCCAATTAGAGCCATCTCTCGTATCATCGTTGGAGCAGTCAAAACACACACAGATTGGTTTCAGGTCAGCAGTGAAGAGTTAATGGAGATGCTAGCTCAAGCTGTCAAGGCAGGTGTGCCAATGGAAGTACGGGCTGAAGGACGTACTGTCGTTGGAGAAGGCATCCCTACTCATGCTGCCACTAGCTTGCAATCACCTCAGTCATCACATGATATTACAAGCAAGCAAATTGAAAGCAAGGCTACAGGTAGTGCAAATGATCCACAGAACAGTCATACTGAAGAGGCATCACAACCAGTCGCTGGAGATCAACAAAGCCACGTCTCTGATTCACCTGAAATTGTTTCGCATCCTGTTGTGACGCACGTCAGTCCCTCCAGTGAAGAGATACTCGAGATGATTGAATCATCCACTGGATCAAAGCGTTTTCTGGAGATTCGATGGATGCACTTCATTGATACTGGAGGGCAGCCTCATTTTCACGAGCTGTTCTCCTCATTCATAAAGAATGCTACTGCCGCCTTATTTGTCATAAAGCTCTCAGAGAGGCTTGACCAAATCCCTATGATCGAGTATTACCAAAGTGGTCAGCTTTGTGGGAGGGCTTGTCCTTCTGCCTTGAGCAATGATCAGATATTTCAACACTGTGTTCAAACAGTGCACTTACAAAAGGCATTCTCAAGTGCAGGAAAGCAATCGAAGTTTATCGTCGTTGGTACGCATCGTGATCTCGAGCACACCTGTTCTGAAACACGGGCTGAAAAGAACAGAAAGCTCTTGGAAATACTTCGACCTATATTTCATGATGGGCTAATATTTTATGGCAACTCAACAAAGGAGGTTATCTTTCCCATGAATGCCAAAGAACCAGAAGCAGAAGATCGTGAAGTTGCTGCTTTGATTCGAAGGCTATTGTCCGATGATGGATCTGATCCAGCTCCATTCAAAATTCCCATTGGGTGGTTCTTGCTCGAGCAAGACATCAGAAAATATGCTTCGTTGAAAGGAAGAGGAGTTGTAAGCAAAGACGAATGTCGGGCAATTGCTGCGAAGCTAAAAATAGATGACCAATCACTTGAGGCAGCCTTAGCTTATCTTCATAAGCTCAGTATCTTCCTCTACTTCCCCGATTTCCTTCCAGAGGTAGTTTTATGTGAATCACAAGTGCTTCTAGATAAGATCACTGAGCTTGTTGCATTTAGCTTCCAACTAAGGCGACAGTCTGCTACACTTGATGCTTTTGTTGGCTTGTGGTTACGCTTTCGAGATGAAGGAGTAGTGACACCAAAAATGCTTAAAATGAAAGAGTTTTCAAAGTATTACGTTCCGGGTTTTTTCACCCCAGATGACCTCCTCCTTCTTCTTGAGCACCTTCTAATCATTGCTCCTACAAAGCATTATAGCTATACTGAATACTTCATGCCAGCACTTTTAGATCCAATCAAGAAAGAGGACATTGAAAAGCATCGCCCAGCTGCTATGTCCTCTGTTGCACCTCTTCTCATATACTTTCCTGATGGATGTGCACCGTTTGGCGTATTCTGTGCCTTAGTTGTCTACCTCCTCTCGAAATGTAAGTGGAGAATCTCTTACCAGTCTTGCTCTCCTTCGTGTGTTGCTCGCAACTGCATTGAGTTTCAGCTTCCAATACCAGGTTCAGCTACACTCATCGACTCCTTCACCCATTTCGAAATGCATCTAAGCATTCCTGAAGAGTGTTGCCCTAGTTTTTGTCCCGAAGTTCGACGGTCTGTGCTTGCTGGCTTAGAAAAGGCTTTGGAATCCCCCCAATGTGATGATTCTCAATTTGAAGTGGCTTTTTTCTGTCACTGTGAAGAACCAACTCATCTAGGCACTTTAGACAGCTCTAAGAAGTTCTTAAAGTGCAGAGAAAACACTCAAAACTACTGTCAACTTGACAAGCGCCATACTATGTGGCTAGAGGACACTACCACTCTTTCATTTGCAGGTATGAATGCAAATGCTTCATTGAATTTTCTCGTGATTATGCATTCCTCTTTTTTTTTTCTTTTTTGCAGGTGGAATTACCTCAAAGGGTGTTCTTGAAGTAGAACTAGGTACCTTGCCTCATTTCTTTTTTCTGATATGCAATGAGGGTTTGGGAACATTTAACTAGCTTGTATCATCTTTTAGTGTATTAGCCATTATAATGTTTTGCCTAAAGTTACCCCTTTATATAGTGGCAAGTGGGTAATGTAAATGATTTAAACACACACTGCATCAATATCATATTAGGGTTTTAGATGCCTTGTATTACTATACACCAATTTAAATGAGGGGCCATACATAATATGCTGTGTACCTTTGTGACAACAGAAGTGGCCATATTGTGTTAAACTTCAAGCTCCTCTGTTAATTTTACTAACAGGTTTGGGCTTACATGTATGAACACTAAAGTATTTTCTTGCTGGGACACTGTATACGTATTACACTAACATACTACGTGTACAGTGCTCCAGCTTATTAATTTAATGCTAACACTTGCATTATTGCATGGAGTACTAATTTCACAAATAAATACTTCCCATCCCCATCTGCACACACACACGTTCAGCAAATCAGCCAACTCTGCTAGACCTACTCAGATTTTATGGACAAGAAAGAAAATTTAACATCCCTCGAGAAATCAGCACACATAGTAAAATGTTTGGCATCCTGTTGCTGGAAGACCGTAATGGAGCAAGAATCCGTACCATTTCTGAACATTGTAGAGATAATCCAGAAAAGATGAATATGGAGATCCTTGAGGAATGGGTGGAGGGGAGAGGCAAGCAGCCAGTAACCTGGGCCACTCTCATTGAGGTCCTCCAAGATACAGGACTGACAACGCTGGCCAGTGAGATTGCAGCTGTCAAATGTTCTTCACATTAATTTTGTCAAGTATTCAGTGACCCACAATAAATTGCAGATTCTGAACTTTATCGGGATTCATATTTGACATGAGTGCATGCAGTGTTATACTGTTTCTCTGATTCTAATTTGATGCCATCTCTAACAAAAATGGGCATTTATCAAGTTCTGAGAACTATGTAGATCATTGATTAACTGTAACCAACCTTTTTTGGGGATGCTTCAAGGACATGAAGTTTACACCTAGCTGCGGCCAGATGTGCTCAGTTCAGATGCAAAGGCTGCTGATTGACTGTACATGTACTTGTAAAGGTACCGGTTAACTTTCTATTTGGTGCTATATATGCAGATAAATAGAGGGTTTCATTTAGCTGGCTCCCTGTTGGAACTTTTTGAGCTCATACATGCATGACATATTGTGATGGCTATCTCAAGTCAGGACTGCACGTGTGTGTATCCTTATTCCCTCTATACTAGGGCAAGCACCAAACATTTGCATCATATACTTATTAGCAAAAAAATTGTGGTGTGTGGGGGGGGGTGGTGGGCTCGGAGGGCTACTGTGTACCCTGGGTCCAATCATGTAGGGCCACTATTACCTCTGTACCCTGCAGGATCACACTACAGACCTCAATTACACACTGTAAAAATAGAGTGGTCGTTTTAACCCATATATATGCACCACAGAATGTACAGTTAAGTGCATATCAGTAAGATCACTTTACTCAGGGAAACCCAGCTACATCGTGTTTCTGTGGTGGGGATAGCAACAGGCTGCAAGGGAAAGGTATGCGTTGTTAATTGGCCTTTCTATCCTTTTGAAATTGGAGAAATATTTGTGTAAAGTGATTCACTTGTTTACACATTGTTTTGTAGCTATACAGCAACTTTGTAACAACCTGTTACTATCCTCACCAAAGAAAAACGATATCTGGGTTTCCCTGAGTAATATGTGGTCTTAATGAACTGCACTTAACTGTGCATTCTCTGATGCAACTCTGTTTTTGCAGTGTGCTTGCAGCTATAGCTATAGGTTGAGACGTCTAGCTGTAACGGAATGCATGATCTCGGGTTCACATGACCATCTGAAAGAACAGGCCAGCTGTGCTACACCAAATTCTCACCCATTCAGATTCAGTACCAAACATGCAGTTTTGAGCATGCAAGCATAGTATTACATAACCAGTATAAGCTTAATTAATCCACTGCGATCAGGAAAATGTGAAGAAACATAATATGCATGATAAAAATATTCTAGTCACACCCATATCACAGAAGGGTTACTGTACAATCTGATGCACATGTACAGCTGAGGTTTGGAAGTACATGTACAGCAATAAGTGGAAGTCTCTGTGGGTGTGACCACCACGCTGTCTTCGTCCCTTAAGCTTGTGGTCAACTGTTCCAACCAGGCAGTGGCTGTCCACTGACAACAGCTTCTCCCCTAAAGATGGAGAGTGGAGTACACAATACTGGAAGAAGGGCCTCAGTTCAAGGCATTATTACTATAACTAGGTATACGCAAGCGCACTATGCCTCGCGTTCACTATTAGATGTAGACATGCACAGTATGGAGGGGAGAGGCTTGTGGTCACATGCAAACAGTTGTGGGGTTTCGTTGTAGTTTGCTGACATCGTCACACGGGGTGCGTACTGGGGCGGGGTAGCCCCCCGGATGCACACGGGGTGCGTACTGGGGCTGGGTAGACCCCGGATGCACACGAACCGATTATTTTCGCGAGTCAGCCAGTCGCGAGAATAAGAGCTTAACAGGGAATGCTAGAGCAGCTACGAGAAAGCGACTGACATCCAGGAGAATGATGTCGCTACCTACATTTTCCAGGGATCAGCCATGGATGCCACGGGAGAGCAGAGATAGGGGCTGTAGTGCTTGAACTCACGTTCGTATCGCTCGATCGTGCCGTCTGTCTCCAGCGCTCATATCTCTACTTATACAGAGTGTACATAAACTCTACTAACCTGGGAGCTGTAGTAAGCCTTCCCTGGTAAAAGGATGTGGTAGATTTGTCCAAACGTCTGAGTCTTCGGGCGCCACAAGTTCGAAGACGGCATCCATGTAACTACCAGAGACGCCATTTTGAACACGTGTTGCTGCCCCGGGGCCCCCCAAGCGTGACAGACATCTCCCATATGGAAATATATATATATATATATATATATAGACGCTAGCTGAGATTGTTGAGCCCATAGGTCGCGATTATTGGCCTCGCTGCGCTCGGCAACTAGGCATACGCATAATTTGCGCAGATAGCCTCGTGCAGAGGAATGACGTAGGTTAGTTAGCACAAAACCACACCCACTAGAAGCTGCATCGCCCACGCAATTGCCGGAGAAGCTACTCTACACGAATGAGCCTTCAGGAAACGAATGTCTCTGTATACAACACAGTTCCAAGGACCAATTATGGCTGCTACACGAGAGCAGAGTTGCTTGAAACTCACGTTCGTATCGCTGGCGATCGATCCGCGTACCGTCTGTCTCCAGCGGTCAGATACTGCTTGCAGTACACACGCAGGGGGAGCCTGGCAAGCTACATAGATACAGCTCATAGCTATATTTATCAAGGCCTTGTATACCTGTTGCTGAGCATTGGCTTGGATAACTCAGAATGTCAAACTAGAACTGCCCCGGCTGGTTTTCAGATATGAAACATCAACCTTGTTTACCATCACTCAAGACCTAGTCTGACAGAGCTCTGTGAGGCTGTGTGCATAGGTGGACTCCACCATATGTATCATGTATGTACTAGTGCAGCTCACCAAAAGGTTTCTCTGGAGCATGAGATCAGATGGCAGGCTTGGCACGGGAGGAGAGCTGTTACCAGCTGTCAGGGAGCCACCGACATCCTCGAGGGCTGGTCGCTTGGCAGGGGGCTCAGCCTGGTTGTGGGAGGGAATGGAAAATTTCACTGTCTGCAAGTGATTTAGATGCAGTATCATGGTACCTATGTGAAGACTAAAGCTAGCCTCATTCCCAGGCTCCACTCCCCAGTTTTTACCGCATACTTGCTTTTCTACACTGTGCGATAAAAGCTGGGGAGTGTAGTCTGGGAATGAAGCTGCAACCTCACCAACATGTGATGTGTTAAGATGGAGGGATGAATATAAAACAGTATATTTATATTATGATATTTTCCTATCAGTTCTAGATCTTATCGTGTTTCGTCAAAATGCAGTCTGATCAGAATATATTTTTTATTATGTTTAAACAACTTGTATAATTATAATAATAATGTCATAATAATAATATAATAGTAATATGCATGGAGCTGTCATCTTGCATATGCGATCAATTAAAGTACAACATGCACTTTACTATACTCCATAGCGTTACAGATCACTCTTGGTTGAGGCCTTTCCCGTGGATCAGCTCTAGATCTGGTGGCCAGCATTGGGGCTGTTACAAGACTCTGTCCTGCTGATCGCTATAAAATCTCAAAGGAGAATCCATTGTTCACAACTTTGGCATGTAATTCCATACCCAACAAAATATTTTGGTTGTATATAATTCTGCAATTTAATGTTAGTCTATTAAAACCACAACACTCCAAGTTACGTTATGTCTGTAGAATCATAGATACTAGGGGTGGGTAATATAGTATCTATGGTAGAATTGCGTCATTACCACCTCGATAGCGATACAGTAGCCTCAGACATACTGCACATCTTCCCCTGTGATACAATGCATAAACTCACGTCGTAATATTAATAAACACCCTGCAGGAACAAATTATGCATCAGCAACACACTGGAGAGACGCCAGAAAGATTTCGAAAAGACATCGGAATCGCATCGGAAACACTTCGGAAAGGCGTCGGAAACGCATCGGAAACGCATCGGAAAGACATCGGAAACGCATCGGAAAGACTTCGGAAACGCATCGGAAACGTATCGGAAAGTGTCGTGGCCGAGGGTGTCTTTCCGACTTCGGGAATTATTCCCGAACTCGGGATTCAATTCCCGATGTCGGAAAACAGTTCCGAACTACTTCCCGATATCGGAAAACGGTTTCCGATGTCGGGGAACAGTTTCCGATATCGGGAAACGGTTTCCGATGTCGGGAAACAGTTTCCGGTATCGGGAAACGGTTTCCGATGTCGGGGAACAGTTTCCGATATCGGAAAACGGTTTCCGATGTCGGGGAACAGTTTCCGATGTCGGGGAACAGTTTCCGATATCGGAAAACGGTTTCCGATGTCGGGAAACAGTTTCCGGTATCGGGAAACGGTTTCCGATGTCGGGAAACAGTTGCCGGTATCGGGAAACGGTTTCCGATGTCGGGGAACAGTTCCGATATCGGAAAACGGTTTCCGATGTCGGAGAACAGTTCCGAGCTATTTTACGGTATCGGGAAACTGTTTCCAATGTCAGATAAGTGTTTTCGGTATCGGATAACAGTTTCCGAACTTAGGAAGCACTTTTTGAACTCGGAATTCATCACACTGTTGAAGAATGAACAGCTTTGCTTCTGGTACAACGACATTCATAGTGTATGTTAAAGCTGTAACAGAAAGGTTTGTACCCCATTTATATAGTTACACTACACAAGCTACCTTCGTATCGTTTACACAATACTTAAAAATGAACTATCATATATATGAAAGTACTGCACAATTATATGTGAATACGGACAAAGTACACAACTGAAAGAAATAGAAGTACTTAACAATAACAAAATCCATTATTATTAATATAGTCTGCTATAGACACTGTTTCTAAAACAAAACAAAACGGACAGTTAGCTATATAGGCAGGGATGTCTTTGTCACAAGGTACTGCGATATTGCATCCCGCTGTCTTGGTGTGAAGGCAATCTGATACATATACTTCAAAGCAGCTGTTGAACGAAGATACTTTTAATATACTAGATCAAGAGCGCATAAAAAACTTTTTTATGCGCTCTTGACTAGTATAATCTGCTCTCTTGCTCTGTGCGGATCTGTTCAAAGCGATCGAGGTGTTCCCCGACAGCGTAAACCGTTTCCCGATACCGGAAACTGTTTCCCGACATCGGAAACTGTTTTCCGACATCGGAAACTGTTACCCGACATCGGAAACCGTTTCCCGATACCGGAAACTGTTTCCCGACATCGGAAACCGTTTTCCGATATCGCAAACTGTTCCCCGACATCGGAAACTGTTCCCCGACATCGGAAACCGTTTTCCGATATCGGAAACTGTTCCCCGACATCGGAAACCGTTTCCCGATACCGGAAACTGTTTCCCGACATCGGAAACCGTTTCCCGATACCGGAAACTGTTTCCCGACATCGGAAACCGTTTTCCGATATCGGAAACTGTTCGCCGACATCGGAAACTGTTCCCCGACATCGGAAACCGTTTTCCGATATCGGGAAGTAGTTCGGAACTGTTTCCCGACATCGGGAATTGAATTCCGAGTTCGGGAATAATTCCCGAACTCGGAAACTTTTACCGAAGTCGGAAAGACACCCTCGGCCACGACAGGAAAGGTATCGGGCCGACGTCGGGCCCGCTCCGGAATGTACTACTGGGGCGATTTTCGGTTTTGGGCGCAGTTTTTACGGAGATCTGTAAAACGACGCGTCACGAACTGTATTTTAACTCTTTTCGTGCGATAAAACTTAATGTCTGCTTCTAATTCTAGCCTCGTACCCAGGCCACACCCCCGAGGCTATTCTGCTGCATACTCTTATGGAACGCCATTTGCTTCCAAATTGGCCAAAAAAAACGGGGCAATATGGTTGAATCTAGCCCACGGAATGATAACCACCGCGGGATAGAGCGTTTTTGCACGCGAAAAATTACCATGGTTACCACTGTTACCAATTACCACGGTTACCACTGTTACCACCGTTACCAGTTACCACCAGTTACCACTGTTACCAATTACCACGGTTACCACTGTTACCAGTTACCACTGTTACCAATTACCACGGTTACCAATTACCACGGTTACCACCGTTACCACCATTACCAGTTACCAAGTTACCAGTTACCAATTACTGCAGTGGTTATCGTTCCGTGGGCTAGATTCAACCATATTGCCCCGTTTTTTTTTGGCCAATTTTGAAACAAATGGCGTTCCATATACTCCAAGTATAGTGATAGGCCTCAGCCAGTGAGAACAGTAAGAAAAGAGTATACAAATTCTTTAACGTGAAGTTCACTGCTGGTAAATTACAAAACTTATGATAGTGCACACAAAGGCATGAGTAGCTGTTCATGTAGTCATAGTACCCTCCAATCAAATCATGCAGGGGGAGCAGCATGATGCCGAGCTACAAGTTCTTCCCACTTGAGCTGACAAAACCACTGGCAGATAACAGCACGATTCTTAATAGCTATGTGGAGTATGCTGTTAGGTGATGGTACCCGGGACAGTCTCTGTGTGGAAACAAGAAGTCAAAGTCAACATCACAGATGCATGAATTAATAATCTACTGGTCAGAATTCTACCCAGGTCTTCCACCCATACTTTATCTCATAGCTGCATGTGGAATGGAGGCCTAAATACGTGGTTAGTGTACAAGGTTATTGCATTCCAGAATGAGTCACATACACTGATGTCATGAAAACGTAGCAAAAAAGGAATGGTGTGCTCAATAGCACTGGAAGGAAAGTATTACACTCAAGTACTATTGCTGTGGAGTAGTTATGGTAGATAAATCCTTCACTTATAGCATGTACTAAAAGTTTAACTTTCGAGCTCTTATTTCTGTGTTCACTGTAGAACCTGCCACTCTACTTTTGCCACACGCCAGAGGGAGGCTATTGCAGCTGAAAAACCATTCTTTTTCAATATGCCACAAAACTGGGCAGTGAAGCCTGGGAATGTGACTAAATGAATGCAACTGGTTAATAGCTGTATAAGAACTTACTACAACCCATTTGTGAAGATGGCATGTCTAAAACAGTGGGTGAAGGCTATACAAGGTGGAAAGAGCAAATGGGCAGTGGCTCTCCAGTGCTTAATTAGGCTAGGCTATCTAGAACAAAGGCTAACAGTTTACAGTTACAACTGTCAATACCATTTGCCTATTGCAATTGACAACCAACATGCAAACCCAATTTCTATCCAGCACGGATCGCTTGCTGTGTCTGTGCGGGCACACTTGCACACTTCCGGTGTGCGTTACCAACAGGCAGTGGGAAGAGCCTTGCTACAATTGTCTTCAATGGATGTTGGACGAGTTGAAGCACAAGAAGGACCCAACCAATCGATCGTTGCACTCGGACAATCAGCTAAAACGGCTTTTTAGTTAATTATGAGCATGTGATACATGATGTGGCATGTAATAGAGCACACCAGAAGCAAGAGTGTCTGGAAGAAGTGGTACCAGAAGCAAGAGTGTCTAGACCGACTTCTTCCGGCACAGATACTGCAAGCGATCTGTGCTGGGTAGAAGTTCGGGAGACTTAGAGTAGGTTAGTCAGTTACCATTAGTGAGGCAGCTGTATGTTCCGATAATGACATCCATTGGGATCCCCTTGGGGAGATCACTCAGATCGGACTCTTTCCTGCGTAGTAGATAAAGCAACAGAAGGTGGCATGAGGAATCATCGAGGCAATTCTCAAACTAGTATTCTCATTTTCAATACGGTAAACTCAAGTAATCAATTATCAGAGTATCTTGAATTAATGTCTGCATTTACTAAAAGCTACAGCACCATATGAATTTATCATCTTCTAGAAAGAGATAGTAGCCACTGTCTTATCTTGCCATAGTTACCCATGCCTTCTCGCAGCCATGCAGAAAATGGTCTCAGGTATCCAGCCCCAGAGACTAGGAGAAAAATTGGGAGTCCCTGATTTTACTCCATGGCTGCAAGATAAAAAAACAGTCCTCCCATGGATAACAAGCCTCAAAGGGCAGAATATGCCCTTGGCATGCCTTGGCCAAGGAGGCATGGCTATGCTTACAAACATGCACTCTAAAGTGCCGCATTCGGAACACTTCATAATTTATCTGTTTACGTGACCCTAGCTTACCTTAGTTTCTCGCTGCAGCACTCCCACCATATTAAATTTGCTTTCTAGACTACAGAATCTAGCTAAATTAGCTCTGCCTCCATCTTCCAAGATGAAATGAGAAGGTAGAGGGTTAATGTTTGATACGTAACACGGTGTTTTACGGATTTCCGTAAAAACTGCGCCCAAAACCGAAAATCGCCCTACTGGGCCACCATAGACGTCTGACTCTGCCGCAAGTTTTTCGGACTTATCAAAAGGTACATGCATATTAAGGACGATATTCCTTTTCAGTTTAACACGTAAACACAAGCGTAACAGTGTATGCGCCCTTTGACAGTGTTTAACCATAGATGACTTGTATGTCGGCGGCATGCCCCTCCACATAATGTTGATTCCCTGAGCCGCTGCTTCTGGTGATTTCTGGGACACTAGTAGTTTCTCATGTCCCGCCCGCATCAAAAAATTCTCCCCGCATGGAAATTGCCATTATGCCATTACTGTGCATGCGCAAGCCTTGTGACTACAAAATGGCGAGTTTTCCGTTTACTGCAAGACAACTCTGGTACCGTGGCGCATACAAGCACTTTTACGTGTGGTGCAAGTCTTTCTGACCTGGAGCTTCCTGATTGTCTGGCAGAAGTGTGTGTACGAGAGATACGTTGCTGAATTTGTACCGTATTTATTGCAGCAGTTGTGATAGCTAGTCTTTCGTCTGTAGATAGGTTCTATCCTCAATGTGAGTAGTACCCCTGTAAGCAAGAGAGTTTAAACCTGTGTTTATGAATGTTATTCGCCCTTTTCCTGTACTGTGCAGTGGTACTGTACCGTGGTTTGAAGTTTTGACAGTTACATTTTTGAATAATGCAGGGTGACCCGCCCGCCCGCATCACTTCCTGGGGAAGCCCCCAATGAGAAATTAACATACAAGCCCTAGCTATTAGTAGCTGGGAACCACAATTTAATCCAGTAACTTATAGCTGCAGGATTCAAGTTTAACAGCTGAGAATGGATTCTGAAAATTCATAAAGGAAGGAGGGTCTTGGAAATGGGCATTGCAGCAGAGGAATGTGGGGAACACATGCACAGTAATTAACTGCACAGATACGTGTTAAGTAAACAAACAGCCTACTCGCCCTTTTCAGTGATACCACAAGTTTCAATAATTGCATTTTAATTAGCTCCGCTAGCATTCCATTGGAGCAGCATGAAGCAATGAGCCCATTTACCAGACCCTCCTTTATGAATTTTCCGACGGGGTGTGTGTTGAGAGTCTGGGAACGAGACTAGCCACGTATATGGTTTGATCGTTCACTTTGATATTTGATGTATAAAATATTGGTGGGGGGAGGGGGAGATCTGGTTTAGGGGGACTATGCCCCCCCCCCTCCCCATTTCTATGCCTATAAACTTGTAAAAACTCACATATGCAAATCAGTTTCTGAATACGTTATTTGCAAATTAAATAATTATGGCATAAGGGTAGTAACAATGTGTAGCTACTTGTCCCAGTGTTAACTTTTCCAACTGGCTATAATATGCAGCCTTGTTCCGGGAACGAGGTTTTATGTATGATTTAGGTCACTGTTGGGCATGCCTCAATTTGTGTGGTAAGTGTAAGCAAATGCACAATGAATAATGTGGTAGCAGATGTAGTAGACATTCTGAGGTAGTGTTGCATAGCCAGACATTAGTGTATTGCGCTAAGAGCCTCTCACATCCCTCCCGGAAATGGGAGAGAAGGCTAGTCTCGTTCCCAGCCGACTTTCGCCCTCCGTCGGGAAAAGTACGTCTGGTAACCCCCTTATTCCATTTCGGTTCAAGTGCGCCGGAATGTTGGCGCACTGTATTATTTTAATTTAACGTGTGACGTCACGTAAGATTGCATTGCTATCAGCGTGCAGTGTTACCAGTGTACAACGTGACGTAGCAATGATTACGTGACGCAAGTAATGATTGAAATACCGTGAACTGAAACGGAATAGGGGGGTTACCAGACATACTTTTCCCGACGGAGGGCGAAAAGTCGGCTGGGAACGAGACTAAGAGAAGGCCTAGCAGATGTCATTACTAGCTTGACCAACCAGCTCGTTTCAGATAGTAGCAATACACCTGGACATTACTGTTATCTGCTGAACTTGCTGTGGCTTGCATGTGGTCCGTTTATTATGTGTGCTATGTTGAAACAATAACTGTGGAACTATGAATACTAATAACATCAGAGAGTGGCTAGTTTCTTACCCAGACTTCACCAATAGAACACACTGCCCAAAATGAGCCATGACCAAAGATGATGTAGTACAGTAATTGCAAACAACCACATGGATAGCTACTGTGGTTGTCTGTTCTCATTTTAATTAGCTCCGCTAGCATTCCATTGGAGCGGCATGAAGCAATAAGCCCATTTACCAGACCCTCCTTTATGAATTTTCCGACGGGGTGTGTGTTGAGAGTCTGGGAACGAGACTAGCCACGTTTATGGTTTCCCAGATCAGAGAGCGGCTAGTTTCTTACCCAGACGTCACCAATAGAACACACTGCCCAAAATGAGCCATGACCAAAGATGATGTAGTACAGTAATTGCAAACAACCACATGGATAGCTACTGTGGTTGTCTGTTCTGCTGTTGTGGAATTCTGCAATGCTTGGAAATGACAATATTTCGTCACTATAAGCAAGCAATTGTAGGCACTGCCATATAGTGTAGGTACTACCACACATAGTATTAGGAGGTAATTATTTTTCTAGCTGTGCCCTAATTGGTCATCCCACATACCAGACATCCACGTCATAGGGCTGAGCCGAATGTTCCACCATAGGCGTACTTTTGTTAGTAGAACTAAATTTTTGCAAAATCCTGTCAGAGGCAAGTGGTCGAATCTTTTGCGGAATTCAAATTTGCGGTTTAGGGTCATACGCTACATAGCATAGTACATACGTAATGCTGTATTACGCGAGTATTAATTTTTGTGGTCGGGAATTCAAGCGCGACTATAGCAAAAACTTTCTTGCGCCAAAAAAGTACCACTTGTGGTATTGTCCCCACACCGTTCTTCAGTGGCGGGTGAATAGAGGTCTGGGCAGGACACTATAGGGAGGGGCTTGAGGAGGTCTAGCTTGATAGACTAACTACATGCATACAAGACTAGTAATAAGGAATGTTTCATGGGTCAGAATGTGATGTAAAAACTAGTTCATGCCTGGTTCAGGGGGCATTCACAAACAGGTCTTTATCATGCTTAACATCAATTTGATAATAGAGGTGAGGGAGGACGGGGAAGGGGAGTACAGGCCGGTGATGTCTACCCAAATTGTTTTGCTCTCATCCATGTAGCTATGGCAAGACTCAAGCCTTCTTTGTGCTTGCTTCTGTTGACATCACTTGCTGACCTACGTGGACCTGATGCCGTCAGTGAATACACTACTCTATGTGGACCTGGAACCAGCCTGGGATTGGTGCTGCTCACCCTGATGGGTGTATTAGCAATCCCTTTAGATTCTTGGACTGCTAAGGTGGGTGCAGAATATAGCTTCATAGTATAATGTGGATAAACAGGCATGTGGGTTAATAGGCATGTGGGGTGAGCAGGCAGGACGTATGCATGGTGTGTGTGGATACTTATTATTATTCATCAAGATGAGTATACTATACAGTGCTACAGAGCAAGAGAGCAACTTTTCTGATTTTGAACCCTTAAGTATTAAAAGATGAACTTTGGAACACATATTCTATAATCTTCTGGGAACATGTCACTTTAATTTTGAGATATCAATTGTCACTATATGGCTTCTTAGAGCGAAGTAGTTTGAGAAATATGTTAGGCATAGAAAATGTAAATGCTTTATATTTAAGAAACTGTACTGAACCCACTGATAGATATCCATATGCAGTCAGTTTGACCAAAGTAGGAAGTCATAATTGAACTCTGTTCACTAGATATTATCAAAATGACGTTTTTTGAGAGGCAAATATGTTAGGCATAGCATTTGTTTATTTTTTTGAGTTAAGGAAAAACCCTTGGACAACTAATTCAACTTGTATTGAAGTTTTGTATAGCCCCAAATGTAAGGATTTAACTCCTTACCAATCACAAGATAATGCTAATTTTATTCAATTTTTGCCAATTTTTTCTAAAATCTGCACTACACATGTATGGCTTCTGTATTGGTTATATATGGGGAAAGTTTTCATTTGGAAATGGGTAAAAAGTACTTCCTTACTGTTTTTATACATTTATAGGTGCTGTAAAGCAGTTGTAACCTAAAAATTTAAGAATTTAAAAGAAATTGGTCTCTTGGTCTGTAGCACTGTATGTGGCAGTCCCGGATAGAAAATAAGCACTATTTCATCGCACATCCACGCATTCAAAGTGCTATCTCTTTGAACTTTCGTTAAGGGTGGGGCTCATACGCACTGGGATAGAAGCCTCGCATATTGATGCCAATACAGCCAAGAGAACCAGGTCACTGGCATAGCAAAGGCCATCCACAAGCAAAAGCAGCCAATGCCTAACCTGTATAGGTTCAGAAGCAAGTCATCGACGTACTCTCGGGAGAATAATTACCCCTCAATTACAATAACCCTATGAATATAATTACCTATCATAACAGTTACTACCGCTTTTCGAATAGTATTACCTATAACAAACACAATAACCGTATGAATATAATAACCCATCGGATAACTCAGAGACTACAGCACTTACAGCAGCAGAGACTACCAGGAAACTGCCTTCTACAACTGGAAGCTTCACTATCCTAATAATAGAGAGCACATGAGCAAACAGCAAAGCGTGTGCAGAACAGTGCATAAGGTCAATAATTGGGGCGAGCCTGAGCGAGCCCCAACCCTAGCGACTTAGCTGGTCGTTCGTGTCTATATGTATGTATATATGTATATTTATACCACATTACATAACCGTCAAGGGTTTTGATTGGAGCAGGAGGAGAGTATAAAGGGTCATATACTATTTTCATGTTTCCATGTTTTCATATATACTCCTTTCATGTTTGCGTACGTAGTGAAATAGCGTTTCTAGGCACCCGTTCCGTGATGAGTGCTGATTGGTCAAATGTGGTATAAGCCGGATA
Organism: Phakellia ventilabrum; assembly: GCA_963921505.1. Lineage (NCBI taxonomy): Eukaryota > Metazoa > Porifera > Demospongiae > Axinellida > Axinellidae > Phakellia > Phakellia ventilabrum. The sequence continues at coordinate 6,305,274 of OY997386.1, read as the reverse complement.
TACTACCTATACTCGGAGTATAAACGCAATATACTCCGCTAGGCGGTTTACCCTCGGCTATCGCCTCGGGTAAACCGTCTAGCGGAGTATATTTGCGTTTTTACTCCTCGTATAGGTAGTATATCCTATACATATATTATTATGGTACGTACGTCTTACCGAATCTAAGTGCAAAATTCTAATTTTGCGTATTACGCATTACGTATGCGAAGCGCATTACGTCATTACGTTTGTGAATACGAATGGAAGCTACCGGGAGTTTGCAGGCCCAATAGGCCAAGGTAAGTTAGCTTTTAAGTTGCTTACATGGCGAAGACGGGCTAGACAGTGCTAATAATCCAGTTTTGGAATGTTGCGAAATAATTTACAAATTGCTGAGTTTGCACTTTCGGTAAACAGCTAGCTGTGCAAGAAGAGACCAGCCCAACCATTATTTAGCTTTCAGGTACATTTAACTTAGAATTACTAGTTACTGAGCACAATCTTCAACCTTGTCTTTACATATACTTAGACTTTACACTGCTGGATATACTTGTCTGCTACCATAGTGGTTTGTAGTACAACAGGTTTCTACAATATAGCCTTCAGCCTCTTATAGTGAAAGAAGTGATCACAGCATACAAGGCTCAGCCCCCTCAGTATAGGAGGATTTCCCGTAGAGGCGTGAAGGAAGTTTTAGCACTTTGTAGCACCTTGAAATTATATTCATTGCAGTTTGAGGAAGTTCCGGTCATGCCCCCTGGTGGGAATGTTAAGTATTACGCTCTATGGAGAATGGAGTGTTTTCGTGGCAGAACCAAGCTATCTCGAGGATTGCCTTTAGGTAGTTAATCTACTGCACCTTCGCATGCTATGGTAAGCAGCATTCTCCAAATTGGTATCGCAGTGCTGGTCTAGAGCCTTAAAGTAACGATTTTTCCATAGAGCGTAATAGTTAAGTTTCCCACCAAGGGGCGTGACAGGAAATTGGGTGGAGCTTCCTGAAAGTGCAATGAATATGATTAAAAGGTGGCAAGCATTCCTTCACAGGAAATCCTCCTATAGCAGTCTCGCCTCGCGCCCAAGACTAAGGACCTAAGGTCTCAGCACGACTACAGTATAGCTATTATTCAAACACAACGTTGTTAAATGCACAATAGCTATAGGGGAGCTGTTGTATTATACAACAGCTCCCCTATAGCTATTACTTCTCACAACTGGCTGTCTCGTAAGAATAGTATCCAGGCTACTATTGGGGTGGTTACTGCAGTATCTATGAGCCCTATATCAAGTCAGACAATCACTGATGTATTAAAATGATTCAACACCTGATTCAGTCACAGCATCAATGATATGCTATACGTGCACTCCATTGTATACATAATTATAATGCCCTGGCTCAGGCTCGCCCCACAATGTCCTGCATTAAACTAGTATTCATTGGGGCGAGCCTGAGCGAGCCCCAATCCTAGCGACTTAGCTGGTCGTTCGTGTCTATATATATATATATATGTTTATTATGGTACGTACGTCTTACCGAATCTAAGTGCAAAATTCCAATTTTGCGTATTATGCATTACGTATGCGAAGCGCATTACGTCACTGCGTTTGTGGCACGCCAGCAGAATGGAAGCTACAGTACTAGAGGTTTGCAGGCCCAATAGGCCAAGGTACATCAATCTAAGTTAGTTTTTATGTTGCTTACATGGCGAAGAAGGGCTAGACAGTGATAATAATCTAGTGTTGGAATGTTTTGCTGAACTGCAACCGCACTGCGAAATTGCTGAGTCGGCACTTTCGGTAACAGCTTCTTTAATATAGTTTGACGTGAAAAGTGATCACAGCACGATACAAGGCTTCTCTCCCTCAATGTATGAGATAGGACCTAAGGTCTCAGCACAAATCAAGGCTGCAATATTCAAACACAAAGTTGTTCATGCACAGTACGACAGCACCCATATTCTCACAATTGGCTGTCTCGTAAGTATATCCAACTGCAGTATCTATGAGCCCTATCAAGTCAGACAATCACTATCGTATTAAAATAATGCAAGACCTGATTCAGTCGCAGCATCAATGGTATGCTACATGCACATGCACAGTGCACTGGCTCAGGCTCGCCCCACAATGTCCTACATTAAACTAGTAGTTAGTTGTTGCCCCTAGCAGCTGTAGCACCTCCTTCTTCACAGCAGTTGTAGTGCTTCTTGCCAACCATACTGTCAAGTATTCATTGCGTTGTAATAAGCCAATCTAGAAATGAATAGTGCTAAACCCATAAGTGTAGTGGTAGTACGTGTAGTATAAAAAGCAGCCACAGCGCCTACCATAGGGTCTGTGCTGCGGTGTTTTTAACCTCGTCATAAATTACCCCATGATTATAATTACCCCACGTAATCTGTACCGCAGAAATGCGCAATCTTTGAATAGAATAACTGGTCATTATTCTCCTGAGAGTACAGTAGATAGTAAACAGAACTGAGAAAGGACCCCTCCTTGATGGACACCATTAGAAATAGAGAATGGTTCAGACAGAGAATCAACCCAGTACACACAAACAGCCTGAGAAATATACTATGACATCAGAAGTCAAAGAAGAGGGGCAAGAAGTCCTTTCTCGAGGAGACATTTAAAAAGTGTCGTGTTTAACTGAGTCAAAGGCTTTGCTAACGTTGAGGAAACAGGCATAGACGTGTGAGCCTCTATGGGCATATCTGGATGCAACATTCTTAACAATGCCAGTGCAAACTGAGGTAGACAAGTGCTGCTTAAAGCCAAATTGAAATTTAGAGGTAGATAAACTAGGCATACGCATTGCGCAGATAGCCTCGCGCAGAGGTATGACGTAAGTTAGTTAGTACAAAACCACACCCACTAGAAGCTGCATCGCCCACGCAATTGCCGGAGAAGCTACTCTACGTGAATGAGCCTTCAGGAGACGATTGTCTCTGTATACAACACAGTTCCAAGGACCAGTTATGGTTACTACCCGAGAGCAGAGTTGCTTGAAACTCACGTTTGTATTGCTGGCGATCGATCCGCGTACGGCCAGCGGTCAGATCTCTGGTGAAACAGAAACTCTAATCACGTTGGAGCTGTAGTAAGCCTACCTGGGTAAAAAGAAGTGATCGAATTGTCCAGATCTCTAATCCTTCGGGCGTCAGAAGTACAAAGGCGGCATCTATGTAACTCGTCAGGACGCCATCTTGAACACGCGCTTGCCCCCCGGGGTGCCCCCGGGGCCGGAAGCGTTTCGTTACAGCTGTAGTAACAACACGTATACGGAACATACGGACATAATAATAACACGTATAAGGAACGTAACCGGAGATTTAATTGCATTCCTAAGCATGACGGAGTTGCGCACATATATATATATATACGCTAGCTGAGATTTCAGCCCACACTGCACGATTAGTTGCCTCGCGCTAAGGCACTCGGCAATAATCAGAGAATTGCAGTAATATACACCATTCTAAAACTTTGCTAAGAGGTAAGAGCTATCAGGCAGTAGTTACCGGAAAGGGAAGAATCCTTATTACCTTTTGGAATAATAGGGACAAGGATACATTCTCTAATGACACAAGGCATATGAACATGACGAATAATAGCAGTCTAGTATAATAATAATAATTATACTAACCTGCTCTGTTTTAATTCTGAGGTCCTTAGGTTTGATTGGATCCTACGTTTAATTGTGTCTCGTTCCTAGGTTTGGAACGCCTGGGATAAAGTGTGATCATAAGTTGCAGGGTGCCAAAGAACTACTGACTAGCTATATATAGTCATTTTCGGGCATCAACAATGCTGTCTTAAAGATGTTGATGTATACAACACTTTTGATCCGTGGTAATGACATTCGTTGGTGATTTAATACACAGAGATGGCATTTTCTTGTGGCAACTCTGATGTTTGATCGCTGATATTATTGTTACTAGTCTACTTTTTTATCCTCTGGCTATTATGCACTTACTCTCCTTACTGTTCCATTTCCATCCACCAACTATACTGAATATCATTATTCATATGGACTACCTACGATAGTATATACTGGACATGGAATGTCACCTGTTTTATGTGAACTGCTGCACTGGATACTGTTCATGATCACCTTCATTTATGTACTCTGAAATTGTGTAAAAATGAAATGTCCTGTAATCCTGTGAGGGGCATAAAATCTGAGTTTTGTCAGTGTACATGCATTGAGTTTACGTATGCGCAGATGAATGGAATAACCTGCAATCCTTTAAGGGGGATAAAATCTGACTTTTGCATTCCAAACGTAATGCCTAGTAGAGCTCTATTTTTCATGGTGGCGTAATATGCTACATGTATTTATATTGTTGTATATATGTTGATCATCCAATACCTACTACACTAGTCTTTGTTCCCAGGCCACACAGAAGAGAAAAGTTTATTTCTCCTTTCGAAGGTAATCACATCGCCAAGTGTAAAGCACAGTGTAGTGGTTGAGTAGAAACGGATGTAATTGAATCATGACTTGGGCGGGGCGAGATGGGTTGCAAGCCAGCCTATTGCGAAAATAACAATTGGCTGTTGGAACCATGCATGACAATGCTGCTGGAGAAGCTATGAAAAAGCGACCGGTCTTTGGAAGATTGCTGTTTCAGTCTGCAACATATGTTCAAGGATCAGCCATGGCTGCTACGGGTGAGTGGAGAGATGAGGTGGGCTGCTTGAAGCTTACATATGAGCGTATTGATTGAACGTGCCGTCCATTAATAGCGCTCATATCTCTATTTATACAGAGGCTACACAAATTGCACTAACCTGGCAGCTGTAGTTAGCCTTCCTTGGCAAAACTATGTGGTAGACTTGCCCAGATCTCTAACTCTTCGTGCACCACAAGTTGCAAGACATTATCCATGTAACTGACAGTGACGCCATTTTGAACACATGCTCCCATAAAGAGATATATAAAATATGTATAGTTTTGTTTTGGCCATAACCCCTCACAGAAACTGAAAGTAAAGAAACCCAATGATCAAATTCCTCCGTGACCCCTCCATCAGACAAAACATTATAATATTATATTATTTAGCTACGCCCCCCCTTAAATCTTTACAATTGGCAGTGTATCTATATGCCCCAAGAGTGAGGCTATTACCTCATGCACTCATACACATGCAGGAGACCCGTCTAACCATCTTTCAGAGGGTGGGCAATGGCAGCTTGGCAGCTGGAAAGGACAGGCTCTTAGCATCACAGCATCCGCAGTCCAAGCAGATTCTACACCAACACACTGACACCATTAGGAGGTTCGGATTGGAATGGGATATGTATACTTATACTATACCTAAGTCATTCTAACCAATCAGATTTCAGCATTACAAGTATATAACGGGTCATACCTACCGCGCGAAAAAATATACCCCGATTGCTTACGTAAAGCGGGTACCCGATTCCGTTCCAGTCGTTCAAATGTTCAGAAAGCTGTGGTAGGGCTGGTGGTAGGGTAGTCTAGGCAAGACGTACGGCTTTTTTTGCCCATAAATCGATGTGGGATAGCATGGTAAGCTATTGGTCTCCGTCTGTAGCTAGTTTTGTTGCATTTCTGTGTGTTTGTACGTGTGGCCATGCTGCCAGCCTACCGTTTTTGCCAAAATGGCGCTAGGGTCGGGATAGACGGGTAGCTACCGTGGCTATTAGCTGTTGTTCATGTCTGTTACAATTGCTGGGAGTGTCTCGCCACTTGTAGCTACTATTTTGCGTTGTGAAAGCTTGCTAGCTACCCAGTTTATCGCGTCGTGCTGAACGGCACCTTTCGAACCTTCTGGTGAGCAGTAGCTTGCCTTGCAGTTCTTGATGCTTTGGCAACTCTTGTCAGAATGACTTAGGCATAGTATAAGATAGATAGACCACTGCGTAGCGGGGTATATATATAGGTTATACGATGAAACCGAGGGGTCTACGGGATTTAGAGCCCCGCGGAAACCGCTATAGACACCCGCGCGCGAAGCGCAAGGGTGTCTATAGGTTTCCAAGGGGATCTAAATCCCGTAGGCCCCGAGGGTTTCATCGTATAAGGTATTTATACTATAGCCAATCAAATCATTTTTCGCGTTAGCAACTAAACTAGCTAGCAACAGCTACTTACAGTTCAATTCATAAATTCTCAGAATGAGTGAGCTCTCTGACAAGCGCACGACAGAACCGTAGTCGGAGACTGCGGCTGAGATTGAGACCGAAAATGTCGTCCCGCCCCATGACATCATGGACTTCCTGTCGAGGCCGAAGTCGAGTGGTCGAGGCTACCGAGCCAGCCCCACTCACTCGCTTTGCCGTGCCTTTGTCCGACGAAGCAGTCAAGGAGGCAAGAAAGGCAGCCGTGCCTCAAACTACGCAAAAGGACGTTCTCTTAGTCTAGTACGCTTGTCAATGTCAGAGCTCACTCATTCTGAGAATTTATGATGTAAGTAGCTGTTGCTAGCTAATTTAGTTGCTAACGCGGAAAATGACTTGCTTGAATTGGCTATAGTGTAAATACCTTACGATGAAACCCTCAGTTTCAGTTACAGGGGGTATAAGTTGAATCACAGGTGGTATAAGTTGAATCACAGGTGGTATAAGTGATTTAGACACCCGCAAATGACCAATCAGATCGCAGTATTTCATTCAAGTATAGTATAAGACCCGTTATCTACCGCGGGAAAAATTATCTCCCGCGGAAGCCGAGGAAGTACGAGGGCGAAGCCCGAGCTACTTCCAAGGCTTCCGCGGGAGATAATTTTTCCCGCGGTAGATAGCGGGTCATACACCCCGCTACGCAGTGATCTATCCTATACATATATCTTATTACACGCATTCCCGTGCAATACGGGAGAATATTGCACGAGTACAAGGATGTATTTTCACGAGTCCGAAGGACGAGTGAAAATACTCCCTGCATGAGTGCAATATGCCGTATTGCATGGGAATGCGTGTAATAAGAGATTTATTCTATATAGCTGTACTACATTAACCATAGCGGGATAATACATGCACATAACATTGTACAATAATATTATTACTTTTACAAACAGCGATGATAGTTCACAATGATCTACATGGCATGTATAATTCAGAAAACAATGTACAAAATGAAACGTGAGTGGTTTTTACAGGAGGCGTTACTGTAGTAATAACTCGGAAATAAAGTCATTCTGCCAAACCACGAGGAAGATATTGGGCGGAGTTCGCGGAATTTACGATCACACGGCAAGTTCTTGAAAATGGCGATGCTACCGAGGTGCGTATCTCTGGAACGGAGAGCGTTATAGACTTTCAGCGTGGGATTCCTTTAGTTCACAGATAGTGCTTTGCCTGTACCAAGAATCGTTCGTGTCTCGCTAATGGTTGTCAAGATATGACAGCATAAAAATGCGGTCACTGTTCAGCCAATCAAGTTACGAAATTCAAATTTACGGTTCAACTGCGCATGCGTATTTGCCCGTGCAATACGGGATAATATTGCACGGTAGCTCTATGTAACAATAATATTATGCACAGGTGGAGTATAGAATAAAGATTGTGAATGCATATTAAGAATGGAATAAAGTGCAGTGTCAATGCTGCAGGTATGAAAGAGACTCTGAGGCCCACAGATCAAGATTGCAGAGACCAGTTGAGAAGGTTAGTCAAACCAGGCCAATTTCAGAAGTTTTGAAGATAAAATTCTCTCCAGTTGAACTGTACAGTATGTATCATTGCAGAAAGATTTAAAAGTGACTCAGGGTTCTTAGGTCTCTGTCTGCAATATAATTTCAAGAATCAGCCATGGCTACTACGGGATAGTGGAGAGACTGCTTGAAACTTACATGCGCATTGCTCAATCATGCTGTTCGTTAATAGCGCTCATATCTTTACTTATACAGAGACTACACAAACCCTACTAACCTGAGAGCTGTAGTAGGCCTCCTTTGGTAAAACTATGTGATAGGCTTGTCCAGATCTTTGACTCTTTGTGCGCCACAAGTTCGAAGATGGCATCCATGTAACTGCCAGAGATACCATTTTGAACGCGTGCCTTGTAGGGGCCCCATAAAGACCCATATAAGATTTGTTTTGGCTGTAAAATCCTCACAGAAAGTGAAAGTAGAGAAACCTTAGGTTAAAAATCTTAGTTTTTACCCAAGGATCACAATGGTATACCGTATAGTGGGAAAATTTGGCAAGCATTAAATTTGGCGATATGGCTGAAAACGGCTAGGTTTTAAATTTGGTGATTTTAACTGTCGTAAGCTTATGACATAATAATTGTGCTTTACCGAATGCAACAACGTATTTTGTCCCTGATGATTCAGTCATCTTCCGCTCTAGAAGCTTCGAGAAGTACCTAGCTGCCTTGGTTGAACCATTCTCAGCAGCATACTTCCCTACCCGTGCCCTTTCTGTGTGTAGCCATTGTACTTGCCTCGAGGCATGACAGCTTTATTTCCGGTCGGCTCACTCGATCACTCTCCAAGAGCCTCCGTGTTTGCTTGTTCACCACACGTCCACCACATAATAGTACCGCTACAGACGTATGTGTATCGTAGATAATATATTATTATTATTGTTAAAATTTTAATGACACAAGTGAGGCCAGGAAGACCCATAGGTCAGATCATGATAAACGATAATGTGGAATCATGCAACAAAAGTTAAACGGCAGGAGGTCTGCTCTGCATGGTACAAAAACTCTGGCTGACAAATTTGGTTAACAAACAGATGAGGATAGGGTCCCGAGAAGACATAATAGACGTAAAACGATCAGTAGAGTCCATGAAGAGAAAGAGGGATTCAAAATGGCACAGCGCTGGAATAAGTCCATTCTTGCTTTCCCATTATAGTTCTGGCAGTTGATTAGGAAGTGTACTTCATCCTCCAGCACGCCACAGGACGCGCATGTTTGTTCTTCTAGTGGTATAGGGGTGGGTAGGGTATATCTCCCTGTTTCAATTCTTAACTGATGGGCACTTGCTCTAAATTTTGCAAGTGGTACTCTAAGATATGGAGAGAGGTTGAGGTAGGGTTCGTATGACAATGTATTTTTAAAGATCCTGTAGCGCATGGGTGGTATGCATTACGTCAAATTTTATTATTGGTGAGAATTAAAAAAATTTACGATTCGCCAAACCGCCAAATTAAAGTCCTCGCCAAATTTTCCCACTATACGGTAAGTTTCAATCCTCTGTGACTCCTCCTTCATGCCAAACATTATGTTATATTATATTGCAAATTACATTACACCCACCTTAAATCTTTATACTTGGCAGAGTATTAGTACAGTCACTGACCTAGCCCCTGTTGGTGCACTTCCATCATGCATTCCTTATTCCTCTGAGCTGCGTATAGTTGAGGCCAACTCTAATGCTCTTTGGGGATGCTTCCTGTATGTAGAGATACTGCGCCGGGTATGGGGAGCATAGATCAAGGTTATTACCCTGTGCCGGGTATGGGGAGCATAGATCAAGGTTAATTATTACCCTGTGCCGGGTATGGGGAGCATAGATCAAGGTTATTACCCTGCGCCGGGTATGGGGAGCATAGATCAAGGTTAATTATTACCCTGTGCCGGGTATGGGGAGCATAGATCAAGGTTATTACCCTGCGCCGGGTATGGGGAGCATAGATCAAGGTTATTACCCTGCGCCGGGTATGGGGAGGCGGGGTAAAGCAATACGTTTTGTTTGTTGGCATGTCTGTCATATTAAATTTTGAAATATCGTTCCAACAGGTGATTTAGGGATTTAGTGACTTTAAAACACAGTAATAATGCTAGTATCTTAGTTTATGTGTACCTGAGAGGTGCACAAGTGGTTCTGTTCTCGATATTTCCAGCTCTTTCTTATTATCGGTGTCGTCCACCATTTTAATGTGGCGATGGTTATACCCACACAATCACGATGCAGCTCGCCATTAAGTTTTGCAGCCGAGATTATCACTGAAGAAGGTGGCTACACACACTGCTGTCATAGTCTGTGAAAAGTCTGGATGGCTATAAACTCATTTGCAGCACTTGGAAGCCAGAGGCCTTCACTGCTAGGAGCCAGAGTAAGACAAAATGGTAGTAAAAATTGCGGGCAGAAATGACGTGTGCTTGAGTGGCTGTAGTTCCATAACGAAGTACACTATAATAATGGAACTTGCTCCATCTGAAAGGCTTAAAATCACCAATTCTAGCAATTCCAGTTTGTGGGGTGACACCCCCACAACATTTGGAGCTATGGGCCTCTGAAGTTTGGCATTGTTTGAAAATATTACTGAAGTAGCCGGAGTTTAACGAAGTATAGCACTTAGCTACATGCAAGGGAGCATAAAGCTAGTATATATACCACATGAAAGCACTACACCTGCTGCTTCTAAAAAATGCACCTCACAGCCATTCCAGCTCTTCACAAACTGTGGCTCTTTGCAGAGCCATGACATAACTTAAATATACCATAGTGTTATCTATGAATATACATAGACGAAAGTGTGTGTACCTCTGCATGCAGTTCCAACCTCCTATGCTATACCATATTGAGTGCATGGTATGTGTTCTTGGAACACCTCTAGTTATTAATTGTTTGCCTATTATGTAATGACTGCTTCTTAATACTTAGTTGAATGCCAACCGAGAAGACTTGGAGCTTCTGTTGCTATGTGCTGGTGATATTGAACCTAATCCTGGTCCTGGTAAGGAGACTGGAGATTTTTTTGAATTGATTCTTTATTTGGCATAGTAGTTATAAGCACTGCATGCCTCAATGGCGTGCTAGAGGAGTAACACCACTCGTATTCTTTGGGAGACGTAATAATTGCTTAATTACATCCCTAGGGGGCTGCCAATATAGCTAGCTATATCATGTACATATGATTTTTACCCAGACCATTTATCAGATGATGCATGGAGTAGCTTATTCACACTGTGCTTAATGTTATGATGATGTTATATTGTACTGTTGGGTATTAAATCAAGCAGCCCCCATATGGGTTTTTATTATAGCTGGCACATTAAAATCTGTGGGTGAACAGCAGGTATTCACTAGAACATTATAGCAAAACATTCATAGAAATATCCCCTGGATCTTTTTTCTATTTGGGTAGCCAAAGTAATTACTCAAATTTTTGGTTTGAGCCTGAGCGAGGCGCACACTAGTGTGTACAGTGGGACAATTTCTCTGTATGTATACACGTACATATGTCTGTATGCACGCACGTACCACATATACGTTTATGCTCCAAATATCTACATGTTATGCTCACGTGTGCATTCAAGTTTAGGACTTTGACTCAATGGTAGGCAGCAAGGCAGGGAACCAAGAACGTCTTAAACAGAGAACCACAGGAGATACTATCGCGGCTAGGAAAATTGCCCCCAGTATCACCTGCATGCTATACCATTGTGTGAATATGTATCATTCAGTGTTTCAGCAATCACACCACACTCGATCAGCCTTGCCCCTAGATGATTACCAGCATCTTACTAGTATTATACCTAGTACAGTTTATATCATCCTCAGTGGTTTACGTATACTTACTGAGAGTACCTTCATCTGAATTGGTAACTTTTTGTTTTATATATGCATGGTATAGTTGTAGATCCTATGAACGTTTGCTTTCTTTGACAGTCCATCACAAGCTCAGTACGGATGACTTGGGTATGGTCCAAGAGAAGTTGTATGAGGCTCGGTCCCACTGGTACAATATGGGACTGACACTTGGGCTAAAAGTTGACAGACTAGATACCATTGATGTCCAATACTCTGGAGATCCATGTAAGTGCTTTCGAGAAATGCTAAGGGGTTACCTAGAGCAAAGTACCCCATCACCATCATGGAGGTCCCTCATTGAAGCACTGAAAAGTCGCACTGTACACCAGGATCAATTGGCACAAAAAGTGGAGCAGACAGTCCTTAAATCGCTAGGTAAGGATTTAATTTCTTTTTTCTGGGCAAATTGCCTCCCAGTACTGTTGAAGTATAGACTTTTACCTGCAGAAACTGACGATGCGTTGCCACCATTGCATGATGAATCCCTTCCAAATACACAGGAAAGTTCTATTCCACTTTCCTCACCAGGTATGTTTGTAATAAGTGTGTCATTCAGAAATATTTATTAAAGTTGAAATTTTGGTTTTTAACAGCCAAAGAGCAGCAGCCAGAATCCTTTGGGCGTGGCTGTGGACAGTGTAGTTTTCAAAGTTTCAGCTGTCCCAAACCCATTTACCCAATGAGCTCATTTCCATATTTGAATACAAAAGGATTAGATCACAACCAGAAGCAAATTCTGATGGGTCGTCTCTATCATGACTTTGAAATGATTAAAACAGAGTTTGGTAGCCTAGTTTATGGAACACGTAAATCGTTAATTCAGCAAGGTGTCAAAGCGCAAGATTTAGTGCAACTCTTGATGACACTGGATGCTTTTCAACCAACTCTGCCTAAGAGACCTCTGTTTGAAGATCGCTTTGAGGAGCTAAAAGCAGCTGATAGTATAGATAAGATTTTCCTTATTTTGCGAGACTATATGTCTTTCTTCAGTTACCACATCATTGAGTACATCATTCAAGAGCTTGGTACTCCACAAGACAAGGAAAAATTAAAAAGCTACTCCTCTAAGTTGGATGAATATTCTAAACGCAGTATTTTTGAATGTCCCCCATTTTCATCCACCAGAAGTGATCAAGCCAACCTTGTTGTTAAACTTGAAGGTATTCGCCTTGAAATACATACTGCAAAGCACTTAGAAGTATTTCGGTCTCGCATTTCCAATATCATCAAAGTTGCAAAGTACACCCTCCAGCTCTGTGGAGTGGAGAAAGGATGCCTAGAATTAAGATTCCAAATGCCTCAGATCGTAAAAGAGGTGATATTCCCTCTGTCTGACAGCCAGAAGATAGCACTGCAAGAGGAGGGAGTGACTCGCCTCACCTGTGGTGATTATCACTGTCCTCTTGAGGTATGCTGTACTTGTCCTCCATTTTGAACAGCATAATCATTGTCGATATTTGGATATACCTGTGCTAGTATCTACAGCCTCTATATATACCCTTGTTTTAGCCTACTCGTGCATCAAGTTCTGTAAAGCAGTGTTGGCTTCGCATAATTTAGTTGTACTTTTAGTAAATCTTTGTTTTGAGCACGAAATTTAGTTTTAATTTTAGTTAGCTAACCAAACTATTACTAAAATACCTTAAGTTTCAGTTAACTAACTAGCTAAATTGGCTGTTTTTAGACACAAAAATATTAGGGTTTTTTCCTTAAGATAAAATTTCAGTTTCAGTGTGTTAAATAGACATGTTTTGGCTCCTAGTAAATCTAATTGATTACGAAAAAATTAAATGGTGGTGACAAGCCCAAGTGTGGTCGTTTTTGATGGTAATTAGCTACGTCACTCTCAAGGAGCTTGGCTTTCCCCTGCCTGTTCTTGTGGAAATGCACAAGTGTGGTTCCAAACTACAAGAAGCGCTTTGGGATATTCGCTGCTCTACTACTGGATTTTCAGTATCACTACTCTGCATGGCCTTTTGATCTGAAGCCCAATAGGGTTGACAGCTAGCAGGATGACGAGTAGCTACGCTTTGTAAGTAAAGGAGGAGGAGAAAGAAGAAGAGGACAACAGAAACTTGTGAAGGGAGGTAGTTGGACCCCAGTTGTGGTGAGGAAGCCAACTGTCCAGCTTGAAGTTAGACAAGGACGTGATAAAGAGTTACTGTCTGCCCTAGACTTGGATAGGGACTTTAACAGCATAGAGTTCTTGATGTGGGAAAAAGAACTGGCTACAGGAGTACTCATGAAGGAAGGTCCGAACACGACATGGACTCCTATAGCCAGCCGAACCAGAGCAAGGCTACTACAGCTAGGCATAATGAAGTGACTTATCTAAAGTTATAGGTAGACATGTAGTATAATTATGGGGTATGGTTAGGTTGTACAGCGATGACCCAAGGGGCTCAGCATATGCAGATTAAATCATTAATTAAAAACACACTGCTGTAAAGGGCTTCTTCTTCTTTCAAGTTAAGAAACAAGTGCCTATCTTAAAACCTTTACTAGCGAAAGAGTATACCTGTTAATGATTTTTATATGTACGTACTATGCATGTGTGGCCATCTTGACTTGAAGCAAATTTCTGTAAAAGTCAGCAGTCATACATCACTGTTTACAACTGCAATATTGTTAAGAGTAGACTGCTACTATGGTAAGGCAACAGAGGAACACTAACTTGTAGTACGATGAAAATTGACTGTACTATTTGATGCTTTGCAATCCAATGTTATAAAAAACTGTACATGTATTTCTCTTAAGCACTCCCAGCCAGTGCAAGAGCTGACTCAACATTTAGGATACCCTCCTGGGTGGAAGGAATGGTTTCGGAAAGAGGAGCCCTTTGTTCAGAGGGTGAGGGAGGTGGAAGTGGAAGAGCAGTTTGGTGAAGGTGTGAAGGGGATTAAATTTAAGATTGCAGTATACCAAATTAGTATGATATTTCTACAGGAAGTGGCAGAAAGAGGGGCACGAAAGAGAGGACAGATAGTACTCCAAAGAGAAGCAGAATAGGTGTGTAACGTTTACATACATACATACATACACACGACTAGATAAAGACTAAAATCATTTTGAATTCCTTTTTCAGAGCAAAGCCCGGAGAAGAGTTCAGAATCAGAACTGGTTAGTGAGTTCTTGTAACTAGTAAAGTTAAATCATCATCAACAAACTCTATAGCCTTTGAATCATGAGTACATAGGGTACAAATGTTCTTAAGCCAGAACAAGATAGATAGGTAATGGATTAGTGACAGTGGAAGCCTGGTAGTAAGAGTAAGTAATAAGGCAATAATCGTTGACAGTAATTACTTGTCCCCTGTGCTCCTGACCAGCTGCAAGCACTACAGACTGACCAGCATCATGGAATAGAAACCGTAGATGCTCACCACGAAAAGCATAGATTGGAGCCAATGGATACTAATGTACCCCCTTCATTGCAAAACATGACTCAACATTTGGGATACCCGCCTGGACAGGAGGAATGGTTTCGGAAAGAGGAGCGCTTTCAGCAAAGGGTGGGGGAGGTGGAAGTGGAAGAGCAGTTTGAAGGTATGAGGGGATTAAGTTTAAGATTGCTGTACACCAAATTAGTATGATATTTCTACAGGAAGTGGCAGAAAGAGGGGCATGAAAGGGAGGACAGATAGTACTCCAAAGAGAAGCAGAATAGGTATGTAGCTTTTGCATACATACATAAACATGACTACATAAAGAGTAAAATCATTTTTGTATTTCTTTTTCAGAGCATAACCCGGAGAAGAGTTCAGAGTCAGAACTGGTTAGTGAGTACTGGTAACTAGTAAAGTTAAATCAAAGGAGCCATCATCAACAAACTCTATAGCCTTTGAATCATGAGTACATAGGGTACAAATGTTCTTAAGCCAGATCAAGATAGATAGGTAATGGATTAGTGACAGTGGAGGGGGTAACTAATAAGGAAGGCAATAATCATTGACAGTGATTACTTGTCCCCTGTGCTCCTGACCAGCTGCAAACACCTCAGACTGACCAGCATCATGGAATAGAAACAGTGGATGCTCACCACGAAAAGCATAGAATGGAGCCAATGCATAGTAATGTACCCCCTTTATTACAAAACCTGACTCAACATTTGGGACACCCACCTGGACAGGAGGAATGGTTTCGGAAAGAGGAGCTCTTTGAGCAGAGGGTGGGGGAGGTGAAAGTAGAAGAGAAGGTTGGTGAAGGTGAAAAGGAGTTTGAATCAAACATTGGTAAGATGGCAGAATCCCAAGATGATGATGATGATGAGATGGAGAAACTGAAGGAGGCTAATGATAATACACAGCAAGTCTCCAATCCATATTTACCCTTAAAACCATCATCAGGCTATCCAATTCATATGCCAAAGAAACCCTCTCTGCAGACCCAGCCTCCTCCCGACATCATCCAGGAAATGATTAACATTATGAATGAGAGACAAGAGGTAATGAGTTATGTGGGTGGGCCCTCCCAAAGTTTAAAGTACTTGTAATGTAATGCAACGCAATAATTTCATGAAACTACCCAAGTTTAACCACTGTCTGTGTGTTTTTGAGATCTGAGTGTATACATATATCTTATTGCACGTTTTCCTGTGCAATACAGCAAAATATTGCACAAGTGCACTAGCTGAGGAGCTACGCAACACATACTCAGATACCTAGATGAGGAGCTACATAGCATATTTAGAAAGCGCTGTATCTCTTGCCAGTTTAAGTGGGAACAAGAAACAATAGTTGGACATCAATCAATAACACTAACAATATTATGCAGTGTATGTACTCTATATAGTTTTATTTCCAGCCCATCTGTTTTTGTTTGTGTAAACCCGAGAAGCAAGATTCTGGATACCAAACTAGAGGGCTCCACATTCACTTGAGTATCTTGAGTCTTCTCCCCCTCCCCCACTAAGCCAGATATTTCTGTATGAAATTTTGTGCATGGACTTACGATGTACATGTACATGTACAGTGTCAGTGAAAGAGAACTAGACAACATCAGCTTCCATATCCCACCCACTGTTTCCTTCTGGTGTTACATGTACATGCAATAACTGTACATGTGTAGAGGTACACAGACTAGTACCTTCCTTCTTCCCCTGCAGCCCCAGTCACAGAGTTTCAACATCTGGAGTGGTCATATGTCAGATATTGATGTAAGCTAGGAACTGAAAATAAACCAATTAGTCATGTATTCCTGTTAGCATCAGTATCCTAGGGTACTACCCAAGAATACTGTGCACATCAGCAGGTTTACTAGCTGTTACATGAATGTTGATGTTTACTGTGGTAAATGCAGCCACTTTGCATAATCAAGTACCATACCCTCAGATAAGGCTAAACAATGTGTGAGGCTTCATACTAAAATCAAGCACAAATTAATGCTCAAGTGGAGACAAAAAGCTGATAACTTCCAAGCTGTCCACATTAATACATTCAGAACTCAGGAGACCACTAACTAGTAGTACAGTAAAACCTCTGCCTTTCTTTGTAAAATATCTTACTGGTCATTCAAAGTGTTAAGCAGCTTTAGGTTTGTACCACTGCAATGAGTAGACTCTTCACTTAGTAGCTACCATGATGAGTATGGTAAAAATTTATAGTAGTTCATTTTTGGTAAGAAGCTCAACATGCTATTGTGAGATATATAGTTTAGATTTATCCTTGTATTGCCTGATGCTAGCTTTGCTTGTTCGTTTTCAGTTTATTACATGTGATTTGACTCACCGGATCCAGTGCACTGTGACTACCTCCCACAGAGAAATCTGTTCAGAAATGTAAGCTGTAGCTGCTGTAGATGGACTAACTATAGCCTCGTGACAAGCTACATATAATGGCTAGTGGGTTACATGTATTTTGATCTAGGGTAATCACTCTGCCAAGTGAAAAGTATTGCGGTCGAGTAGAAATGGATATATTTGAATCATGACTTTGGTAGGGCGAGACTGGTTGCGTGCCAACCTGTAGCGATAATAACAATTGACCCAGAACCATACATGACACTGCTACTGGAGAAGCTACGAAAAAGCGACCTGTCTTCGGGAGATTGCTGTCTCTATCTGCAAAATATTTTCAAGGATCAACCATGGCTGCTGCAGGTGAGTGGAAAGATGAGATCAGCTGCTTGAAACTCACAAGCGTATCGTTTGAACGTGCCATCCCTTAATAGCGCTCACATCTCTACTCATACAGAGGCTACACATACTCTACTAACCTGGGAGCTGTAGTAAGCCTTCCTTAGTAAAAGTATGTGGTAAACCTGTCCAGATCCCTGATGCCTCATGTGCTCTCAGTTTGAAGACGGCATTCATGTAACTACCAGAGACGCCATTTTGACCATGTGCTTTGTAGGGGCCCCATAAGGAGACATATAAAAAGTATATATTTTTGTTTTGGGCATAACTTCTCACAGAAACTGAAAGTAGAGGTTCTTATATGGTATACGTTTTACACCTCTGTGACCCCTACTTCATGCAAAACATTATATTATTTATTTAATTATTTATCGAGGATAATCACTCTGCCAAGTGTAAAGTATAACTGTCCAGTAGAAATGGATGTATTTGAATCACACGACTTGGGCGGTCACGAGCCACCCTGTCGCGAAAATAACAATTGACCTGCAACCATGCATGGCAATGCTGCTGAAGAAGCTATGAAAAAGCGACCGGTCTTTGGGAGATTGCTGTCTCTGTCTGCAACATATTTTCAAGGATCAGCCATGGCTGCTGCGGGTGAGTGGAGATACGAGGTTGGCTGCTTGAAACTCACAAGCGTATCACTTGAACGTTCTGTCCGTTAATAGCGCTCATATCTCTACTCATACAGAGGCTACACAAACTCTACTAACCTGGGAGCTGTAGTAAGTAAAAGTATGTGGTAAACTTGTCCAGATCTCTGACACTTCGTGTGCTCTCAGTTTGCAGACGGCATCCATGTAACTACCAGAGACGCCATTATGACCACATGCTTTGTAGGGGCACCATAAGGAAACATAAAATATTTATAGTTTTGTTGTGGCTGTAATTCCTCACAGAAACTGAAAGTAGAGGAGCTTCACATACGTTTTCTTATTTGTTTCCCAAGGATCACAACGGTATAAGTTTCACACCTCTGTAACCCCTACTTTTTGTAAAACATAATTATATTATTTACACTCCCTTTTTATCTGTACATTTGGCAGAGTATCTACATCTCAATTAAAAGTCTACTATCCGTATAGAATTTTTTGCTTGCCACTTCTGTGATGCAGATCTTACTTTGCTGGTTTAAAAGTGGGTCTGCACTCACATACGTACACTCCACCTGAGAACAGCTCACTATTACTGAAACATTGTGCTAGCTATTCCTGTAGTGCAAAAGTAGTCTCGGGGGAGTGAAATGCTAATATTTATCCACTCTGTCTCTACATGGGCAGATTAAGGCCAGGGTTTTTGATTTTTACATGAAATGGATAATATATAGGAAATATACTATGTTACACGGAGAAATTATTGGCCGCCTAGAACGAGATCGCCATACAGAGAAGGTTTTTGTGTAACTTAGAGCTCCTTTTGGAGCTTTAATTAAGCTTTGTCGAGAGAAAAAAAACACGAGGATCTGTACAAATGGAGCAGTGACTTGCCAGCAAGAGACTATGAGTTGAAACAGCTGACTGGCTGAGCTGGATGGTATAAGTGTTGTCGAATGGAATTGTTCTTGTGGCCGATGGCTGGTCTTTGGTTGCAGATACATTGGCCTTGTTGCCATTGCTTTAGATGCCACATTGAATGGCAGTACCTTGTAGTATACTTGTAATCATGCTAGAGAAGCAGACAGCACCTCAGTATGACAATCAAGAATGCGCGTGGATGTATGACTGATTGTTGAAGACATTCACTTTTTATACTTGTATACCATTTAATGTGTATAATGTCATTATGTGTGTATTATAATATACTGGTGCTCCCTGGTAGGTGAAATTGATCAACTTTTGAACCATTGAACCTTTGAGAGAAACAGACTATTTATGTGCTTCTCTCTAGAAGTATAATACATATATACTCTTCCACTGTGGGGTATACGCTCTCTGCTGAGATTACACTAATCTGTTACCTGTATCAAGGGTATTTGCACTGCCAAGTGTATGGTATACCATGTGAGTAGAGATTACACAATGTCAATGTTGCAGAAATTACAACTAACCTGGAACTACAATGCTGCTTGAAAGCTACGAAAAAGCAACTGTGCTTTGGGAGATTGTTGTCTCCATCTGCAGCACATTTTTAACGATCAGCCACGGCTGCTGCTTACATTTGATCGTGCCATCCATTTCTAGCACTTACATATCTGTACGTTTATGCTATTTAAACACGTGCCTTGATGGGGTCCCATAAAGAGACATAAAATATGTATAGTTTGACCATTACGCCTCACAGAAACTGAAAATGGAAAATCACTAGGTTGAATTTCGTAGTTTTTATCACAATGGTATAAGCTATACCTCTGACCCCGGCTCCTCCATACCGAACATTACACCCCCCTTAAATCTTTACACTTGGCAGTGTATACAAGTATATACATATACCACTTGTATTGGACATGGCTCCACAGTTTCTTTTGTTTCTCTCCTCCGCAGAAAGCCAGAGCTCTGGCCTGCAGAGATGTTAGTGGATTGTTCAAGCAAGACTGGCTTTGTGAGTCCATTCTAAAAAATATGTATGACAGCCCATCAACTCATGCCACATGTATTTGTGTCCTAGTGTGGTTATGCGGAGACGTAGGTACATGGTGACACTCATATGAGACCAAATGCAGGATACTGTGGGATGAGCCTGAGCAAGTGCAAGTCCATAACATGTGAACAGCATGCATGTACATGTAGAGCAACGGTAGATGCCTGTGAGTATACACATCAAGATAATTATTGACAAATACTTGTACTAAACTAGTATAATACCGCTCACAGCAGATGATTCCAGGTTTCTAATCTCCGATAGTAAGTTGTCCCAGTCTTGTGTCCCCTTGAACGTATAAGATTTACGATACCATTCTGTACGAACTCGAGGCACAAACAGTTTATCATGACCTCATGTCATCAAATTACCAATCTCCTCTGCATTGGTCCGGAGTCTATTATTCAGACACTGTGGAGCCTTCTTCATTACAAGCCTTTGAACTAATGCCATCCGACTCACTTCTCTTCTTCTCTCTAGAGTCATCCATTTCAGTCTCTCTCTCTATTTCTCATTCTTGCCATGTATTGTATATAATGCCCCCTCCCTCCTCCCTTCAGAACACCAGCCTCAGGCTATTGAATTTCACTCCAGGACAACTAAGGATGGTGAATATGAACTTCATGGAGGACCCCCAGTCTATGGCTAGCCTTGAAATGATCAAGAATAATAGCGTAAGTGGCCGTATGTCGTGCAGTACCTATTGTCACTAAGGTAAGGCTAGACTATATGTACTATTTTTACAAACTCACTTACATCGCGTAGAGATGATGTAACTGTAAAAGTTTGATGTTCATACTCCGTTCCGTTTTGAAGCTGTGGACCTGGAACAAAATCTGTACAGTCAGCAACAATCGGAACTGCGCAACATTTGGCATTAGCAGAAAATACGGTTAGCGACATTAGGTACTCGTGCGTGACAATTGGTATGTGAGTCACCTTGTGTTTGACTGCATCAGTTCGGAGAATATGCGTTTCAGTCCACGATCTCTTAGTATGAATACAATGTAGTATAATTGTAAACTCAATGCAGCAGCGAAAGTTTGAAGTTCATACGCCATTTCCGTTTTGAAGCAGTAGACCCGGGTACAAAAACTGCATGAGAATGGGCCACTTACGCTAAGGGCAAAGTAAGTGTGTGTGTAATATCAAACTTGCTGTAGCTATATAATAATTATATAGACGCTAAAGAAGTGCATGGACACGAGTACATTGTCAGCAACTTGATGCATCCCTTTACTAGTACTGGAGCATGTTCTTCCCAGAAAACAATCTAACAGTGTAATGAATTCTCTAGTGACCATTCAGGTAGAGACCAGCACTCATGTAGCCGGAGTGAAGTAAGTATTGCTCTAAAGAAATGGTCTTGTAATTTAGGGAGAAAACGGTTTCTCAAGAGGCTTAGTTCACATGTACCTAAGCAAAACTATTTACGTGTACATGTACGTACATGTAGGAGTGCATCAAGCCAGCTTCACAGATGAGGGAGCATGCAATTACACATAGGTATGCAAGTCACTATCAAGAGTTGCAAGGTCTGTAGAAGGCATCCAGAAATGAAGGTAAGTAAGCTGCAGCTTGATACGGCAAAAATCATGCACCACAATTGCGGCATTATGCGATAAAATTGGTAGCTAGCATCAAGACAAAGGCTCTAAAACTTGGCAAAACGTTCTTAGCAAACCTAGCAAGCATGAAAGGAGGCTAGTATGTACGATAGCTAACTATTTAGCCTAAACCTAGTGCTATTTTGGCACAAAACGCTAGGCTGGCAGCGTGGCTACATGCATAGACACACGGAAACACAACAAAACTTGCTATAAACGGAGAACAATAGCTTACTGTGCCTTCTTGCAGCAATTTTCCCGCAATCTACGAGCAAGAACCGCCATCTTGGCTCCCACAACAATATACCCTGCCACAGCTTTTTGAGCGTTTGAATGAATGGAACGGAATCGGATACTGAAATTCCCATCCGGTGCTTTGTAAATCCGATTGGTTGCAACATGGTTGCTAGCTGGGGTAGAGCCATGAGTTTTTGTCAAGAACTGAAGCACATGCACTTGTAAGCACATCACGTTCTTCAGATCAATCGCTTAGGCCAATCACTTAGGCCAATCACTTAGGCCCCCGAGGTTGAATCGCTTAGCCCCCCGAGGTTGAATCGCTTAGGGGTGGACAGTGAGGACGAACGAGAAATGGCTGTCTCGTTCACCGTAGCATTCTCCCAAACAAATATGCCAATCTATTCAAGCACTTTTCTCCTTGCACGTAATAGTCATATGACCCAGATGGAACAGCACGATCCAAAAAGGGCAAATGCTGTTCCATTTGGATTACGCAACTACTTTGTGTCACACAACTGTTTTGTTGGTTGTCACCCTAGTAATCTATTGCCATACCCATAATCACCTCGACCAATTCTGTTTCATATTATTGGCCTTCAAAGTTTGATTGCCAAGTAACAACCAACAAACTCTGTTAGTGCCCATTGTACTAATGGAATGCTTATTGCATGAACCCACATTCCGTACTTTTTCTCTTGCATGTTTTGTTTTCCTTGGCTGTACTCAGTTTTCAGTTGTAATCACAGATACATGTAAGCACTAATGAATTACTTTGCCGAAGTAGAGCTAGTGTGTATTCGTTTCATGCACGGACATCTTTTCTGCTTCTCAGGTTGGAATTGTAAAGCCATACCAGGCGATGCCATCCTGCCCTCTCAGGGCATTTATACTGGTCTGGAATGAGAAGCAGAAGACGTTTATTGGCCTTATCCCCACACAGCAGGTGGGAGCACTATCTACATGTAGCCCTAATTAGGAACTCCATTTCCTTATTGAGTGCTCTATGGCAGTAATCAAGGTCGATTAGTGATTGGCTAATCACATGACAAGTAGAGAGCCTTAGCTAGTTTTCTCTGTAGCTGTACTGATATTTGAAGGGCTCAGCTTCTAGATTAACTATTATTCCAAAGAGGACAGCCATGTCTGAATGAACAACTTACCTCCGGGGCACGATGGAGATATGAGCAGTCTCAGGTATGGAAGTGTCAGTAGCTGCCTTAGACTGCAAAGTGGTACTGCTGCAATAGCTTCTTTTAGATTCTTGCCGGTAAAAAGCCTCCGAAATCGCTAATCCAAACAACTTTCACCAGTAAACTCTACTTACAACCCTATCGTTCCTGTCTGCTCCTCAGAGACAGCGGACATTTTGCCACCAGAGCCAACAAAGGCCTCACAGTTGTGCGGGGGAAACTCAAAAATTAATACCAGCAACCATGACCAACCTCCTCTGATGTATGGATGCATAGCTGGTTGATTATTGGTGACTTGGACTCTAAATTACGCAAAGGTGTAATATATCTGCTACTGTATAGATATAGTCCTTTTTAACATAAAAGTGCACGTGTAGCTAACTTCGATGGTAATTTATTAAATCTGAGGGTCTGTGATCGGGCATTTTATTTACCCAGGAAAAGTTTATGCAAGCATTCAAAAGGACTCTGGACATGATGGTGAGCAGTATGTAGCTACATCTTAAGGCTGCCTTACATGTACCTTGTCCACCCGGAACCATGTGAACATTTTACTTAGGTCTGGTACATTTTCTCATGAGCGTGTCGTGTAGAGTAAACGTTTGGCTGTCTGGCCGGTACATGCTGATAACATTAGCTAACTAGAAAGTGGTCATTATCAATGAAAAAAAAGAAAATTATTATTGGGCTAGTCAAGAAATAAATAGTTACCAATCGTGTTTGTATACTTGATGACCATGAATTATGCTGTCCACTCATATAGGTTGATTATGATAATTATGCACCTGTAACAGCTGACAACAAGAAATTAATATTGATTCATCGTCCAAACACTCAGTACTACTTAATATAGCACTTAGCACTTAAGGTTGCAGGTTAGGTGTTATTAGCTATCAAGACGCATGCGTACAGGATCCATGAATCCACTACCTGCAGGCATAGTACTCATTTCAGCTGTTGGGAGAGTGACCCTAGTGAGTTGAATTATTCAAACACTTCACTAGCTTATTCAGACACCCATACTTGCTTAATCCAAGAAACTCGGATACCCATGTGCACTTAGCACAAATCACTATGTACTATGATACTAAAATAATGGTTAATCTTGCTTACTGCTCCTCTGCTTGAGCTCCAGTAGCTCAGTGGGTAAGAGTATCTGACTACTAATCAGAAGGTTGTGGGTTCATCCCAAGCTGGGCTCTGATTTGTTTTGAAGTTTCTTTACTCTTAATGTTTTCTTTTCTTTCCATCTTGTTGATTCATATATGTACTTGTCTCTTCCTCCTAACAGGAGACATCCCATGAGAAACGGCAACAGCAGCAGCAACAGATGAATGTATCAGAAATGTCAAGTCCAGCTGCTACAAATGCAGAGGTATAATTATGTGATGGTTATTAAGTGACCATTTGTGAAATGTGTATTTAGAAATTTGGCACAACAGCTAGTGCTTAATCCCAGAAAAAACTGTGATCATCTAACAAAAAGCAACCCATTTCATAGGCAGCAGAAGTGAGAGGGGGGAGGCGTCGATTTTTGGAGGAGGGGGCATAGGGGGGCACCGATTCATTACCTACAATATTTTTGCTCTCTACACAACACAATAAAACTACCATACACTCGGGAGAATAAATTCTATTCTAAGATTGCTTTACTGATTATGTGAGGTAATTATAATCATGAGGTAATTTAAAAACATAGCAGCAGTAAGTAAATACAGAGAATACAGTATGGCATAGTGGTAGCATCGTTCATTACAATGCAATGAATATCTGACAAGAGGACATACAATGACCACATTACAAAGGCTCTTCTACCAACCGTTCTGGTCAGTCATTTATGCCGATTCACGTTATAGAGGTAACAGTTAAATGTTTAAATGTACAAATGAAACTTACAAATGTATTCAGGAACACGGTATACTTTTCAGAGGTAGTTGCATTGCACAGGTAACTGCTATGACAGGTTCTACTGCAGGATAATGCAGTTCTTCGCGCTTTTGTGTACTATAGACTATGACTGCTAGTTTCACAACTACAGAACAGTTGCATGTATTCTTGGTATTCCTTCTATTTTCGGAACACCAGCCAGGCTAATTAGGATCCATCTCTCCAAAGGTGGCTAAGGAATATTCAACTTCCCTTGTTCATGCATAGCAAGAAGGTAAACTCCACCACTACATTTGAATTGTAAACATCCTAATATGAAAATTACCATATGGCTCCATGTCCATGACATCACAACCAAATGTGAGTCAGCATTTGTGTAGTCTTACCCTGTGCAGAAAGATCTGGGATATCTGCTAGTCCAGAAAGATGCCAATGGTTGACCTCTAGATACATAGCTATTATTTGTGTTAGCTTGAGTTTGAAGATGATCTTATATTTCCAGTGGACAGGAGTCCAACCTCAACCTTCTAAGATACTAAAAAAAAGTATACTTCAGACTTCATTTGTGACACTACTAGGCCACCGTTGCACGAAAATGAGGCTACCTCATGTACTCCTGAGGTATTCCATATTAGGAGGTATTCTCTAATTTGTTTACACAAAAATATTGCCTATGATGCAATCAATATTTTATCTGGTTCCAGGCAATTTCTATGTCAGCTATATCATTCAATCCCCTACCTTCACAGCAAACTCAGCAACTAACACAACAACAACAGTGGCAGCAACAACAGGCTCAATTGGAGAGACCACTTACACATTCTGAAACTGTATCTTCCGAACAGCAGCAGCCAAATCCAGAACAGCAGGAACAGCTACTAGCCAGTGTCCAAACCCGGAGGCTACCTAAGCAGCAGGAGCAACAGCAACAGCAGGTTGGTTCACACCATGTCAAAATAATTTCTATCCGGGTGGAAGTTACGAAGTTAGGTATGAACCATTCTCAAATGCCCATATAGCTTACAAGTATAGCGTAAGCTGCCAATTATCAGCCAATAACTATTATCGGCCAGTAGTATACGAAAAACGTTTCGCAAATGTACAGTGAATAAATACGATGAATGGGCATTTTCCTTCTGGTTGAGGCATTACCGCACTCAGCAAGCCAAATACACGCTAATTACTTAGTTTTTATGGGATGAGGACATAGCTGACTGAGTCGCGAAGAACCGACATCAGTCTGACCTATACTGTTTGCTGTGCCATCAGAACAGACTGTACCGATACTGACAGGTGCTCTCTAAGGCCCAGTATCGACTGCTTACAGCTCTACCCAAGTTTTTATGGCCAATCCCTCATTCATTAGAGTCAACTGCAGTAACCTCAGCGGTCCTTTAATAGTTGTAGCTGCTGATTTACTGTTGTAACTAGTATCAATCAGTAACTGAATTATACCACTCTTGCCAGCAATTTTCATGTCAATGATTCTTCCAGTCCTCTGGCACCCACTGTTGCAGGAAGCTATGTTGTCAGGGAACAAACTGGTGCAGGAAGCGTGGTAATCGTTACCTCCTGCTAAAAAACTGATTCACAAATTAATATGCATTTTGTCAATAATAGGTAATAAGCCTCACAAAAATATTCACAACTGAAAATATTTGCACAATAATTTTTTGAAAGGAATGTTATTTCATAGGACATTGATTGCTCTTTCCATTGGTGCAAGAACTGTGTTCAGAAGTTATTCCGGGACTGAGATATGAAGGCGGGATGATTTTCGGCCGATAATTGGCAGTTATGCTGCTCTGTGCAGCTACTTTGTAATACATGAACAGCCTTGCAAATCCTGGCACTTTCACACTTTTTGACACCTTCCAAACCCGTAGGAATGATTTTTCGAATAGTAGAATTACTACACTTCAACTACTGTATTCTACATATTATCTGTTCATGTGTGGGCCACTTAGTTAAGTGCTGGATGAAGAAGGGGGTGGGTGATTAATATGCAGTTTTTTATAGCATGCTTGTTCAACTACCACCGTTCCATACTGCACTGCAGCCCTCACAAGTACCAATGTACAGCCCGAACCCAGTCCCATATCCTTTTACTGCCGCCTCACCACAATCGTATTCTGGGCTTGCTTCTATACCACCAGTTTTCATCCCTAGCCTCCCATCGTACTTTCGTTATGATGATCCAATGTTGCAACGTAATGTTGGTCCAATGTCACAACCGATTGCTACCCCAATGTCACAACCGATTGCTACCCCAATGTCACGACCGATTGCTACCCCAATGTCGCAACCGATTGCTGGGGCAATGTTACAACCGATTGCTGGCCCAATGTCACAACCGATTGCTGGGGCAATGTTACAACCGAATGCTGGGGCAAGGCCGTTGTCTGCTGGTCCGTATGATCCACACGGTCACCCAGTGCTGTATCCTCCACGACAAGTCTCCAGCCTAGCCCAGGACCCAGTCCAGATAAGTTCCCGACCTCATCCACAAGAAGTCGCCAACCCATACCTTATCCCTTTCCAAGGCTACCAATTGCAACCCAGCCCATCACATGCAAAACCCGTCTCTTGCTCAAGTGCAGATTCACTTCACAGTTTTCCAGCACCTGCAAAGCAAATCTCAAGTCAAAGCTCCAACCCAATTGGAAGCTACCAACCTAGCTCTCCATATGCTGTACCGTACAGTGTACGGCAAGTCGCAAGCTCAGCCCTAAACTCATCAAGTCGCCCAGTTCGTAGGCAACAAGAACCTCCAGACATCATCCAGGAGATGCTGAACAAAGTGAATCGAGAGGTAATCAGTAAAAGTTTAATAATGCAGAGTCAACAAATCTGGAGCAAATACACGCCTAAATGAATACGTATATTAAGGGTCACAAACCTATATGACCGTTGTCATTCTTCATAGTCCGATGTCTGTCACATTATTAAGACAGGAAGATCAGTTTTTAGATTACAATACTGGCCCTGCATGCATCTCCACTGTGGCATTATTTAGTGGTCACAATCCAGGCCTACATGTAATTATCTATCATGTGAACGATGAGACATACATGTAGCTATTGACTATTACAAAAGTACATGTAGCGCTTTCGGTTGTCAAGACTCAGTCACTTGTGCTACAGCGTATGAACTGTATCCTGACATCAGTCCTCTTTCCCATCCAAGTTAATACATCCATAAGGCTTATGTGTATTTATATGGGCTTTTTACATTAGGCGTTAATATAAAGTACATGCTTTTCTCTATTTTATATGGGCACATAAATGTACCGATGGCGTTCAAAGAGTCTAAGCATTCCTGAGCCCTGATTTTCTTAACACAGGATGTGATTCATAGGCTATGAATACCCAAACCACACATAATACCAAAAGAGTAGCCTGTTCCCAGCTTCTTCCCCCCAACTTTTTATTGCCCACAGTGTACTGGAAGGCTGGGAGTGAGGGACTGGGAGTGAGACTGTGCTGACAATGAGTGTCTGTGTTTACCATTTAGCTGAAGCAACTGCATCACTGTACTCAGTTTCTTAAACTAAAGTTTGGTTGACTGAATTGTAAACTTAGCAAGATTTGGGGAGTGGATCCAGGGTCATATTTTGTGAGTATCAAACTTTGGGACAGGGATGCTAGCATAGTGTGAGTATGCTCTATTTATTGACTTTCATAGCCTTACCATATGGGTTATCATTAGACACATTCAGAGGGGTGGAACCAGGTTTGCCATTCACTGAACCATGTTTCGTCCCTCTGAACTTTTACTAAGGTGGCGCCCTGGTTATTGATAATTAGAAATACTGTATACCACTGATGTACAGTGAATATTGAAACGTGATATCTCGAACTTACAAAGAAGACTACTTGAGCGGCATACAGTTTTAGGACACACAATTGAAAAAGAATTACTAGCTCTGGTTTTTCGAAAAGAAATTTATGCATCTACAGCCTGACAATGCCTATTTTCACCATTTTAATCGTATTTTTGAGTTATATAACTGCCTCAATTTTTAGTACTGCCGTGACAGTGTTACAAGTAGTCTGTCTGGGTAACGTTTCTAACAATCTAGACTTCGTTTCGAAAAAATCACATCAGGCTGTAGATATTGTTGTTCCTCAATATTGTGGCAATTTTTGTCCCATTTCCCGGTTTTACCTGCCTGAAAAACTGCATGCTGATGGGTACAATGATGACTTATCATAGTTTGTCTCAATTGTCAAGTTGGTGCCCTAATTAGTGAGAGAGAGAAAAAAAATTGCTGTAACTTGTATCTCACTGTTTCCTGCTGGTATACAATGTGTATACACGTACGTACATGTACATTGAGTGCATTTATGTAGTGAGTGGTACATGTAGATGGCTGTGGCCTGTGGCACTATTTTAGGTAGTTTTGAATTGAGTGATGGAGAGCAAGGACGGTGATACGTATATTATGTGCAGATGTACACTGGCTGATACCTCCCTTGTTTCCCTACAGCCCCAGTCACAGAGTTTCACCATCTGGAGCGGTCATTTGACAGAGGTCTATGTGAGTAATAACTGAAAGTAAAACCAATAAGTTATGCAAACCTTAGGTACTATAAACTAGGTGTTAGTACATGGATTTTCATGTGTACTATTAATGTAGCCACTGTGAATATATTCAAACGCCTCAAAGCAGCTCTGTAGAGGTCAATGTTGCCCTAAGACAATGCTAAACAATTTCATATCAATACATTCCAAATTAGGTGACAACTAACTTGCCTTAATGAACCCAGCTGGATATTAATTATCCAACTGAAGGCTCTCTTCAGCAACAGGTGAGTCCGAGCTGAATGTAGCTATAGAGCGGATCAGCTTGGTTAGACTCTCATAGCTTCCAGCAAAACTGATCACTTGGCAATTTTTGTAGTGTGTCTCCGGTTAGCTGCCAGAACTTGCCTAAACGAAATTATCATTGCTACCGACCACTTTTTTGCCATCTAAGCAGCACAAAACTAAGCTAGCTTTACATCCCTTGGCCTATTGAGCCTGTGAACTCCAGCAGCTTCCACTGTGCTCAGGGCTGTAGTGGCATAGTAACACAATGACGTAACTTAGTTCACGTGATAAGTGCAGACAAACAGACAAATAACAGTCGTGGGAAAGGAAAGGCAATCTTAGTAACAGCCAGGCACATCAGCTGAATAGTGGACTCTAGTACAGCTGCAACTAGAGCTATGGCTGACTTGTTCTTCATCGTGGCCTGTGTGCCCCTCAAGTGACAATTGAGGCTGGTCTGTATGTTTATTTGTTTTCTTTTGTAGTCTAATGCTCTAGTTCTTTAGTTCTTGAACAGTCCTTCAAGCAATTTTAGGCTTGTACCACTAGAGTGAGTGACCCTTCACTGAAAAAAATGCCTAGTGGCTACCACGATGTATGTATATATGTTTAATCAGGAGCGCATAATGATGTGAGAACCGGAAGAGAGAGTAGGAGCGTGCAACGACCACGCAAAAGATTAAATTTCGAAAATGTTCCCACCCTAGTTCCGTTACTATTTTGGTCACGCACGTGCCACAGTCAAAGCAGCATGAAGATGGCTTGAAACAGAAGGTTACGGCTGTCTAGCATGTCTAGCAAAGTGACACTATGCCCTACAGCGGTCAACAACCCCAAAAAGGCCGCTTGCGACTCATGACTGCCAACCGTACGCTGCCAGAGGCGTGAAGCCTGAGACAACTTTTAGTAACGGCGACTAACGCCATTTAGACTAAGCGGCTGCTAGCTAAGTTTGTTGCTACAACGTACCTGATCTTCAGAAACCCATCAGAACCTGGTAGGCGCCTGGGGTACACTGATCCAAGTATATCGGTAGGTTTGTGTTGTTTACTAGCCTGTACTTCTGTCTGTAGCAAACGTTTGGCGGCTAAGCGATCACGAACGGCTACACAAACGTTTTCGCTCGCTTCTCCGGTAATATTCACTGCTGTAGAAGCTGCTTGGTTCAGCAAACAGCGACTATCAAACTTCCTTGTTTGATGGATTCGAAGCACGTGCGTGCCCAAAATAGTAATGGAACTAGCGTGGGAACATTTTCGAAATTTAATCTTTTGCGTGGTCATTGCACGCTCCTACTCTCTCTTCCGCTTCTCACGTCATTATGCGCTCCTGGTTTAATGGTGTATTGTAAAGTGGTAGGGAAGCTGACATTTTTGCTGTCAGTTAGTTCTGATTCATGTATACTATTTTTTGCTTGTTTGTAGTCTTTTTCTGAGCGGATCCAGTGTACTGTGACTGCATCCCAAAGAGAAATCGAATCAGAAATGTAAGCAGCAGCTGCTACAAAAGCCCTGAGGGGACAGAGGTGTAGCCTTGTGATGAGCTACGTGTATAGCAGCTAGTGGGTTACATATATCTGATCCTGAGCAAGAGCTGTAACAATTTCACTGAACGTTAATGCAGCCTATTTAGTTTCACTAAAATATCCAAACGTGAAATAAGCATAGCAGCAAGAAAGTTTTGAAAAAGACAATTATTAATACTTACTTAACTACATTAGTTGCACTGTACGTAGCCTACCTTTGAAATTTAATACTCAAAAGCGATGACATTCAATGCCTAGGCCAGCAAGAAGGATGCCTAAACTAGTTACAGTATATAGCTGCATGGATAACCATTATTTAAACAGCTAGAGTTGGTATGTAATTAGTAACGTGGATCACGTTTGCACCCACGTGAGAATATTTTGGTGAATTCAAATTTTATTAATCACTATAGGCTTGCCATTTCAGTGATGTACATGTAGGCCTTAATTAGCAGGTTTACAATATATATTATGCCATGGCTGGGAGGTGGATGTGAGGGCTATAACGCCTAGACCTGAGACCGAGGGTTGGATAAATTTCGTATCCAGTGACCAAGCCACAAAATAAGCTTTTTATTCTATAATACATGTACATTATGTCACAGAGAATTAATGTGAGTTGAATGTATAGTCTTGCATCAAGTCTGAAACTGGGCAAGACACAGCCGGGCTACCTCGAGTACAAAAGCCAAGTCAAAATCAACTCTTAGCAATTTGTTGTTATAAAATCTTGGCTAATGAAGGCAAGTTATCTGTAATGCTACTCCTAAGTGATCCTTGAGCTCCTAATCACAACCTGTGATGGACTGTGGGTCAATCTGCATTTTACATGTTTTTGTGACCTGGTCTCATTCCCAGACCTTTCCAACATATCCAAACATGAACAACGAATCCCATTTCCACTAACACTGTGGATCTGCTCACAATGCATATAATTACCAAGACATTGTGGGTCAAGCCTCGGCGAGTGTACATGTATGTGCATAATATGGAGTAGCAGATGTGCAGTACACAGCATATGAAGTAGATCACGGTAGGAAAATAGCTAATCAGTATTTAGCTACACTAGCTATAGTCTCATGCCTGGTCATTGAGTAGTCTGTATGACCTCTGCACTGCTTTCTGTCACCCTTGATTACACCCGGACAGCATGCAGTTTGTTTCTGGTGTTGGCTGTTTATGCTCCCACTAGTGCTTGGGCTGCTGTCTGGCCTCCCTCAGCTCTGCTATCTCTGCCAATAACTCTTTTCAGTCACGCTGGATGGTTGTTGTACGATCCATAGTTGTACTTGCTGTCTCTCTAACGTTATGCTCCAGACACCCCTACCTTGCTTCTGGTGACTCATCTCAGCCTGTGCTTCCTCTCTTCTGTAGTTTTGGCGGCTCTCCTTTCTCTGTAGTGCAGTCTACACTGTTTAAAGGTATTATCTTGCTTTGGGGATTCTTCATGTGTTACCAGTTCCAAATATTGCATTTAGTTTACAGCACTCACAAGCAGTTGAAATAGGTATGTAAAACCTTTGTGCTATATGGATGATTTGTATGGACGTACATACAGAATTTGCCCATCAGCTTACTAACTAAAGATGCATCCTATTAACAGAAAACACCATGTTGTATTCACTCTCCCTGACACTTTCTGTGCTAGTGCAGACCCTATCAATTCACATATGCAGCACTCTATTTTATTACACTCCACAGGAACTGTGAGGTGTATCGTTTTGGTTTTATGTTGTATTTGTTTATCATTCTCTCTGCAGTTCTGTGTTTTCACGCTATCTTTTGAAATCCTTTAGTTAGTTAAAAGTTTTGATATTCCTTGGAAGTACAAATATCTCTCCAGGGATTGTATCTCTGCTCTGGAGATATGATACTTATCACCTTGTTGTCAGCCTCTGAGTAAAATTGAGATATATACGTGGAACAAAAGTGCTTGGTTGTTGTGCATTTCTGGCTAATGCATACAGTACCACTCACGAGCAACTTGTCGGTCCACGTGTGTCCACTCGCGAGTGACTCGAAAGCCACACGCATGTGCATGTTCGCGAACTCGTGTGTGCGTGTATTTACACGTGTGTTACACGCATGCGATGCGAGTCAAGCACTTGTGGATTACCAAAATTAACACTAGTCACTCTCACGAGTGTGATTGCGATTTTCGAGTGCACTGTGTGTGCATGTGCAAGTGCACGTACTCATGCGAGCGACTCGCGAGGGCTGCTAAGTTACCCGTGAGCGGTATTGTACATACACTCTTCCACTGTGGAGTGTACACTCTTCCACTGTGGAGTGTACACTCTCTACTGTTGTTGATAGTGTTACCAGTATACAAGTACATGTACATACATGTGCCACTTATGTGGACTTGTATTGGACATGGATCTACAGTATTTATCTGTATTCATTTTTTTTTTTTCTCGTTTGCAGGAAGCCAGAGCTCTGGCCTGCTGAGATGTTACTGGATTGTTATTTCAAGACTACCATTGTGAGTCCATTACAGCAGCCCACCAATTCATGCTACATGAAGTTGTGTCCTACTGTGGTTAGCAGAGATTTGGGTACATGTACTTGGTGTTGTTCACATTAGACTAAATGTGGGACACTGTGGGGCAAACTTGAGTAGTTCATGAAGGTAACATGTATAAGTGTATAGCAACGCTAGATTCTAGTGTATATACGACATCAAAGACAGTTATTGACGAATGATAGTACAGTACTGCTCATAAGTGATTTGTCAGTCTACGCGTGTGTACTAATGTGTGTGTGTGTGTGTGTGTGTGTGTGTGTGTGTATGTGTGTGTGTTTCCAGTACATGCATGCACATATTTGAGGCCACGTGTGTACAGATACTTGCATGTGCATGTTCGAGTATTGACGTGCCCGATAACTGCAAGTCAGTATGATTGCGCTTTAACTCTCGAAATTAAGCAACAGCTTTGATCAATCCAGGTTCAGTAATAATTTTTAGTATCTTGTGCATTGTGAGTGCGAGTAGCACATATCAGCGTGTGTGTGTGTGTGTGTGTGTGTGTTCAAGTACTCACATGTGTGTTTGAGTACATGTAGGAGTATGTTCAAGTACTCACATGCTCAGTCAAGTTACTGATGAGCATGGCAGATGAGGTGTGTATACATGTACGGAGGTAACAGTTGTCAGATAATTGTGAATGCAGCGTATCTCTGATGTAAAATGGAGCTACCCTGTAGTATCCAGGTATAATATACAATCAGTGGTCTACGCAACTTGCCAAAATTGTATTGAGCTGCACAGAGGATATAGGTTTACAATGGTACCAGGAATAAGCAGAAGCTGCATCGTTTATACACTAGCGCCGCACATTTCAGAAAGTACTGGATTTTATGTGCATGGCAACTTTAGCCTACCGGGCAGCGTGGTGCAAAGTGAGTCAACAGCTTCATATTCACCTTACAGGTAGGCTACCACTACCTTTACACTATACCTCAAGGGTCAGTCAAAAGGCCTGCTAAGACTGGAGATATGACTCCAAGAAATGACAAAAAAAGTTCGGTATTTCAGCGCTATTGAATTCGAGTACTAGCTCTGATAAAACAGACAGGGTAGTCCTGTGTTACTGCTCTACCAAATGCAAAAGCTTCACTTGCCTATCCTACCTAGTTTTCATGATAGACTAGCTTTATTTCACGGTGCAATATCTCGTGAACAATACATCAAGTTTTAGTACAGACAGTTAATACGGTTTAAGAGATAGAGCAGCTTTAACAGCCCCGACACAGTGTCTCCAAGAGCAGGTGTTGACCGAAACCATAGGAATTCCTTCACTTTCTCTTCAGATACTTATTAGTGCATAAAGGATGGACAGATAGCTAGGCATTGCAGAAAATTTGTTCCACAAGCTCGCTAGTGTGCACAATAGCAGCTTACCTCAAAGCTTGCTCCAGTTAGTTTACGTATTCATTCCAGTTCTTGTCATGTCGGGAACTACCAGGATGCAGTTGAGTGCAGTATGGCAGCATACTATTTGAAAACGGTCACTGACACAAGACTCCACCCATATGACATATAAAGAAACATAAATTACCTTCACTGTCTGACATAACCGAAACTGTATTCCTATATACCAGGTACTTCTTCATACCTATTGTGGCATGCCCATGATTCTGTGTATACAGAATACGTCACATGTTAAACGTTAGTGGACCTGAGCATAGCTTCATTTGGGGGAGGGGATTTCAACCCTTCAGTATTGAATACTGCTCACTATATGCACCCCCCTTAAAATGTCTTCCGGCATGCTTTTGCTCCCCCCTTGGGGATTTTCCTAAATGAACCCCTGCTTGAGGCATTGCACAACAGTTATTACCATAGTGTGGCATTTCTATGTTTAGTTGTGTATCACAATTACAGTGAACTGTTAATGTAGTACAGGTAGCCACATTTCCAGGGGGAGAGTCTGATCGATGAAATCAGTTAAGAAACAGTGCAGTAAAGTAGCTTACTCAGAAGAAATTTGGTCAACTCATGCATCATTTTTCACTGCCTTTGGATTAATTTACTACAGTAGGAAGTAATTAATATGTGTATATAGTAACGTTTCAGTGTACTGTATAAGCCAATCTCCCTTCCTCTTGTTTATGATTTACAGTAGCCTCGTTCCCAGGCCTTCACCCCAGCTTTTGTCGCTTGCGGCGGAAGCCTGGGAACGAGGCTAGATGTACAGTTCCTTCGGGGTGAAATGGCTCATCTACATATTGCATATAAATACCCGAGTTACTGGAAATTATTGCTATTGCCTGCATGTGGTCATTGATAGTGGTTCTATGATGCATGTATGTGTCCTGCAATATCCCCTCCTTCCTCCCTCCAGGACTCTGAGCTCAGGTCAGTGAATCAGGGACAAGTTTGGACAGTAAACTTAGACGTCATGGGGAACCCCCAGTCTGTGGTCGCCCTCAGACTGATCATGGAGAATGAGGGCAAGGAAACGGTGAGTAATAGCTGTCAAACTTGCTGTAACTATATGTATACACTAAAGAAGGATCTGAAGTGAATGTACCTGGACAAGAGTACATTATCAGCAACTTGATGCACCCTTTACTAGTACTGGAGCATGTTCTTCCCAGAAAACAATCTAACAGTGTAATGAATTCTCTAGTGACCATTCAGGTAGAGACCAGCACTCATGTAGCCGGAGTGAAGTAAGTATTGCTCTAAAGAAATGGTCTTGTAATTTAGGGAGAAAACGGTTTCTCAAGAGGCTTAGTTCACATGTACCTAAGCAAAACTATTTACGTGTACATGTACGTACATGTAGGAGTGCATCAAGCCAGCTTCACGGATGATGGGGGTTGCTGCTACTGCACATGTGCAAGTCATGGTGTCATGATAACTCCAGCACATGGCCAGTAAAAGATTGTGAGTGGGAGACAATGCAGAAGTGGTTCCTAACATGAGCTGACTCAATGCAGCTGTAGAACAAATCAGCTTTGTTAGGCTATCTCATATTGCATAGGTAACTGAACGTACGCCAAAAGTGCTAACTCAGCAATTTTGTAGCTTGCTTACATTAGCAGCCATGCTGTGTAGTGGGTACTAATTGGAGCTACCCTGCCTCACTGATGGCTATAAGCTTGCGGCTACCTGCCCCAGTTTACATGTAACTGATTTTTTATAGATGAAGCAGGCAAGCCTGGTGCAAACACTGGCTACAGCTGGTGCATAAGATAGCGCCAAGTGGGCTGTCTTTCTTACTCCATGGATATTTACTGCTCTTTGTCTCTGACTGCCTCTGTGTTTCTCTAGCGCTGCTAACTTGAGAATTTGCTGCCCCGTTCCCAGTCTCCACTTCCAGCTTTAAATTTTCACATGTAGTGCAAGTAAAAAAAACGGGAGGGAGCCTGGATGATTTACTTAAGTGAATGCATCATATTCTCAGGAACAGTGTGTGGAATGCTGTGATCTTGCCACATACACTACTTAAACACGCCTATGTATAGCCAGAAAAGTTGTGCTTTCTGTTTACGCTTCTCTAAGAATGAAAGGACCATTCATGGTGGAGAGATAAAGCCAGAGGGTTAGTAACAATGTGGTACTTTCTTTTGAAGACTTGCCTAACCCACTATAGTTAGCTTTTGAAGGTAATTAATTAAGCCAAGGCCTACTTTTTTTTCAACTCACCCGCTGGCTTGCGATACTCCTTGTACTCATAGAGACATTTGCTTTACCCTCTTTTGCAATCTCTTTTGCAATCTCATACTTTATGGCGTGTGGAGTGGCTAGATTAGAGCATTCCACAATACCACACACACTTCCTGCGGATATGACACACTCACATGAGTATATTATCCAGGCTCCCTCCTACGTTTTTTTACTACATGCAAAAAACAGCTGGGAGTGGAGACTAGGAACGAGGCTAATAGAGAGCAGGAATGGTAGAAAAGGCAGCAGGAACTTACGAACTTAAAGTATAGTGTGCTTCATTTCGTACATGATGGAACCTCTTTTCTGTTTCTCAGGTTGGAATTGTGAAACCATACCAGGCGATGCCATCCTGCCCCCTCAGGGCATTTCTACTGATCTGGAATGAGAAACAGAAGCAGTTTGTTGGCCTCATTCCCATACAGCAGGTGGGAGCACTATCTACATGTAGTGCACTAATTAGGAACTCCATTTCCTTATTGAGTGCTCTAAGTATAGGATAGAGCACAGCATAGCGGGGTGTATGACCTGTTATTTACTGCAGAAGCCAAGGATGTGCTGAGGGAGATAATTTTTTTTCCAAAGTAGGTAACAGGTAACACACCCCGCTGCACAGTGATCTATCTATCTTGTACTATGCCTAAGTCATTATATGACAAGAGTTGCCAAAGCATCAAGAACTGTAAGACAAGCTACAGCTTGCCAGACATTTGAAAGGTGCCGTTCGGCACAACTGGGTACAAACTGGGTAGCTAGCAAGCGTTCACAACACAAAGTACTAGCTACAAGTGGCGAAACACTTCCAGCAGTTGTAACAAACCTGAACAACACCTAATAACCGTGGTAGCTACCTGTATAACCCGAGCCTAGCACCATTTCAGGAAAGAAAAAAAAACCGACAGGCTGGCAGTGAAATAAGATTGGTATTGTATCTCGGGTATCCTCCTGCTGCTTTTTTTGCTACATGCAAAAAACAACAACTGGGAGTGGAGACTGGGAACGAGGCTAAGCACAGGCTCAGCAGAGTTCTGTTTGATGATTCAGCAGAGTGTGTCTGCTGTATGCTACACAACAAGTCGTTTGTAGCTATATAAGTCACAGTTACAGTGTATACTCAGAGCATCAATTACAAGTGCTTATCACAACAGTTACTTCTGTTGCGCAAAAATCAGGCTGCTGTGTAAACTCTGCCAATCAGGCTATGACTTGAGTAAAGCCTTTAATGAGCTATACAT
Source organism: Phakellia ventilabrum (assembly GCA_963921505.1). Lineage (NCBI taxonomy): Eukaryota > Metazoa > Porifera > Demospongiae > Axinellida > Axinellidae > Phakellia > Phakellia ventilabrum. Next base: position 6,266,393 of record OY997386.1, on the reverse strand, counting down.
GCAGTTGTATCACAGTAGCCATTGCAGAAGTATGCAAGTAGCTATCACCTACTAAAATAGCTAGCTAACGCACCCAATTAAAGCTCACCACACATTGTTGTTGCTTTGCTGGTCTCTAGGCTCTCCCCTTGAAAAATTGGAAAACGGGAGAGCCTGGTATTGTTCTCACATGATTTAATTATGCGTAGGCGGGGAAGACAGCTGCATTTCTGTACCTTTTGCTGGTGACACTACTTCAGCACTCAGTCTGTGGTACCAATGGGCCCTAAAGATTAGCTGCAAGAACTATTGATCCACTGCTTACACACAATTAAGTCCTTTCTACTACCTGCCTACCTTGAGCATGTGAAAAAAGATGCCAGGCTCTTCTATGTTTAGGGAAGCCTGGGGACAATACTAACTCAATAGCACAATTTTGGAACCGATACTCTACTCACGAGTAAAGCTCTTTCACCGCTTTTTTGGAAGTGCTGCTGTGTATACTCATATACATGTAGTTCTTTTTAGCTTGAAAGTAAAAGTGTGATGTTTTGTGGTAATTTATTAATGAGTGTTTGTGAAATTAATTTCATTTGCATTTACGCAGGAAACATTTGCGCAAGCAATCAAAGACCAGCTGGACAATATGGTGAGTAGCATCCACATCTTGACTGTCCCAATAGTAATTTTATTTTTCCATTGATAATGACCACTTTCTATTTGATGTCATCAGCATGTGCTGGCTAGTTCAACTCAAATTTTTGTTAGTCAAGATTTGATGTAGGTTGTACCCTAGCTTCATGCAATGTTTCCGCCAAACAGGGTGCTCCCCCCCCCCTTTCCTAACTTAATTTTCTTTGATGTGGTCATTGAAGTGTTTAATTTGCTTTGATCTCATGGGAAAATTATATATTCCCCTTCCCCCCCTTTCTTTTTGTGCTTGAGGGAAACACTGTCCATGTGATTAGCATATGCATTATACTAGCGAATTTAATGGTCGGAATTAGCTACATGTGGGTTGACATTGTAAGGTAGCTGTCTTTAAGAAAACACAAGAAGTACTGTAAAGAGAACCCAAAGGTAGCCTCGAACCCAGGCCTTCCTCACCCAGATTTTATCTCACAACCATGGAGAAAAATTGGGGAGTAAGACCTGGAAGGATTTCGCACATGACATGTGCCATTATAGCTGGTGTCCTGAATTGACTTCACCAAAATGATCAGGTGATCGTACTCGTGCATGATTGGTCAGAGCTTTGGTAGTTGTACGAGTGTTAGAGCTTATTCTACCAACGCAGATTGAGCTGTTGTTAGGTGGTTTAATTGTGCCTGATGCTCAACTTTGGCAGAAGATGCCATGTCGTTGGAACCCAGGCTAACTTAGTATGAGACTTGAAAGCATCTCGACATGTCAATGCTGTAGCTGATTTTGTTGCAAGTTAGAGATTGTTGCTATGACGTCTGTGCCACACCTAGTAGACCCTCAAGTAACTAAAAATGAACTGTGCCTGTGGTCCTGGGGACAAGGTATGGTGGCCAAGAATTGTACTGTCTTTCATCCGACTTACCGCATCTCTGTTGCCCTCCTCCCACTCCAAATTATTTTTTATAGGCGATTACCAATTGTATTTGTATACTTTTTGACCATGAATCATGCTGTCCACCCATAAGCACCACAATTTAGTCTTCCCGATTTTCTGTTAAGTGCACTGAGTTTCTTGGGTATGGGTGTCTGAATAATTGGAGGGTGTGAATAATAAAAACTCACTCCGGTAACTCTCCCAAACAGCTGAGATTAATATTTTATTGTCCAAACACTCAGTGGTATAGCACTTAGCTCTTGTGCAATCCCAATACTACGTACATGTAGTAGTAGAGCTTACATTGGGAGGCAGGGCACAAGACTACACGATTGATATTTTAGCTAGCTGCTACATTTAGAACTGCGTGAGTTCTCTTAAGAACAAGTAATGGCATGTATACATTTCAGCCTTGACAGTCACAGCTAGCCTCGTTCCCAGTCTCCACTCCCAGCTTTTTTTCGCATGTTTTTACAACATGCAAAAAAAAGCTGGGAGTGGAGACTGGGAACGAGGCTAATTAGGTCACAGCTGCAATGAAAGCTACCATGTAAAACGATTGTCCAGTGCACATACACAAGGTCAGTATACACTAACACAGGCTGCTTGTCACTCACTAATGCTATCGAATAATAAGCAAAGTCATGGTGCAAGCATACCTTGTCTTCAGTTGGAAACCTCCTCTTCCACAATGATTATAGTGCCCCATTTCGAACACACAAAATTATTGGTCATATGTGATCAGATGTGCAAAACCCGACACTTCCCATTTTTTTTACAAATTTGGCAATTTACAAGCTATGCTATTTCAACAGCCATTAGCGAGATATGAATGATTCTTGGCACAGTACAAAAAGTCACTAAAGCTAAAGTGATGGTAAAAATGTCAGACTATGTAAGAAGTATGCCTGTATTCGATACAACAGCATGTACTAGTTATGCCCTGAGTACAAGAGAAGTATTCGGTTCATATTACAAAGCCCAAGAGCGCTACTATCTTGCTGCTTAACGTTGTAGCTACTGGTGAGATTCTCCATGGTAGTCAAAGCGAGTCATTTAACAAAAGGTAGCTGTCTAGTGAGCTAGAGTAATGGCTGAAAAGCTACTTTAGCCTCACAAGTTATCAATCTGTTTATGTTTGTTTTTCTCTTTTGATAATTTGCGTATGTACTTGTCTCCTCCTTCTAACAGGAGCTGTTTCATCAGCCACGAAAACTGCGTCAGCAACAGCCGCAGCTACGGCTCCGAAGAGTTGCTGGTTCCACATCAGCAAGACAGATGCAGACTGTCCCAAGTGAACAGGTGGGTTCACCAGGAATGTCTAGTCTGCTACGAATGTGGAGATGGTGGTTATGTGACCATCTGTGAAGTGTGTTTGTAATCATCACAACAGTTAGTGTTTAATCTCAGAAGCTGGAATTCTCCAAACAATGAAACAAGACTGATATTTCATATCTTGTTTTTTACACAAATCATTCAATTGAGCTGCCAGCGAAAGTGCTGACTCAGCAATTTTGTAATGTGCCAATCAGAACTTGCCAAGACACAACTATCATCGTTACCTACCACTCTTTCGCCGTCTAGACAACACAAAACTAACCTAGCTTGGCGCACCTTGGCCTATTGAGCCTTGCAAACTTTCAGTAGCTTCCCACAGCGCTGGCTATAGTGGCATATAGTAACGGAATGACGTAACTTAGCGCACGTGATATTTGCGGACCAACACACACACACAAACGGAAAACATGAAAGCAATCTTAGGACCAGCTGGGTGCGTGCGAAGCGCGCGCCCGGCTGGTAAAAACGTACGGATAAAATTCCATAAAAGCAACTGAAGAAGGTTGGAACGACACCACAATAGCTATTTTTATACATTGTCCTACCAGGTCTTGTGATGTGTACGCCCTGGGGCATTTTTCACAAGTACTTTTGTATATAATTGCTATTGGGTTAATTAATAAAGATTATACTATAATAGTATTTTAAAGTGAGGTGGGATGTCATTGTACAAGTAGGCATGGATTATGGTATAGGATGTGGGGTGAGCAGTATTGAATGTTCAAAGGGCACCACAAACAAATGTACGTGGGCAATGATTATACAGTGTATGAGTGTACAGTAGTGAGAGCGAAGGGATACTGACTCCATTTAATGCACATCATTATGGTTAGTAGTTCTAGCAGTTCTTTGTAATCATACCCTATTCTCGGAAGTATAGTGACTCCTTAATTACATTAACCCTATAGTTATCTATCAAAACCATTGCTATGGTTTCTCAAATAGTATTACCCATTCCGATAGAATTACCCTATAAATATTTGTACAATCCTCAGTTGTGCCATTTCAGCCTCTCTGCAACTTTGTGCTGCTGCATTTTAATTAGTGCGTGAGCATATAAGTACCGTGCATGGGCATATAACTACGTGTACATACATCACAGCAGGAGGCCACAGCAAAAAAAGTCCAAGACGCACAGCCCCTTTTTTGCGGAACCCCCGAAACAACCGACCAACTACGTCACAAAGCGTCATAATTGCATACATTGCGTCATAAATAATCAATTAACCGTAGTATGACATCATGTAATGGTTAAATAATTATGACCCAACCCCCTTACTTCGCACTCGCGATCATGATCAAGAATCGAGCGAGCCACGGCCGAACGAGATACTGGAGAGCCGCCGCGGAGTAAGCGATGTAAGTGCGATGCAGTGATAGCGGACTAAGCGAGTACCATCTCAAGAAACATCTCCAAGGCCAGAAGCACAAATCCGGAGTGATTCAGTCGAAACCGATCTCGACTCGGCTGCCAGTCCCAGTAGTACTCCAGCTCTTGTATTGAGTCGCGACGGTTCTGAACTTGAAGTCAGCTATGCTGTACATAGACACAACAACCTGCCAAAACCAGTCGCTTTTTCGTAGCTTTTTGCAGCAGTATTGTTATGCATGCTTCTGGGTTAGTTGTTATTCTCGCGACAGGCTGGCTAGCTCGTGACCCATCTTGCCCCGCCCAGGTCGAGTGCCAATTATCCTCTACTGTAAAATCACAAGCTTCAAAACAGCTACAAATCACAATAATAAATCAGTATTTAATAAAGATGCCTCCAGTTGGCTCCAGCATAGTTTAGCCTGTCTGAAAACCCTAAATTCTTGTCAGCAAAAAAAGCCCATCTTTTGAGGACCTTTTTTGCTGAACCTCCAAACCAACCAACCAACTTTATGGGTGCACGTCATGCCTTTTTTCAAGTGTGGCCTCCCGTACTTTTACCCTCGCTTTTTCTTCACGGTTGCGAGATAAAAGCTGGGGCAGGAAGGACTGGGAACGAGGCTATAGTACTCCATGTTAGAGGTCTTTATGTATTTTGGGACGTAGCAAGGTGACCTACACTGTATAGGGAGGCGACTGTTATATGGAATGACGCTGTTATATGCATTTCTTTACCATCATTGGTAGCGCGTGTACTCCTGACCTACTCCTTACTGGGAGGTTCTCTCTAATTGGTCGACGTGCAAATTTCATAAGTCCCTATTTTATCTCATTCCAGGGAATGTTTATGTCAACCATGTCGTCCACTCCCACACCTCCACAACAACAGACCCCACAACTAACACAACAACAGCAGCAGCAGCAACAAAAGGCTGACTTGGAGAGACTACTTACATCTTTGGAAACTGCATCTTATGAACAGCAGCAGCAGTTGTTTGCGAGAATCCAAGCAAATCCGGAACAGCAGCAACAGCTACTATCCATTGTCCAAGCCCGGAGGCTACGTAAGCAGCAGGAGCAACAACAACAGCAGGTTGGTTTACATCTTGTCAAATGATTTCTGTCTCTAGAGTAGAAGATGCATATATTATTTCTGCTTATGAAGATGTACGTTTACTCTCAGTCCTAGCACCACCTCCTGTATGAATCATTCTCTCAAGTGTCCATGTTGCTTACAAGAAACATTAATATACTCTGTGTACTGAGTAATATGTGATCGGATTTTTTAGCACTTCCCGCATTTTTCCAATTGTTTTGACGCTATTTAAACGGTGGTAACTCAGTAACCAAATAGGAGAATGCAGTTGTGTTATTACCGCAATACAAGTACTACCCTTCAACTAATACCAATGTAATCTATAAGTCAGGATCTATCTCCGTTTCCATCGTATACACCTCACTAGTACCACCATTTTCAGGAGTTGCTGCAAGGTCCTCTTTGACTCCAAGCTGGACCCTTTGACCCCACCTTCCTTTTTACTATGTATGACTATAGCAAAAAGTCTTCTAATAAATGCAACAAAAATTCCATCGCTTTCCTGACTCTAGGCTATCAGATAGAGAAATGGCAGTCAGCTATTATTTTTTTGTACTGAACACATGCTGAAAGGAGCGTGGCTTTTTGTGGCAAGATTTTTTATTTTTTAAAATGCAATTTTGATTTTCTCTCCCAATTTATCATAAATAACCCATTACACGAATGTTCACTAAACCTGGCTCCTCCCTTTCATGATTGTTGCTCATTACAGGGAACTTCTGTGCCATCTACATCTAACCCCATTCTTCCTCAACAACAAACCCAACAGCGTTTACAGCAGGAACCTAGGGTTAGAACACCGGAGGAGAAACAGGCCCGGTTAGAGAAAATTCTTAGATTCTTGCAAAGTGCATCTCCTGAACAGCAGCAGCAGTTGTTCATGAAACTCAGAGCAACTCCAGAACAGCAGCAGTACCTGCTAGCCAGAGCCGAGGCCCTTAAGACACAGAAGCAACAGCAGCAACTTCAGGTTTGTATGTATCTTAATGTTTGTGATGTATTTCTGTATCATAACACTTCCACTGGCCAGCAAGTAGTATAAGTGGACAAGGTGGTATCAAACACCTGTACAGCTCACCTGGACTAATTATTTAGAATTGTCAACTCTGTACCGACCATTGCGCATGCGTATTACATTATTGTGGTAACTTTATGAATTTAAGTGGTACACAGTATGTAGTGCTTACCACCTCTGGCTAAAAGCAAAGCAGGAGTTATATTGAAAACTTACAGAATTAGATAGGAAAGTCCCCAAACTTGATTTCATTCTGATGTCCCATTCAAGTGTGTTTTGTGAGAAGTAATTAAAAATAGACACAAAACAAAACACCACTAATGAAGCTATATTTAAGTGCTACGTGGCTTATACATATAAGATGCCTGAGACTAAATACTGTGTACTTCTGTCACTACAGGCGTACTCTTGTCATATGATTACACAAATCCAATGATGTTTACTGAGCAGCTTCACTGTTCATTTTCTCACAACTTGCATGGGAAGCCCCAGTGCAATAGCTTGCAAAAAGGAAAGAATTACTATATTATGACATCATCCTTAATTTTAGTGTAGTTATTTCACTGGAGTTTAGTTTTGCTGCTTCAACTCAATAATTTCCATACCACAATATGGCGTCATTGGTCATAATATGGGAGCTACTTTGCCGTTGCACCAAAAGATATTGGTCGGTAAAGAGTTAAAGTAAGGGCCCATACCTTGGTACATGTAGTTAGTCCTGCTTAAGCTTAAGGACCTGTGGACTCTTACAAGATGACCTGTAACTTTATTTAATAACTTTCTTTTGCGACTTTAGGAATCCCGCAAGAGGCAGGCAAGGATACTCCTTGATGAAGCCCTAGAAAGAGGATACGTACTCTGCCACATCGACAAATGCATTACAATGGGTAATGCTGGTGCCGGAAAGACCCACGTTACGTACCGGCTATTTAAGAAAGACCCTCCAGCCATTCGTAGCAGTACTGCACTAGCCGAAGCTCCGATTAGAGCCATCTCTCGTATCATCATTGGATCAGTCAAAACAGACACGGATTGGTTTCAGGTCAGCAGTGAAGAGGTAATGGCAATGCTAGCTCAAGCTGTCCAGGCTGGTGTGCCGATGGAAGGGGAAGCAACGGAACAGAATACTGTCGTTGAGGAAGGCAGCTCTGCCGATATGAGTAGTAATTTGCAACCACCTCAGTCAAGAGATAGTACAAGAAAACAAACTGAAGACGTAGCCACAGTAAGTGGAGAAAGAGAGCCAGAAAACGAGACTGATGCTGAAGAGTCATCACGACCGGCAACCCAGGTTGAAAAAAATCAGAATTCTGATTCACCCAAAGCTCAGATGCCTGTTGCAAAGCAAGTCAGTCCCTCCAGTGAAGAGATACTCAAAATGATGGAAACTTCATCTGGATCGAAACTTTTCCTGGAGATACAGTGGGTTCACTTCATTGATACTGGAGGGCAGCGTCAGTTTCATCACCTGTTCTCCTCATTCGTCAAAAATGCGACTGCTGCTATATTTGTCATAAAGCTCTCAGAGAGGCTTGATCAAAACCCGATGATCGAGTACTACCAAAGTGGCCAGCTTTGTGGGAGTGCTTGTCCTTCTGCCTTGAGCATCAGTCAAATATTGCAGCACTGTGTCCAAACAGTGCACTCGCAAATGATCCCCTCAAGTGTACAAAGGCGATCAAAGTTTATTGTCGTAGGTACACATCGTGACCTTGAGCATACCTGCACCGAAACACGAGCTGAGAAGAACAAAAAGCTCTTGAAAATACTGCGACCTGTACTTCGTGATGGGTTAGTGTTCTATGGCCAGTCAACGAAGGAAGTCATCTTTCCCATTAATGCGAAGAACCCAGAAGAAGAAGATTGGGAAATTGCAGCTTTGATTCGAAAGCTAATCTCTGATAAAGAATCTGCTCCACCCCCATTTAAAATCCCTGTTGGTTGGTTTTTGCTCGAGCAAGACATAAGGAAGTTTGCTGCAGATCGAGGAAGGCGAGTTGCAAGCAAAAATGAGTGTCATCAGATTGCAGCGAGATTAAAGATAAATGATGAGTCACTTGAGGCAGCCTTGGCTTACCTTCATAAGCTAAATATCTACCTCTACTACCCCGATTTCCTTCCAGAGGTAGTTTTCTGTGAATCGCAAGTATTGCTTGATAAGATTACTGAGCTCGTTGCATTTAGCTACCAGCTGAGACGTCGATCCGACTCACGCGATGCTTTCGTAGGTTGGTGGCTACGCTTTCGAGATGAAGGTGTAGTGACGAGGGAAATATTTCACCAGGAAAGGTTTTCAAAGTACTACGTTTCAGGTTTGTTTACCCCAGACAACCTCCTTCATCTTCTTCAGGGTCTTCTGATTGTTGCTCCAACTACGTATTACGGCTACACCGAATACTTTATGCCATCTCTTCTGCCTTCAATGACCCAAGAGGATATCAGTAAGTATCGTCTTCCCGCCACTTCAACTGTTGCACCACTACTGATGTATTTCCCCGACGGTTGCGCACCAAACGGTATTTTCTGTGCGTTAGTTGTGTACTTGCTTTCAACCTGTAAGTGGAAAATTTCATACCAGCAGTCTTGCACCCCGTCATGTGTTGCTTGCAATTGTATCGAGTTCCAGCTTCCGATACCCGGTTCAGTTACACTGATCGATTCCTTTACCCACTTTGAGATTCATCCAAGCATCCCTGAAAGTCTCTACCCGAAATTTTGTCCTGAAACGCGTCAGCACGTTGTTAGTGGCTTGGAGAAGGCTTTTGAACTCAACTCTGAAGATTTTGAATCGGAAGTAGCCTTCTTCTGCCACTGCAAAGAACCTGCCCACCCTGGTACTCTATACATTTCTGACGATGGACAGTTTTTGAAGTGTACAGAAAATACTGGAAAATACTGCCAGCTTGAGCAGCGGCATATAGTGTGGCTAGACGACATAGCCACTCTTGCATCTGTTACAGGTAACAACACAATTCTCTCCTAACATACAAGTGCTGTCTATTCATTTTGGTCCTTGTATTTTCTTTTTCAGGTGGGAACGTTACCTCTCAAGATTCTGTTGATGTCCTTTTGAAATTAGAGCCTGAACTAGGTAATACTATTTATATTGCTCAGTAGCCACTAACCAAGAACCAGGAGTGCCATGTAGCTCCCACTTATTGTCTGGCTATACTTGCATCAGTCATCCTTGTAGGTACTGTACAGCAGTTGGAGGGGGGGATCCATCAGAATTCCCCTTACAATTTTTTTACCCCCCTTGGAACCCTTCAATCTTATAGGCTTGTCCCTCTCTCCGAACCCCTACATTCCTATTGAAATGCTGCGCAAATGAAAGCAAAGTGGATAAAATCAGCAAAATTAATATCTTGATAAAACATATCTCCTCGACCTTATAACTAATGGTCTTCTTCATGACTATTATTATTCTTCTATAGTATCTGTTATTTGAGCTGTTTTACCTTCTGTAAGCTTACAAGCAGATAGATTTGTTAACTGCTACTGCTATTTCCTTCAATACTGTGTGTGTGTATCCTCAGCCTAGTTGAATGCACATTGTACAGAACACTGTCTGATACTCTTATAATTTTACTATATTTCACTCACTGCAGATGACAGCAATATGCGTGAAATCAGCAAATACCTCATGAAGTTGGATAAAACACATCTCCTCAACCTAGGGGTCGTCCTCGGCCTCAGCTATCAGAGGCTGAAAGGATTGCAAGATTCACTGACCTTCCGAAATGATTTGGTGTATGGTTGGATTCTGAAGCAGGACTATGTGATTGAGAAAGGACTCCTGCCAACATGGAGAAATCTCGTGGTTGCGTTGAGGGATGAGCAAGTTGGACAGACTGGACTGGCTAATGACATTGCTAGGGACAAGGGAATTGAGTAGCTGCTTACTTCTTTTCTACTACCTTAAATGTATACTGGGGCTGTTCGTTCTCTATATATGTACCTAATTCCTGTTTATATTATTCATGCAGGTATTTTCAGCTGAATAAAGTATCATCATAGATGGGTAGAGTATAGGATGAGGCTAAAAAAGAAGACATTATGCAAGTCAGTTATAGGCAGGCCTATAGCAATATTAACCTTCATAGTGTGGGCCTTGTCTATGATTTAATGCTCATCAGGCCAAGCCATAATGTTAATAAAAAGTGCCGCCTACACCACGATACTAAACAAACCAACAAAACATGTATGAAGTAAAGATTGTACTATTCATAGGACTAAAATACCTACGTAATCAGCCAAAAAATGTCTGCACATGCACAGCTACAAAAGTGACTTGAAAGTGCACACCAGTCTGAACCTCTTGAAATTCTCCGGTGCCACCTGTACCCCGACACCCTTCAGCTCCTTCACCATACTGCCTATGAGTTCCTTCTGCTTCTCCTTCTCCCCAGGCAGCGGCTCTCCCCTCCGAACCTTGGCCTCGACAGACACCTTCACATTGTGCTGCTTCTCGAGAAAGCCTTTCATTTGATGCACTTTCACGGCCAGATCGTGTTCTGCTATGCTCGTGGAAATGCTAACCTCCTTCGTGATGTTTCTCGGGTCTTTCTTGCTCTGCTTCTGCTGTTTCTTTTCTTCCCAAATCTGCTGTTTGGAGACCAGCTTGCAGACGGCCTTCGCTTCCGGAGTCTCCTTTCTCACTTGTACGATTTCAAATCCCTTTGACTCTGCCAGCTGGAGGGCGGTGTCCCGAGCCATGACTCCCAGGTTGTGGCCAGCTTCATCAATGAGCAGGAAGTCCTTCACTTTGATGGGCCTGACGTGCCTCTTGGACCTCGCTAGTGAATTTTGTAGCAAGCGAGAGTAGTAGCAGGCCAGTAACAGAGGAACACCTGCAGATACTATAGGTAGTTGTTTCAGACAAGGGGAGCAGTTTCTAAAGTTAGGAGGCAGGGTGTTTGGAAGTCTGCTAGTATGGGTGTGTGAGTGTATTTGTCTGCAACTTTGAACAGACATCACTCCTGCTCTTGGTGGAGTAGTTTCAAGATGGTACAGATAAGCCGTATGGTAGATGCTTCGGCTTGTTACAGAGGGCATTTTGAAACCATTTCTCAATATAGATTGGAGATAACCGCTTTTGGCTATATACAGCCACCTTGCATGGCACTGTTCGACCTTGCAATAAGCAGTCAGGTGTATGACCATCATCGGGGCTCGGGTAGGTACCTTATTTGGTGGGAGAGAGACACACCACTGTAAAGATGCACAAATTAGAAATGAATGTCTCATTCCACTAATGCTTTAGGCCACTCTAATGTGATTGTCAGTTTCTGCTCACATGATCTTTAGGGAGTGATGCGGTGGGAATGTCATAGCCATTATCAAACGCAACAAATGGATGCGTGCTCGTGCCAGGCCCTACTAGCGGCAATGGTAGCGCAAATAAACATAGCTACATTAACCTTTAATATCTGTGTGTGGTTTCGGCAGGATTCAGAACTTCGTATTTGTGTAACTTCTCCAGCAGGAATAGAACATAGGAATGAGACTAGAGTAGAGCATAGGAATGAGACTAGATCATGTACATACTCTTAATAGGACCACTGTAGCTCAACGCAACATGATCCAGGGGACGCTCCTTGGTAGGACAGTCCCTCGGACCATCTGCACATTAATTCATGACTGGACTGCTTCAGCCATTCGCTCTAGTCTTACCTCCTTAGCATGAAGGATGACCTCTGACCTTTACGAGCTCCGCACCTATGTTCCAAATAGAGAGCACCAAGAGCATGAGGCGCCAGGCTCGAGGGTGCTCATTATTTAAAAAAATTCATGGACCCACCATGTGACCGCCAAAATTCTGAGCTGAAGTGAGCTGTGTCGCGAAGATGAGGGGTGTTCTCCTCAGTCTCTGGTGCGTGGCTTTCAGCCTTGCAGCCCTCTGCTGGGCAGAAGACTTCCACCCTGGCAGAACACTGCTGTGAGTCCAGGCCTTAGGCAATTTTAAAACGCTGTGGTCTGTATAATAGTCTCGTGCCCAGACCCCGCGCGCCAAACGGCGATGTGGAGAAGGCCGAACAGAGGTCTTACCAAGGCATTAGACTAGCTGTTATTACAATTTATAGGCTCATTCAGACCTCTACTCATTTCTGTAACCACCCACATCCCACTTATAACTCCCACTCCTCCCACCCACTAGGGGTAGGTGGATCTTGCTACTATGCTCTGCAGCATGCACTGCTCTAAAGATTACGCTCAACAAGTGCCCCTGTTATGCTTGTTAATTTATCAACAAAACAGCTTTCCTGCAGAGACTAGCAGAGACTGTGGTTATCTTACCTGAAAACTCCCTCGCTCTCTGTGCCACACTCATGGCGGGTTGAGCGAGTTGGCTTCATACCAGTGTGTTGCAGTGCGTTTGCTCTAACCTTCAGACTGTGTAGAGCTCAAAGTTGGCTAAGTAGCGACGTCAGTGAAGAAGTAGTGGCCTGTAAGCTTCCGCCAGCTGCTTGACTCTCGTTAATAACACTGCTGAGATTCGACTAGTTGTCGCCATCACGGAATCATCGCAAAACATTTAATAGAGCGTTTTCATTGACATCATCTTACGTCATTTGCATCTAACAACTGTTGCTAGGGCGCCATTTTGGTGGGCAGCAAATAGCGGCATGATGCGCATAAGGACAGGAAGTAGCTCTCGTACTGACAGTATAGACGGCAGATTCACTCAATTTGTACCGTCTGAAAACTGATTCACAGCAATAGTTGAGGCGCCGAACGCGTAAGTTCCAAGCAGCTGTTGATTCTGAGATCGCTGTATAACGTACTATTCTAGCTTCCATTTATCGCCCACGCATGGTGGGCAAAAACGGACATAAACGGAAAATGACACGGTCGTCATGCAGGATGTGACGTCACGTGAAAACTCTCTATAAAATGACGTACATGTAATTTCCTGTACCTATTATGCTTGCATTATGCTCAGTGCTTTTGTGTACCTATTATGCTCATTTTAATGCCTCATGCACTCCTACCACCCACACAGAATTGACTACTATCCCCGTAGCAACCCAACCAACTTTCTCTTTCGGGGGAACATGCCGACAGTCAACGGGACCTTTGCCTATAGCTCTCTGCTCACCGCCATGGCCTCCGTCGCCAAGTCCCACAATCTCAGTCTACCCAAGAACTTCTCGCTGATAGACGTCAGGTAAGGAGCTGTTTCTTTGTATGAAATCAGTGCAATCTTAGCCTCGAAACCCAGGCCTTCCACGCCCTCACAGCCATCATGGAAGGCCTGGATACGAGCCTCTGCTTGCAAAAAAAATTACATACCTTTTACTAGGTAGTATCCTGCACGGTTTCAGTCCTCGGTCTGTGGTACAAACCAGTTCAGAAGTGCGACAAGAAGTGTCTTCCTTCTTTTGCCTTAAGAGCTGCAACTACGTGTCATGCATGTGAGAAAGTGTACAGGCCCACAAGTGAAACACTTGTGGATTTGGGGATAAGGCCACCCTTATCACATGCCACTTCACAAACTGCTAACGTGGGTGCTTTCTAAACTTCCCTCCCTTCCTCTCAGCTACCTAAACATCTTTGAGGAGCCGGACCTAAAGATTGAAGAGGACTTCTTCCGTTCCAATCCCTCCCTGGGGCAGTTTCACAACCGAGTCATTGTGGGCACCATCTTCCCCCCTCTCCAGCACGATGAGGACTTCATCAAGGTATGAATTTGGATCAGGGTTGTTATCACCCTTTTTTGGTCGGCAGATGTCAGCAAATCATAAAGTACATGTTCCACATCAGTATATACACACACATACATGTAAATGTGGAGTGGGAATTGAATGAAGCTACGAATGTTAGGAGGATGTGGCCTGAAACATGTTTTACGTTCTCAGATGTATACATAATTCTAAGGCCTTGTTGACGGTTGCCTAAGAAACGAAATCTCCTGTGTATGTGTTGGGGGCAAGACAGGGATGTCCTTTCTATGCCTGTACAGTGGTCCAATGTAGCTGAACCTCAGGAGGAGGTTTGTAGGTAGGGGCAAGCAGCTGCAGAAAATGAAAATTTGACTCCTTCCCTCCCTCCCCCCACAGAAAATGGTAAAGGAGTATGAACAGCTGTCCTTTGACAAGCTACCGGAACTGATGACCTACTTCCGTGGCTTGCTCACAGGGAAGGGACCGGTAGTGATCTACGGCCACTGTGAGGTGAGGTGATGTTGTCACTCGTGTATTCATAATAACTAGCAAACTCACCTAATGTTTTCCCATGGGGAGCTACCTGCAGCTCTTTGCCTTCCAATACGAAACTAAGTGAACTTGGCCTGCAAATTTTCAACAGCTCCGTTGGACAAGTAGACTACTGTCCCATGGTAACAGTCATGATGCAATCATTGCGCACATGACTATCACATGGTAGACTACTGTCCCATGGTAACAGTCATGATGCAATCATTGCGCACATGACTATCACATGGTAGACTACTGTCCCATGGTAACAGTCATGATGCAATCATTGCGCACATGACTATCACATGGTAGGCTGCTGCATGCCGACCTGCGGCCTCACTTGCTGCAATCTAAATGTGGAGGATTGGTTTGCAGTAGCTTTGGTGTTGATGTATTATGTGTCAGCTTTGAAGTTAGTGTTTTGTACCAGCTGGACACACAGCTCATTAAGATTGCTCTAGATGTATGTTTTCACATCTGTTCGTTTGTTGTTTGTCTGCTCATCCACACTTAACTCATGTGCTAAATTACGCTATTTTACATGTACTATGCCACTATATATGGCCATGAGCACAGTGACAGTTTAGCATGTATATAGGCTCAGTATGCCAAGGCATGTCAAGCTAGCTTAGTTCTGTGTTTCCTAGTCTGGCTCTGCCTGCTACATGCATGTACATGTAACTGGAAGCACACTACAAAATTTCTGAGTCAGTGCTAATAGGTTGGACTGACATGTTGCTGAGCATAGCCTTCATTTGAGTGAAACGTACCTGGCTGGTTTTTAGATATGAAATGTCAGTCTTGTTTGAGCTTGTGATTTAGTCTAAAACTCTGTTAGCTAAGAACAAGCTATGTTTTTATTTACTGCATCCATAGCTAGCTGCTAACATATTAACAGCGCTACTAATACTTAAGTATGAACATACATACACACACACACACAGTGTGTGAAATTAAGAATGAAAGCTAGGTCGCCAGTGGTGACCACTAACTTCAAGATCAAGTAGCCATTGCAAACTTTTGGTCGCCATGTTTTTTGGTGCATAACCAATTTATATAAAAAATAGAAGCCGTACACCACTGTCCAGTTACATACATAATGACATCAATATTCATACAGTCGCATAGTAATATTATTATTACACAACCATAAGAAAATACAGTCAGTCCCTTTCTGAGCTGTCAGTTTCTGACTCACTGTCAGGCTTTGTTCTAGGTCCATATGGCTTGCTGGCAGGCCGACGGGCTGGAAAATCGCTAAAAGGCCGTTCAGCTGACACCAAGTAAAATGCAGTATTAAAGAGCCTTTTCATTTGCTCTACTTCTTCCTTCTCCATCTTTTGTACGGCAAGCTCCATCGGAGCGCGGGCAGGCTGAACGCGAGCACGATGTGCTGCCTGCGCATCTTTGTGCTGTCTCGACAGCTCGTGCTTCTTGACACTTTCAAGCTTCATTGATACGCATCCCTTCACAAACTGGTTCCTATGCTCGTTTCTATCGAAGCAACGACACCACTCACAAAACATCACGCCATTTTCTTTGTCGTGCTGTAACCACTCGCGCCCCTCAGCCCACTCACTGTTGAAGCGCCTCCTTTTCGAGGGCAGCACAGTAGGCTGTTCGCTACTTGAGGCATCTGTGGCGCTTTGTATAGAGACAGCAGCAGAACTAGTAGTAGCAGAGTGCTTCACAAATCCAAACTGCCTCGTGCTCATGCAGCTGAGTCAGCTCAACCGTCACGTGCTATCAATTACTGTAACGCGATAACGCCGCGTTCACGCTGAACTGGCCAAATAAATGCGAGTCGCCAGGATGGCGCTGGGAAATGAAAAGTAAGTCGCTAGACAGTGTTTTTTGGTCGACAACGTGGCGACCGTTAATTTCACACACTGACACACACACACGTGCACACACACACACACACACACACACACACACAGGCTGGCACTGACCGGACAGGGGAGGTGAGTGGGGCCTACTACATGCGCTACCTCAACATGACTTTCCTGGACGCCCTCTACATCGACAATCACGTACAGTCCAGAGACATGTAAGTGATACCTGTTGTGTGCACCTACAGCTGTAGCCAGGGGAAAGAAGGGAAGGTGAATGATACCCTACCACCCCTTGTGTGCAACGGCTTTGACCACTGACCACTGACCGGTGACCGACTGGGTCGCAGTTGTGTCTACAGAGTCTATAGGAGTGACCCCCCTTGACTTCCTAAAATAAACTTTCCCAGATCTGCTTTAGTCCCCATGCATGCAGTGTAAGGAATCACCTTTCAGAGGTAGTTCCTGGAAGTAGGAAGTTAGCATATTTTTATGGTCAATTAAAGCCTTACTGTTAATCCCCCCCCCCACACCCATCTTCTAGGCTTACATTTTAAAAAGTGCTGAATAATGCATGTATCTTGAGAGAATAGTTACAATGGGAGGTACTACTGCTAATCTCCTCAGTGGGTAAGAGCATCTGACTAGTAATTAGAGTGTCCTGGGTTCATGGACTTCAATTTTTTTTCCTCTCACCATGAAATACACATGTGTACCAAGTTCCTTATTTGAGGAAATACTGTACATGATTGGATACGTTAGGAGGTGTGCGTACACCAGAAGAACTATGAAAATATTAATATCCAAGCTTTGCGTTCATACACACGCGCACACATACACACACACACACTCAGGTACACCATGTCCCGCAACGCCATGCAGTGGTACTGCTTCTACCTCAAGTTTGTTGAAAACTTTACTGAACTGAAATGCCAAGTGTGAGACGTCGCCCGGCAACCAAGATCACATGACTACAACATGCCAAGGTACTGAACTACGTAT
The DNA here is from genome assembly GCA_963921505.1 of Phakellia ventilabrum. NCBI lineage: Eukaryota > Metazoa > Porifera > Demospongiae > Axinellida > Axinellidae > Phakellia > Phakellia ventilabrum. The sequence goes on along the minus strand of OY997386.1, from coordinate 6,248,988 downwards.
ATGAATTATCTCCTCCTTTCGACTGTGTTTTTATATATTTTTATTACAAAAAGATTTTTTATGATTATGGCGTGTAATTTGTGTCCGTTCTGTGTGCTTGGAGGTTTGGGTTCATGAATAACTTTATAAGTTAGAGTTTACCAAAACTTCTCTTGCGATAACACAGTTCGTTGCGATGTGGAGTAGTCTCATACCAGTGCAGACCACATTTTTTCTCTGTGTGTACGGGAACATGGAATAATAGGAATGAGCCTTGTGTGTAAGGTGGTCTCATTCCTATACTCTGTTTATAGGTGGGGGGACATGAGAATGAGCCCTGTATGTACATGTAGAGCGTAGGTTTTGTGTAGCCTTATCCCCAGGCTCTCATGTGCTAGCTACAGTATATAGCTGCACAGACAATCATCATTTAACTAGCTAGTATGTGATTGGTTGTTGCTAACGTAGTCATGTGAGGATCACATGTAAACCCGAGTATCTCAGAACAATTTGGTCAAACTGTCTATATAGGGATAAGTTGTGTAGGGTGTTGGGAGGTGAGTGAAATGTTTGTTCAATATGCTTGCAAAACTGGTGTGTGTGTGTGTGAGGGCCTTATCATGTGATAAGACCTCGTGGGGTAGCCGCGTTCTGGCAGGGGATTAGGAGAAAGATGTCAGCCTGTTACGCCCCATGTGTTTCTGGAAATGTTTCCAGTGCCTATACCCCCAACCTTGCCCTGACGTCACCCCATCAGTTCAGGTCGAGAAACTGTAAGTTCCCAGCCTCCACTCCCTAGCATTTTTGCACGGTAGATGATACCCGCCGTCCCCCACCAAAAACAACAAAAAACACTGTGTTGAGTGGAGCCTGAGTATGAGTGGGAGTACATGATTGGGTGCTTTCAGTTTGAAAGTGAGGTCCAAAACCCCTGCACACCTACACATGCAGCAATAAGAAGACAATAGTCTGGTAGTAAGGTGGAAGAAGCGGTGATGCTGTATAGGTTCAGACCAGAAAAAATAAACTGCAGTGACTTATCACTTTGTGCTTATCCAAGTACATTCCGTGGACTACAACTCTACGACATAGAAGCAAGTTTGTCGGGTTAAACATCCCTAGCTCACCATTGGTCACTTTCTGTCTGTAATCAAGTGTCAACGGTGTCTGTCCCAGCCAGCCAGCCAGGCACCATGATAGCTTTCTACATACCCCAACTTCTGCTTTTAGTAGGTCATTTAATTGATACAACAGTCTGAAGGAGTACACACATTGCACAATAGAAACCAGGACCCGGTTGTAGTGCTTCTGACTGCTGGGGTGTTCTTCATTCCAGGTACCATAATGCAACATTCGGCAATGGCAGTAATCAAAGAGTGGTCGATCTCTGGTAGCCTCGCTCCCAGGCTCCACTCCCCAGCTTTTCTCGCACTGTGTAGAAAAGCGGCACAGTGCGAGAAAAGCTGGGGAGTGGAGCCTGGGAGCGAGGCTAGTCAATCTCATAAGGGGGAGTGTGCATGTGATATTAAGTGCATGTAGAGTTCTAGGATACAAAAAGCATGTATGACACTACTTGTAACCCTTGTTGCTGCCTGAGGGCTGTATGTACATATACATGCATGTACATGTACATGTATGTAGTGTACATGTATATGTAGTTAGTATCCCAGGACAAACCCTATCCAGGGTTTGATCTCCCAGTATTAGTGGGTGTTTGCCAGACAATAGAGTCATTCTGGGAAGGAGACATTTCCTTTGGAATGAGGAAACTGCAGAGACAGGAAATGCAGGTAGTGAGCCTTTATTTTGACCATATACGGCTGTGGGTGTAGGATGCAGACTTGCAACATCTGTCCCATGGTTACCACAAAGGCATACCACTGATGGGTGTGTGTGTCTGCATGTGTGTGTCTGCATGTGTGTGTGTCTGCGTGTGTGTGTGTGTGTGTGTGTGTGTCTGCATGTGTGTGTGTGTGTGTGTGTCTGCATGTGTGTGTGCATGGTTCTCTCTATGTTGCTTTATAGGGGCACTGTCCCCCCTATCAATTGTGATAATGTCCTGTTATGTCACTGTCCCGCCTATCAATTGTGATAATGTCCTGTTATGTCACTGTCCCCCGCCTATCAATTGTGATAATGTCCTGTTATGTCACTGTCCCCGCCTATCAATTGTGATAATGTCCTGTTATGTCACTGTCCCCCCTATCAATTGTGATAATGTCCTGTTATGTCACTGTCCCGCCTATCAATTGTGATAATGTCCTGTTATGTCACTGTCCCCGCCCCTATCAATTGTGATAATGTCCTGTTATGTCACTGTCCCCCCTATCAATTGTGATAATGTCCTGTTATGTCACTATGACATCATTGTGAAGTCATTTTAAATACCACCACATCTGTGTCTCCCCATTATATTTCACCTCACCTGAATTTTTACTTTTAAATGAGTCATTATAGCAGTCAATCTACAATGATACAGTAGCCCCTTATGGCGGGGGGGGGGGGGGGTGCCACGAAGTTCTTGTGAGAACTGTGTATGTGTGAGAGTGATCAGTTTGTGAGTATTATTATGTGATCTTGACGATGTGACATACCATGGTAATACTATGCAGAAGGGCATATGCATGTGCGTGTGTGTACATGTATGTGTGTGTCTGTGTGTACATGTACGTGTATAGTGGGTGTGATATCGTGATTTTGGTATCTCATGACCACATGACTTGCCATGGTAGTATACAGATGGGCACTTGTATGCGTGTGTGTGTTATCATGTGATCTTGGCCGCATGACTTATCTTGGTAGTATACCCATGGGCATCTGTGTGTGTGTGTTATCATGTGATCTTGGCTGAATGACTTACCACATGGTAGTATACCCATGGGCATCTGTGTGTGTGTGTTATCATGTGATCTTGGCTGAATGACTTACCACATGGTCGTATACCCATGGGCATGTGTGTGTGGGTGTTATCATGTGATCTTGGCTGAATGACTTACCATGGTAGTATACCCATGGGCATGTGTGTGGGTGTTATCATGTGATCTTGGTACATGTACAGTAGCTCATGTGAGATAGTCACTTCCTCCAGAGTGATGAAAGTGACTTTGCAGATGGTCTGATAACCATCACAGGTTAGAGCAAGTCATGGGATTGCAGCTGCATGGCTGTGACTATTTGTGTGTAGCCGCTGCCTGTATTCGGTCATCAGGGCTTCATACAGAAAGTGGGGGAAGGAGGGGGAGGGGGGCTGGGACAGCGGATTCATCGCTACCTGCAGCTCTTTGCCTTCCAATCCGAAACTAAGTGAACTTGGCCTGCAAATTTTCAACAGCTCCGTAGACTACTGTCCCATGGTAACAGTCATGATGCAATCATTGTGCACATGACTATCGCACGGTAGACTACTGTCCCATGGTAACAGTCGTGATGCAATCATTGCGCACATGATATATATATATAATTATGTGGACGTACATAATACATGGACACGGAAAAGGTAAAGCAATCTTAGTACCAGCCAGTCGCGCATGCCCAGCTGATAAAAAGTATGAGCCAGGCAAATAGACCTACATGTACATGTAGGCCTGGAAACGAAGCTATCATTATCTGCCTGTGATGTAGCGGTTATTGGTATCCCATTTTGCAAGCGTTGAGGTACATTAGACAGCAATCGTAGCGTTTCCCAAACTATTACGAAACAAGAACTGTACACCCAAATACCATAGGATTGCTGCTAATGGGATAGGCAAGTGTAACCGATAGCTGAGGTAGTAAGTTCCTCTACACCAAATAAGTAGGAGCTTCAGATGGTGTAGTATTAATTTCAAGCACGACAATATTGAGGAATGCAAGTCTGTGAGAAATGCACCAGTGGTCTAGCTTCTGTTGATGTTCTTGCTGACTACTGGCGCCTCCCTAACCACGGCAATTAATGGCCAGCTGTTGGTGCCCCCTCACAGATACCTGCCCGGTACTCTGGGCCTACTATGGTATGGAGCATGCCTTTTGCCTCACTACTTCATCTTCCGATTTCTCTGCTAATGGGATATAGGCAAGTGTAACCGATAACTGAGTTAGTAAGTTCCTCTACACCGAATACGTGTGAGGCTTTTCTAGTGTGGTATTAATTTTGTGGTCTTCTCATAAGGAAGCAGATAATAGATGATCTACATGATACGGCAACCCAGTCACTGTGTACCTAATGGTCTATTTTTAGTATCGGAATGCATCACCAGGGAAGAGTTGACCTAACATTGTATCACTTCTTAATTAGTTCCACTAGCCCATGAATTTCATACCTACTGACTCTGAATGTCCTTTGCCCCCAGGTATGGTATGACAGCTGTAACTTGATACTCCAGCATCACTGTTTCCTGTTTCCTGCAGCAGGAAGATGCCATCAAGTTCATTACTAACAGGAAATTCTCTAGTATGGTACAGAGAGTTTTCTGTTACTTTGACCACTGTAGTTTGTTTTTGGTGGTGGTGGTTCATTATGTGTGTCCAGTGGTGGGTGGTTCATTATTTGTGTTGGCGGTTATGAGTCTCTGTTTATTAAGATTAATTATTCCGTATATGTACACGTACGGCTGTGGGTGGACTCCCGTGCTGATAAGGTAGAGGTAGTACGTGACATGTTTGCTGAGGCCATTCAAAGACAACGGGAGGAAGGGGTCTAAGTCCATGTGTGGTGGGATATTCTGGGCTAGAAGTGTTTGAGGGGGTATTCACTATTTCTCATTTGCTGATATGCTTGTTGTCTGCTGACAGTCATTTGTTTATGCTAATTGTTTGTGAAGTGAAGCTAGGCAGCAACTGAAGTGTCATGTCTGGAACTGTAGCATAATGGGATAGGACTGAAACATATACCTACCAGGCAGGAAATTGCTCAAATTTTTGAGTGTGATGTGGACAAGAATACTCGGAGCTAGCCCTCTTAAGGAGGCCCTTACCTGAAGTGGGCTCCTACTTGAGGTGGCTTGATCCTTACTTGAAGTGGGCCCTTACTTGAGGTGGGCCCTTACTTGAGATGGGCTCTTACTTACCTGACATGGACTCTTACCTGAGGTGGGCTCTTACTTGTGGTGGCTTGGTCCTTACTTGGGAGTGGGCCCTTACTTGAGATGGGCTCTTACCTGAGGTGGGATCTTACTTGTGGTGGGCCCTTACTTGAGATGGGCTCTTACTTGAGATGGCCCCTTACATGACATGGGCTCTTACTTGAGATGGGCTCTTACCTGAGGTGGGCTCTTACCTGAGGTGGGCTCTTACTTGAGATGGGCTCTTACTTGAGGTGGGCTCTTACCTGAGGTGGGCTCTTACTTGAGATGGGCTCTTACTTGAGGTGGGCTCTTACCTGAGGTGGGCTCTTACCTGAGGTGGGCTCTTACTTGAGATGGGCTCTTACTTGAGGTAGGCTCTTACTTGAGGTGGGCTCTTACTTAAGATGGGCTCTTACTTGAGATAGGCTCTTACTTGAGGTGGGCTCTTACCTGAGGTGGGCTCTTACTTAAGATGGGCTCTTACTTGAGGTGGGCTCTTGCTTGTGATGGGCCCTTACCTGAGGTGGGCTGCTACAGGAGGTGGGTCCTTACCTGAGATGGGCTCTTACTTAAGGTGGGTCTTACCTGGGGGATGGGCCCTAGCCTGAGGTGGGGTGGGCCCTTACAGGAGGTGGGCCCTTACCTGAGGTACACCTGTACTTAAAAGGTCCTTAAATACCTCCTCTTTCAAAACAGCAGATTAAATCATCTCCCTTGGGCTTACAAGTTTATGTATCTACAGACGTTTATGTGTCTACAGACGTATGCACTCTCGCATCCTGTTTTCCCCCCACACTCAGAGAGTAGACCTAGATTAATAACTTTATTTGTGGTTAGGGCGTACAATAGGAGCGCTTCCTTTTCAGGATATCAGGTTGGGACTAGCAAGCTGTGAATTAATGGTCTGTGGCGTAGGGGAGACAGCCAGAGGCCAAGCTGTGGCAGGGTTGCTATGGGAAACTGTGATTAATTAAGGAAGGGTAGACATCATACTGTGTACTGTGTGGGTTGTAATGGGATTTATTGGTATATGCTGCAGTGTTGTGGGTTTGAGCTTGACGTGTGCACACAATTACAACTGTTTTTCTTTCTGTGTGTTACTGTACACCTGCTAGTAAACATGCTAACACCAGTCTCATTCCCAGACTTTCAACACAAGTGGCTGGTATTGGGAAGCAGACACAAGCCTGAAGTTTTCATAATTTGCTGCAGCGAGCATTCGTTCACCTATAGTGACCTGTGCATAGCTTAGTAATCTAACTGTAGGAGGATTAGGTAATAGTGGACTCTTGCTAGAGAGGCTCTTTGCTTGCCCTGTAGAGATGGGCTCTTAATTGTTAGAAGTGGACTCGTAGCTGCTAGAGGTGGGTTCTTGTTAGAAGTGGATCGACTCCTAGCTATAGCTAGCTGCTAGAGCTGAGGTGGGCTGTTGTTAGAAGTGGACTCCTAGCTGCTAGAGGTGGGCTGTTGTTAGAAGTGGACTCCTAGCTGCTACAGGTGGGCTCTTGTTAGAAGTGGACTCCTAGTTGCTAGAGGTGGGCTGTTGTTAGAAGTGGACTCCTAGCTGCTACAGGTGGGCTGTTGTTAGAAGTGGACTCGTAGCTGCTACAGGTAGGCTCTTGTTAGAAGTGGACTCCTAGCTGCTGGAGGTGGGCTCTTTTTAGAAGTGGATTCCTTGCTGCTAGAGGTGGGCTGTTGTTAGAAGTGTACTCCTAGCTGCTACAGGTGGGCTCTTGTTAGAAGTGCATGGACTCCTAGCTACTAGAAGTGGGCTCTTGTTAGAAGTGGACTCCTAACTGCTAGAGGTGGGCTCTTGTTAGAAGTGGACTCCTAAATGCTAGAGGAGGGCTGTTGTTAGAAGTGGGCTCCTCAATGCTAGAGTAGATTACTGATGGGCTCTATATAGGTGGGCTCTTACTAGGTTGTATAGCTTTGACTAAGGCTAAAACTGCTCCCCCAGTGCACAGTGCTGTAGTGTACTATGTACCTACTGTGTACCATTGTACCATCAATCTACATGTAGTCCCTAACAGTGGATACATGACAGTACATATACACAACCAAACACAACAGAACATGATGTTTATTCATGGTCCGCCCTCCTTGCCCTACTTGCTGACACATCCACCAAGGCTATTGTTACGTGTGTACTATATCTATCACCCTGTGTTGTGGGCCAACTAGTGAGTATACTCCCCCTCACTACACACATGTACCTTAAAGTGCTACACAAAGGCGCCCAGGATGCCTTACCCTACTGATTGTTGCCAAAGGATGCATAGGATGCAGATGTTGGCAATCTTTATCTTAGAGATCGCTTCTGCTGAGTGAGGTACAGCTGAGCATTTATGGACTGCTAATGAAGTGATTGTTGTTGTGGATACCATTCAGTCATGCTTATAAGCAAAGCTCAAAGAGGATGCAATGCACACAATGAGCCATGATCACATACCGTAATGACTTGAAGGGAGTATGAGGTCTATCCCATTACTGCAATATAATAATGATGTCATAATGCCTTCTAGCCGCCCTTTTTTGGAATATTTTCCTGTTTATACACAGCTTTGTCCCCAGACTCTCATGCACATTTCACTTTGCTCTGGAAAGCCAGTTACGTACATGTAATTGCTAGAGGTGGGCTCTTGTTAGAAATAATAGCTTTGGGCGATCGATAGTTCATTTATCACACTAGGGTGCATGCTTACTTTGGCTAATTACAAAAACGAAGAAAAAACTGTCACAGTACTGTACTTTACTTTGTACTTACATGTACCATCAAGTAAATGTCTGGGGGCCTAGGGACGAGCCTAGGTGGATCTCGAGCCCCTGTTACGGACCAGTTTTATTTTATTGACTATCCGCTCACTATAATACATAATGAAAGCAGTGTACTTTAGGGTTTCTGTTAGGCGGAGGGGGGCATTTCCGAAATCTTGCCCCCCCTTGGAACTTAGGCTGCCAATTTTTTTTCCATGGTTAACTGTGTCACCCCACCAAAATCTTTAACATTCAACTTTTGCCACCCCCCTCTGGACACTTTTTCTTTCTTCTAAATGACAGCCTGATAATGGGCAAAAATCTAAGTCCTGTTAATGACCACCGAGCTAAAAGTGGTACATTGATCGAACTACGTAGCTAGCATGCAGTGCTAGACCAAATCGAGGCATTACAAGTCCTCCCACTAGCTAATATTAATCCACCCACTAGATTTTTCAGCAAGGGTGTGATCTTGCCTATGCATGCATAACATCCAGTGTACATTACCGCCTACACGCGCATAACATCCAGTGTACACTACCTGCTCCATGGTTACCAACAATGGGTGTGTTGCCTTTGTTTACTACAGAGCCTGCCAGCTGTTATCAGTCTTCAAATTCAAAACCCACTTCACTAAACCATTCACTGTAGTGCTCTTAAACAGATTAGGCATGTCCTTGGGAAAGCCACAAGAAGGAAAAACAGCTTGTCAGGAGCGTCAGGTTACAACTTGTTTTTGTGCTGTTACCCAAGCCATTTAGAGTCCCAGACTTATCTAATAGTGCATCTATTACTTGGTAACTGATTGGCTGTAGGCTTGTTTCTGATAAATGCTTGTTTAGTACCCAGCTGTCAAGCCATTCAAGCTTTTGTGCTGTAATAGGGTTTACCTTCAATGCAGTAGCTATCCATACTGCGTGTTGCTCTTCATGCATGGTGTAAATGAAAGTGTACAAGGGTGTATAATAGCTGGAATTATCAAAAATGATATGCTTTTATCCTAATTAGTAGCAGCTGTAAATTAGTAAAGCCTAATCCATATACTGGGTTTTCGAGATACAAACCCAGTCATAGATAAGGGTACATATTATGTAATATTACTGCACTTTCGATAGTCCCCCATGTACCTGCACGCCATGCTGCTATAGTCCCCCATGTACCTGCACGCCATGCTGCTATAGTCCCCCATATACCTGCACGCCATGCTGCTATAGTCCCCCATATACCTGCACGCCATGCTGCTATAGTCCCCCATATACCTGCACGCCATGCTGCTATAGTCCCCCATGTACCTGCACGCCATGCTGCTATAGCACGTTTTGTTTTGTTTTGTGTGTCCAGGGGTGAGCTTGTTTCAGAACTGTTTAATGTATTTTTAAGTATCTCCTAATTGAGGTATTTGGTTTCTGTTTATGTTTTCCTGCACAGCTGTGCTTCAGTGACCAATGGACGCCACTTTGCACCAGCTCAGGTCACATACCTGCAAAGTGGGGTTGAAATGCTCATCAGCTAATCGTCACTGTAAATCCCACCAGCGCGTATGACACAGACACCCTCTTTTATCGGAGCATCCCCTCCTCATGTGACCTTTGTTAGTGTCTCTTTTAAGACTTGCGGTGGCTTGTCTTTCAATTGTATCGAACCCGAGAACTTGTGAAGGAATACATGGAAGAATGAATCCTTTTGAGAAGATTTCACGGTGTTGTTGCTACTGCATATGTAAGCTGGCGTAGGGTTTACTCAGTGACAACATATATAGGCTGCCTAAGTTACTGAAACGTGAGATATACTAGACAACACACGCGAATGGCTGTGAAACTTTAGCAGATGTAATGTCAACAGAGCTTTGTTTGTCTACTGAAAACACCCCACGGAGTCTTTTGCTCATTCCCATGAGCCTGGGAATGAGACTGACGTAACTCATCACCAAAGCTGGACCCTTTACGACTAGCTGGCGATCTCGAGATCTTCAAATGGTGGTTTCTAAGTTAAGCCCAGTGGGTGTACATACAGGAATAGAGAATTATAACCTAAGTCATTATCCATGCTCCTCTTGGCTAAAAATGTTTTAGAAGAGCATCAGAATTACTCCAGTAGGCTGAAGTGCCTTTGTCCCACCCTGTACTTCCCCAGCTGTTGTTTCAGTCACAGGGCACCACTGACCTGTGCCACTAAAACCTCCACCTCCTATTGTCCTCCCACTTGCTGCCACACAATGGCTGAGTACTCCATCCCTACACCCTCCATGCCTGCCTGCCTACTACTTCCTTACTGCTGTCTACAATGGCAGCCTACTCATCCCTTCACAATAGCTAATCGACTTAATCTGAGTGCACTTTTGGCTCTAAACCAATATGCCAGCTGGTTGGCTATAAACCCATCCCTGACCACCCGAGTATAAGTACCACCCTGAGCGTGAGGTGTATATTATATGGTCATCCATGTTCATATTGTGGTCCCGGCTGGCTTATATCCAGAACATGACTTTGATTACTTCTACACATACTGTCCTGCACTTTGACTACTGACCATTCATGAGTTCAAGAAATTTATTTTGCCTGCACATGCATTGTGCTCAGAAGTATAAATTTCAAAAAGACATAGATAGTGTACTGGGTGAAAAGGACCGCATGATATCATGTGAAACGCATTTAAGCTGTGGTATTATGTGGTTTTGCGTGCACTCGCACGTATTACTGCTTTCATGTGAAACAACGTGCATGCAAATCGACGGTAACTCGCAGAATATTTTGGCAAACCCTGGCACCTAGGAGTGCAGTCAGTAGTAAACACGAGGCTAGCATGCAGAAGCACGGCTTACACACTTCAAATCAGGTGCTAGCGTGATAGTGTATTGTGTAGACCCTTCAATGATGTAATGGGGGGGGGGGGTAAAAGTGAGCACTAAATAGAGACAATACATGAAAACAAGCATGTTCTTATGTTATCATACAAGAAAAATAAGTCATGTAATTTCTCCAATTAGTGCTCACTTTTACCCCCCCCCCATTACATCATAATGGTAAAGGGTCTATTACTAGTACTCTAGAAAACAAGTAGTAATTACACATAATATTACAGTGCAATGGCGTTGTTCCTTTGGCAGTGATATCCGGAGACTTATCTCTGTGTAGCCGTTTGTGGTGGCCTGGTATCCACTGTTTGTGCATGCGCAAAATACTCCATGATATCGTGGGGGTATCGTACAACGTATGGATACTCTCAGTTTATTGTTCACTTACATATCTATTAATGTAGCCGTGTCACATGGGTGTACATGAGTTTGGTATATGTGGATTAACATGGCCAATCTTGTATCTTGTAACTAGGCTAAGTCTCTCTAGTGCAGCTGCTTATAGGTTAGGTACTGTATACCATAGTTCCACTTTGTATCGGTAAGCGGTTGCATGAAGGCAGCCATAATCATGCAGTACTTTTCTGTTCTGAAAGATGTAAGTGAACCTAGCTAGCTTGTATGTGTGATGTAGGTGTGTATACTGGTAGCTGGTACTAGTGAACTAACCGCTAGCATTCTTTCCCGGTGTTCTTCTGCAAAATACTGAGGCACCAGTCAATTCTAGTGCATCTCAGAGCTTCAAACAGCTCTTGCAGTGCTTTGCTTTGGCAGCAGAGAGACTCCGAATCTCTACAGCATTCCTTATACTTAAGTCACATCCCATGCTTTTTACATGGTGCAGAAAATATTGGGCAAGGCCACACTATTACACATCTTTAGTCACATGATGTCTCCTGTCCCATGAGCACTGTACCCCATCAGGAACAATGACAATGCCCTCCCAAGGGTCAGGTTGCACAGGTCTGCAGTCTAACAATACAGTGATCATAGACTGTGTATAGTGGAGCAAGGTTAGGCTGCAGCCCTGCCATTGTACCTGAGATCATTTCCTACTCATCTCATTTTAAGGGCAGGGGAGGCCAGCTGTGGACTACTTAACCTTCACTCTTTGGGTTGGGTTCAGGTTAGCTTCATTCCCAGGCTCCACTGGCCAGCGTATTTTGTGTGCTGGGTGAAGTGTGTTCTTCCAACATCCAAAAATACTGGGCAGTGGAGCCTGGGAACGAGTCTGGTTTGGGTTAAAATAGCCACTACTGTGTAGCTAGTCCGTACTGCGATATTCTGTGTGTTAATGGGGCGTCTCTAGTTTGCTGTTGTCAACTACCTGTATGCTCTATCTAGTCATCTACTGGCTCATACACATAGTGCTCTATTTAGACATCTAATGGCTCATACACATGGTGCTCTATCTAGACATCTAATGGCTCGGTGCCTCCCAATGAACCATGGACCATTGGAAGATTGATTTTGAGGCATTGATCTTTCATGCGGATTTGGATGGAACTCGCAAGTAAGCTGTAGTTGTATGCTCCTTCATCGCCTTTGGCAGCTCATGCGTTCCTCCCTTGTTAAGAATGACACTTCAGAGCAGGTATATTCCAGTGCATTTAGAGTTTGGGTTTGGAATACATATTTAGCTCTGAGTGGTCTGGCTAACCCAGACTAGGTGATTCAACATGAACCGCCTTGTGGGTGTTTGCAAATTCCTTGATTCTGTCTGGCCCTCCAGCTACTCAGAAACTTCCTGTCTTCCAGGAATGATATTGCAGCTGTACACAGTTTGAAGCTTTTGCTGTGACAGGAAACCTTTCCTACTCAACATGTACTGTTTACTGTGGACTATTGTACTTTGATGATGCCTCACTCCCCAGCCTACTACAATGGGGATTGGAGGGCTAATCAGATACTAGCCTTGTTCGACCGCCCCACCCCCCGCCTGAAGAGTGGCCTGGTATCCACAGTTTGCGCATGCACAAATACTCCATGATATCGTGGGGTATCGTACAACGTATGGATACTCTCCGTTTATTGTTCACTTACGTATTTATTAATGTAGCCATGTCGCAAAAGTGAAAAATGAAGACAGTAAGCTTTGAGCTGGTATTGGCGTTTTTTCCCCACTGTGTAAGTGCCTAAAAAGTGATTGTTAGTTTGATCCTTCGATCTGGTTTGCCTCGGAAAGGAGGTGGGCTCTTACCTTACCTGGGGTGGGCTCTTACCTGGGGTGGGTTCTTACCTGAGGTGGGCTCTTACCTGGGGTGGGCTCTTACCTGGGGTGGGTTCTTACCTTACCTGGGTGGGCTCTTACCTGGGGTGGGCTCTTACCTGGGTTGGGCTCTTACCTTACCTGGGTGGGCTCTTACCTGAGGTGGGCTCTTACCTGAGGTGGGCTCTTACCTTACCTGGGTGGGCTACCTTACCTGGGTGGGCTCTTACCTGAGGTGGGCTCTTACCTGAGGTGGGCTCTTACCTTACCTGGGTGGGCTCTTACCTGAAGTGGGCTCTTACCTTACCTGGGTGGGCTTTACCTGGGGTGGGCTCTTACATGAGATGGGCTCTTACCTGAGGTGGGTCCTTACCTGATGTGGGTGAGGTGAGCTCTTACCTGAGGTGAGCTCTTACCTGGGGTGGGCTCTTACCTGGGGTGGGCTCTTACCTGAGGTGGGCTCCTACCAAGCACTATAGCCTCACCCCCAGGCTTGACCACCCTGCGTTTTTTTTGCACATTGGAAAAGCACAGGCCATTGGTTTCCAACAGTAACCATAGTAAGCTGCCCACACGTCTGATGGTTACTGTACTATGTGATCTACAATGTTTTGGGATCCAAACATGGCTGCTTTAACTGCCAACTGTCAGTTAATTGTATGTGTACGGCCACACACCCTTCCCATGTACACATGCATGGCAAAATGCCAACCTTTCCGCAGTCTAACGAGGTGGCCCATGAATCATCTTGTGCATGGGGATACAGTCCAGCAATCAACCTGGTTGTCCCTGGTCTCACAGCTGTGTCTCACAGGTCTCACAGCTGTGTCATAGTAGCAGAACTGAACTGTAAACAAAATTGGAGGTTTGAAAATTGTAAACAATCTTGGATCATGGTACACCAGTCTGTGCTTATATGCCATATATTTCTAGGCTCCCGAATTATAAATTAGAATTTGCAATAGACCACTGTGGTTGTATTTCCTTTGACTTAAAATTATAAAAAAAAGGCAGCCCAATTTGCAGACCTGTTTTTCTCCCAGGGGAGTGGGCTCCGGCCTGCAACGCTATTGGCTACGTCCTCTTGACACCAGGTATCATTTCTTTGGGGGTGCAGGGATCACACCACCACCCCCCCCCCCCCCCTCCCCCACACACACACACTTTTTGGCTTCAAAACGATTTAGACCTGATACAGCATCATAAAAGTCCAGGTGTTTCCAACGGCAACTCTGACACCTGATAAAAATGAAAATAAACATGATCCAATTGGACATTGAACCCTGAACCTTTGTGTCTATTACTCGTGGGTCCCTCGAACATTGCCTGCCAGTGTCGCCTATCTCCGGTGGGCATCTGAGTCCCACATACAATGGATGGTTGGACAGACAATACTTACCTGTCAAGGGCTTCACAAGTGTTGTTGAATATGAAATTTGGCTGTCACACATGGCTGGCTATACTGTTGTGGGAGCGTTTGATGTTAAAAAATAATTTTAGAAAACAAGCCTTCAGAACCGTGATGAATGTAATTATCAACATGTGAACCGTTACAGTACCTTATCTTTGCTCCATATTTAGTGTCCTACCACTGATAAAATGTGTTATCTCTGCAGACTCCGAGACGAGACTCAATGGGAGGTAAATAAACCTGCCTACCGTGCACTGTTGATAATTTTAATAATAATTTCATTGATTCCAGGAAGAGGGGGTTTCGGTTAGCAGTGTCTGTGCACTGTTTGTAAGCCAAACAGAGGTTTAGGAAAAGGGTGGTACAGTGGAACCTCTATAATGTGGTCACTCTATAGCAGCCAACCTCTCTAGTAAGGCCACCTTGTTGGGTCCCAATGTACATTTGCTAATGTATTATGGACCTCTATAATACAGCCACCCTCTATAATGCAGCCATAAAATGTTGGCCCGAGGGTGGCCACAATACAGAGGTTCCACTGTAGTTTTTTGGTTGTTTTTTTCCCGCTCGCCTGCAGCTAATCTTGCACTGTAGTGTTTAAGTGCTTGTGTGATGTAAGTGGAGATTGGCCTCTGCACCATCATGCAGTGCACTCAACAATGCAGCCGGCTCAGCTTCGCCGTGCGCGCCAACAGTAACACTCACTGAGATTATCATAAGACCAAAAAAAAAACAGCTGCACAGATGTGTTACAATAATAATATTATTATTCTAGCAAAAGATGTATGGATGTACCTATGTTAAAATATTCCTACTACGCGAGGCATTTCTACATGTGTGCTGCTATGGTTACATGTGGCATGGGCCTGTACTCAAGCGAAGGGTCGACTTCAGAGTGTTGCTCAATTTGGAAATGTTGATGATAACTTATCGAGTACCCCATACCCTGTGAACTTTAGACTACCCTGATTGAGGAAATGGGTGATGTCATTTGAGGTAGTATAAGTTATCACAATGCATGTAGATGATTGATATGTGGCACCACACTGTCTGGAGATGGTTTACAATCTAAAGTGGTGTGGTGTGTATACCACTACACAACAACACGGCATTGATAAGTTTTCTGTGTTGATAACTTCTCAGTCTACACTAAACGCCTTGCCTCCTAAAGGCTACACGTACATATACAGTTTAGTGACAATATACCTTATCTTTCCAGCAAGAATTCAAATTTATTACAATGCCTGATGTTATCTGATGGTATATTGAACCTTAAGATTCTAATTGTATTGTTGTTCTTTCAATGATTTTGCAAGAGCCCATGGGTACTTACCAGAGGATGTGTGTGTGTGTGTGTGTGTGTGTGTGTGTGCTTACATGTGTGTACGTGAGTGTACACACGGTGCAGTGCATGACCTCACTTATTAATGCAATGAAATAATTCAGATAACATATTGCATTAATTATAACAAATTCGAAATGGGAACCGCCTGAATTAGAATCGAGAATTCCAGTGATACCTGGTGGTAAATACCCATATACCGCAATGCAACACAAGGCTACGTCATGGATAGACATTTCTCAGTGAACTGTATACCACTAGCTTTTTGAGGGGCAGGGTGTTATAATGCCATACAAATGGATCAAGCGTAGCCTCGTCCCAGGCTCTTGTGCGCTTTGCTACTTGAGGGCCTGGTACATTTTTTCAAGTGATTTAACTTCTTAATTATGTGTGGGCAGGGATTGCTCAGTAGACGATTGCACTTCTCTACTTTTTGCTGTTGCGCTTGGTCTGTGGTACAAATGGGTTCCAAAGAGTTCGCTACAAGAAGTATAGATTTGCTGCCTTCCTTTGTTGTCTGAGAACAGTAACTTCCCCATAACCCTTCTACCCTACGCATCACGCACGTGAGAAAATGTACCAGGCCCACAGCTGCACTAAAGTGAAACACACATGTGGGCCTGGGAACGAGGCTAGGTGGAGCTTGTCACACTTCCAGTCAGACCTCCAGTATTACACTATCACAATAGGGGGCTGCAGTGCCCCTCTAAAGCAGCATAGAGAGAACCACGTCCCTCTGGCTTCTACAGTAGTGTAGACAGATTCCTGACTGAGGACAGCAATTATTCTCCAGTCCAGATATGTCGGTAAGTTATGCTAACCATCTTCGACTCGGTTTAGTAAACACCGTGGGTTGACGGAGAAGATGGTGTGTGGATGGTCAGTGATCCTAAGTGGACCACAGTGGGCTGAAATTAGTTCTAAACGACTGCGGAATGCCAAGCTAACACATGGCACGTTGACGCCCAGAAAGCTGAGCTGGGGTTGGCTGACTTGTGAGTACTGGCTGGTTAAGTATCTGGACGTTTTCGTCTGCGTGGCGCCTCAGGCTAATGTGGAGACACTTGAGAATACATACCTTTTCCTCATTGGCAGTTTGTTGTTTTTTGCTGTGGCAGCTGGGCTGGATTCTACCAAACAAATTTTTATTTCTCAAGGGGTAACTACTAACAATTTAAGAGTGCCGGTCGTGCATTTTAATCACACTTATCAGCTCCTGTATATCCGTAAAGACCGCTTATTTTCGTAACGATTAGGTCCTTATAAGGTACGGTTGAATGCAATGTTCTTTGTAAAAAGGTTTCACCAAGTGCCCTCAAAGACCGAAACGTAGACCACCATGTGTTTGTTGCAGCTACCATGTGTATGTTGTGCTTTGGCTAAACTACAATAGCAGTTTATCTAGCCATCTTCCCAGAAATTTGTGTGGGAGTCGTGGAATTGTTTTCTCATACAAGCCATTGCTGGGAAACCTGATTACATAATGTTAAGATTACTGTGTATACCTTTTCCATCATCTACATCACTTCTGAATGAGTTAATTTAGCAGCAAAAGTCTACAAGTGTGTATGTATACATTCCCATAAGTAGCCTCGCTCTAGCAACTGGTTAGGAGAAATTTATGTACCTAGGCAAGTTATGCCTCTGCGGTGTTTCTAGAAACAATCCCGTGCCATGCCCCTACCTCACCCTAAACCTATTCCATCTAATCAGAGCCGGGAAATCGTACATTCCCAGGCCACACTTCTCCGACTGCGTGTCCTGGGAATGAGACTAGTCCATAAGCTGACCCCGAGCCACCTTAAATATGGGAGTCTTGTTGGTTGCAGAAACACCCGAAAATGAAGGTTAGGTGCCTGTAAAAGCTTATAATTATGCAGAAGAGATTTGAAGGCTTTTGTCTTATACTATGAGTACAAGTAAGCCCACCCCTGTTAGACCATACCAGTATATAAACCACAAAATTATACACTGGCCAACCCACATACGACTAGCTATGGGAGGACTCTGCCCTATGTATGAGGTATTTATTGTCTTCATTCTGACATGTAGGCAAGCTTGTAAGTACCTGAAATTGCTAAAGATCACATATGTGCTCAGTGTCTGCTTGTGTATGTACCTCAGGGGAGTGGGTGAGGTTATCGTTGCAAGAGTCCTACTAGAAGAGTAGATTTGAGGCATGAAAAATGGTGGTAACTACACCAGAGACAAAGGTTATAATTACATGGTCATCGGATTTATGGTATGGTTAGTGCTAGTCAGCAGCTGGTGACTGGGCAATACCTTCCAGTGTTTACTAGAGGCTGGTTTGCTAGGCTTGCATCAGAAGTGAACCCCATGTCGCTAAAGAATGGAGGTCACTGTATTCATTGCTACAGCCTGTATTCACGCCTAGTGAATAACTGGGAAGCTTCACTATGACTGTGTAATCTGCTGATTCACAGCGTTGGCTAACAGGGAGACTACACACAGTGCAAAGAGGTCTAGAATGTTCATTGTTAGCGTTCACTCCAGATGGCCTTCGGTGATTGGCCAGTTCGCTGAGTACGGACTCTACTGTGCATGATGTAATGCTTATATGCTTGCTGGATCCTGGAATGCTTATATAGATATGCTGATGGTGCATGATGTAATGTTTAATGTTAAGTACAGTGGTTATATAGAAATATGATGTAATGGTTTTAAACACCCGGCCGGCTATCACTCCATCTGGCTTTCAACAATACTGGCGATGCAATTCAGTATGTGAATCTTGCAAGACACAATACAGTCAGTAGAGCGGTGCAATGATGTAATGCTCGTGTAATATGTTAGTCCATTATTTCAGCTGGTGCAGTTGGTCAGTGAACTGTGTGAGAGAAGGTTCCAGTGTAGTCTTGTATGCACCAAATGTGTGGAAATGGTGATGTAATGTTTTATTTTCATTGTGCACATTGTACCTTGTATGTTTTCTGAAACAATGACATCCCATCGAGAACAGTTTGTCAACTCTGTGATCTATTGAAAACAATTGCGATTTGCAATTTGGGAGGGGAAAACTGGCCGAAACAGTACCCATTTCCAGGTGGTAGTAAAATAAACATTACATCAGGGACACTGGGCAAACATCCTGTATACATAGCCTGGGGGCACAAAACTGAACTTTGAACTCCACGATGGCATAGCTGGAGCTGAGTCAGCAATTTCCTTTGTGGGGAGATAGAATAGCAGATATGTATGGAGGAGTGTTTCCTATCTCTGAAGACATAGGATAATTATCCAACGGCATGCAAATTTACAATCCTACGTAACCAATCGGATTGTAGGTACATTGCTTATATCATCGGGTTTCACTCTACTGGGCTTATACGCCAGCTGTAACACTAGTCAGTGAGTGCGTCGTTGTAGCAGGCACTTCATCATCGAGGTGGCTATTGGTTCAGTGGTCTGGCAGTCCAACGTAGGGATTAGGAGCTAACCATTGGCTTAAGAGCTCACCACATTGCGTCAGTATCGAGCTACAAACTAGAGCACAAAATACGCATGTGCGTGCATTCCTTATAGCCCATCCTCATCCTTCTATGTAATAATAGGCCTGATTTAATAGCAACAGACTGCACTTCCTGCCCATAAGAGCTAGTATCTTGTTGTTACGATACATACATTACATATACACAAGACCTACACTAACTCTTGGACTACATATGGAATAGGTGCCTGTGGTATGTGCCACTGTTTGGCAACATGATTGATGTACACTGAGAAGCCATGCTCAAAGACCATTGCGCAAAGAAAGCTACATCTGTCATCAGATCAGATACCAAGATTTTTCCTTTAGAACTGTTGTTTATCAACCATGCACCTGTATACATTACTTCTTGTTCTCAAAACTTATATTCATCAACATCAGCTTCAGTTTCAACCCAGTTACCACTTGGTGTTGTCAATTTAATGCAGTAGCTTCCCCCTGTTGTAGGGCTCACCATTAATAACATCAAAACAGAGGGCAATAGGAACTGTTATATTGTTGTTAATGGCAAAGAAACTGTCAACTGACTCCTCGTGGCACTACATACACAGGGTGCACAGGATTTTGTCCTGCAGGGCTCACCATTAATAACATCAAAACAGAGGGCAATAGGAACTGTTATATTATTGATAATGGCAAAGAAACTGCCAACTGACTCCTCGTGGCACTACATACACAGGGTGCAAAGGATTTTGTCCTGCAGGGCTCACCATTAATAACATCAAAACATAGGGCGGTAGGAACTGTTATATTGGCAAAGAAACTGCCAACTGACTCCTCGTGGCACTACATACACAGGGTGCAAAGGATTTTGTCCTGCCAGGCTCACCATTAATAACATCAAAACATAGGGCAGTAGGAACTGTTATATTGGCAAAGAAACTGCCAACTGACTCCTCGTGGCACTACGTACACGGGTGCACAGGATTTTGCAGAAATTACGCTGCTGTCGGGCATGGAGCCGCTGGCCCGTTAATAGAGCTGCCCTAAACTATCGACAACTGACTGATAGGCGGACCACTGGTTGAATGCCATATAAGGTACGTGTTATAACCTGTGCGATGACTGGCCCGTGCAGGAAGGGGGTGTCAAATGGCAACTGTAGTTAAGCTCCATTGGAGCAGATAGGAGCCTACCCGATGAGGTGTGATACATCAGGATGTTGATGCTTCCAGCAGTTTCTCACTAATAGCTGGGTGTTGGCTCCCAGTAGCCTCATACCCAGCCGTCCCAGCTTTATTTCGCTTCCAGTAAGAAAAAGCGGAACGCACGTGAGAAGTGTTCCCAGGCGTTCCGCTTTTTCTTACTGGAAGCGAAAAAAAGCTGGGACGGCTGGGTACGAGGCTAGGCTTCCAGTACAGGGTCTGTAGGGTTGCACTGTCTTTAAACAATCAAGTATGGTGAGCTAACAACCATTGGATGACCTCCCCTCAAATCTCATCATGTAGTCATATATGTACAGGCATGCTGTAAGCTTATGTATGTCTTCTACAGATTTAACAAAGGTACTCAGCTTCACTCCATAGATTTGCCCCATTTTTTTATAATTTTTTTTGCATGCAATACGGAGTACTATACTATTGGCATGCGTCATAATAAAATTTTTACTGCTAATTACATTAGGTAATCATTGCATTGTCCAGCTCAGGGCATCTCCCAGGGAAACCACCAATCAGACTAACAGAATAACAACGATGTAATGATTACGTAACGTAAACCCCAGCAAAATGCTGACGCTAGCGGTTTGGCTCAGCCCTGAGTAGCTATCTCACCTCGCAAACGGTTACTATACGTACCACAACCACATTAGAGTGAATACTGGCACCAAACTTTTCTGACTGGCAGAGCAAAACACATTACAATAGACTGAGACTGAAATAATCTGAAGAGAATTGCCAGATATAAAACGGTCGGAAGAGCATTGTCAAATGAACCTGAAAGGATAAAAAAAACTGTGCACACACGACGGGTAGGGACTTGAGGTAAAGTGAGTTCGTGCTACACATGTACGGGAATTGCATAGTCCAAATGCGAAGAGATATTGTAGACCTGGTTCACATAGTATGAACTGGAGGGTGGTTGAACCTGTTTCGCGCTGCTTTTTGTGGAGTAGGTCGATCCCTCCAAACTCTGGCTGGAGTTTCCCCAGTCCGAATTCGACAACGAGCACTGACATATCGACCCGTCTTCTCCGAATCTATAAGAGACGTCGTTCGGGTCTATCCACATTGTGAACTCGACTGGTAAGTATCGGCTAATGTCTGACAGTCCTGTAGCCTTCGCCGCCTCCTTTACCACTGGATCTAGCCGGCTGTTGATTCTTATACAGCGATATGCACTGCCTTTGTTGGGGTGTTCTGGGTCCCAGTGGTTCGCGAATCTCTCCACTAACAACTCTTCTAGCCTTCTTCTGAAAGGCTTGATAAACTGAACTGGTAGGTTTCGTGTGTTTAGCATCCGTGCGAAGAACTCGCACGCACATTGTACTTCTGGCTTCATAGCCGTTTTGATTTGTTTTCCTTCGTCCAGTTTTGCGATTTTTAGGGCTTATCTTCTCTCACTCACTCTCTACAACGAGCCTTGTCCTCGCAATCACTTTTTCAGCTATCAGCGAGCTGGCAGCTGGATAGATTTATACTCAGGAACGCTCAATTATTACAAATGACACGTCATCGGCGTAATTTCCGGGTGTGTGAACGTAGCTGGCCAATGAGTATCGAGATCTGTTGCGCGACCCATGGTTACTGATAAGACGTCATAGCGAGGCACTTCCGGGAAGCTTGCGGTTTGTACTTTGTTTCTAACGCCTTTATGTGGCTAAATGGAATGCGTCTGCTACATGCCGCTACCGGTAGTGTATACTCATTTGCTTCATTCTAAGACCAGGCTCCACTGTTTGGCAAAAAAATGCTGGGTAGTGGAGCCTGACCTGGTGTTTGCACATTGGCAAATGATGAAGGCTAAACAGCAGCTCAAAAGGCTGCATGTGGGTCCTAAGGCTAAGTGCAGGTTGATGTCCTCTGCCAATGTGTCCCAAAGCAAGAATTACAATGCTGCAGATTACACCATACATTAATTACCTAGTGTTGCATGATCATTTTGTTTAGAGATGTAAGAATGCACAATCGTGCTTATCATTCAGCATAATTATGATGACATGTGATATTACATATGATGACATGTGATATTACATTACATCGTGCTGTCACAGTAGCCTCGTTCCCAGTCTCCACTCCCAGCTTTTTTCGCATGATGTAAAAAAGCCACTTTTCTTTACAACATTCGAATCATACGAAAAAGGGCCGCTTTTTTACAACATGCGGAAAAAAGCTGGGAGTGGAGACTGGGAACGAGGCTACTGCATGTAGCTGCTGTCACAGCAATTTTGCTTTGTGTAATTAGTTATGGAATGGAGCCTTGGTATGAAATAATTACGGAATGGAACAGGAAATGAGGCTAGAGAAACACTTATTTCCGTTCCTATCCTCATATGTAGCTAGGCCTGGCCCTTGTCCAGATTTTATTACACGGCCATAGAAATATTAGATGGTATCAATTTGAAATCAAATCTGGAACAGAAACTAAATTTTAGGGAAAACTCAGTGTGAATACTAGCGACAGTCAAGCGTTGTAACCATGGTAATAAATGCCCATGCACTGCCCAAAGCACCCACTTTAAGTGATAGGCAAAGTCTCATAAAGGTTTTCATGCGGTCAGGTACTGTGACGTGTACTGCTGTACAGGACTGGTATATATAGCAACTGCTCCAAAAGAGTATTAAGTCTTTCCCAGCCAAGTTTTAATGCATCCATAAGGCTTATGTGAATTTGTATGGGCTTTTTTATATTAGGCATTAATATAAAATACATGCTTTTCTCTATTTTCATATCGGCACATAAATGTGTCCATGGCGTTCAAAGAGTTAAAGATAACACTGTATACCCTACACCCACTTATAATGTGTCTATATGGGACACTACCAAATATCCCGTCTGTATGTTGTACATATATACATTGCCACTTGTCAGGGGGGTATGGGGAGCAACACACATGGGTCACTGCTTCAACTCTGCTGGAATTACCCGAGATGCACACCACAATGTCGGCAGCGGCCACCAGCACAAGGCCATGTGGCCTGACTACTGCACACATCGAAGTGGACCAATCCTTTCCACCCTCCTGCATGGGAATGCTAACCCATGCAGGCCTCCCTCACCCAGATTTCACAGCTGTGGAGAAACATTGGAGGGTAATACCCCCAATTTTTTCTCCATGGCGAGGTGAGCCTGGGAAGACCTGGGTATGAGGCTAGTCTAGATTCTTTCAACCTAGTGGTATATACAATCAAGAAATAGCTTCTTACAATTAAGACGGCCTGTGCAATCACACGATTCAAGACTTAGTGTACGTTTTGCATGAGCAACAGCCAAAGGTAATCGCACCAGCAAAGCAGCGAACCGAGTGCACTTTTCCTGCTTACAGGTGTAAGCAGTAATAGGCCTTGGGTCAGTCCATCATCTCATTATCCCACACAAAGGCCTGTGTTTGCACACCGTAGCATCCTGTTGTTTGCGAGTTTCTTGCACAGGAGGTCAATATTTTGGCTAAACCCGGCTCAGTATCACACCAACCGAATTTGGAGGACGTCTATGAAGACCGACAATGGGGGACACTGTCACATTTGGCTTTGGCATGTGCAATCACCAGGAAAGATTTGGCATTACTGCATTCAGCGGTGGATTAGCTCCAGTGTGTGCATGTCTATTCTGAAGTTCTGTGGTTTCGTGCATAGTTGGGGGCAGTGTGGTTGACTCCTGTATATAGTCTGTGGTACGTAGTGCTTGGGTCAAATGGAACCATGAACAACACTACTTCACTACTGCCAAGTCTCGAGTGTGAGTCCATAGGCTAGGTACTTCAGTCCAGAATTGAATGAAAAGAGGGCCAGTAATGACTTTGTGCTATACATAATACGTATGTACGGATTAATTGCAGGAGCAATGGGCAAGGTGTTCGGTTAAAACGATTTCGGGCATTTTTGCTGCCATGGCAACAATAGTTCCTTGCATGTCATGTTTATCACACCAGAAGGTAAATAGGACATTAAATGGAGTAGATATGGCCTCACAAACTTATACACATTTTATATAGGCTCGTATGAGAGATTTGGTCTGGAGGCGCAAACATTTCATGCAAGGAACTATTGTTGCCGTGGCAGCAAAAATGCCCAAAGTTGTCTTAACCGAATATAGTCTATTGCATGAGTGAAGTGAGTACAATTTTCAAGTTCAGAATCCACGTTCGTCACATATCATCACAGTTCGGACAGCTACAGTCTTTGATGAACTGAAAGAGTATGCGATTAAGGGTGAACGTCTGGGCATGAGTCTAATACCAGACAGCGTTTTATTGACAGAAAAGCTGAGACTCATAGAAAACTGAGATTAACATCAGTACACACATCCTTGTTCCCAGCCCCCCCCCCCCACACACACACAGGAAGCCCTTAGGCTCTTTCCTACTTCCTTTTCCTGTGACAACCATTTAGAAAGCTTATCAGAGTATAATGTTGGTTAGCCAGAGGAATGTCTGCATGGAACCGAGACTGGAGAAAGGCCTGCATGGAACCAAGACTAGACACAGAGAGAGAGAGAGGCCTGCATGGAACGAAGACTAGAGAAAGGCCTGCATGGAACCAAAATTCAGCAGGAATCCCACTAGCTGTGAGCATAAGCATCCTTGGTATCAGGAAGGCAGCAATTAGCTCTCCCAGTGAGATCAGGTTTCAAAGAAAGTCACTGTATATGGTGGATTGTGCAATATCCCCAGATACATTGGCAGGTGTTTCTATATTCACCACAGCGGCCCACCCTGAGTGGCCACAATGGCATGGAGGGCTTGTGAAATCATTGCTAGCAAAATTGAGGGGGAGGGAGATGTTTTTACATCTGGACCCTGGGAGGCAGGTGCTATCTCTCCTTGGTGAAGGATCCAAACTCACCCACTGGTCTCATACCAAGACTTCTCTGGCACCCTGGGATCCCCCCCACCCCCCCCCCCCCCCAGAAAAAAATACTCCCCTTCAAAGTTTTCGATACTCAGTAGTTTATTATCGGCTATTTTTCAGCCTTTTGAGGCCCCAGAAGCAACTTCAGAGCATCTAAATTCCTTGGGGGGGGGCATGCTCCCAGACCCCCTAGGGGGTGTAACTCATGTAATATTTCACCACCCCCAGTAAAATCCTTTGTGAAAGCCTACGCATGTCTGTATGGCAGTACACATACTCCAGTGCATACATACGTGCCTGTGATATGACTACAGTCCGTGTAGTCGTATGGGTATCAGACTACAGTCTGTGTGATGGTATGGGTATCAGACACTTAGCAACTCAGATCACATTACAGTCAGGCACTATTAAGGCAATCAAAAAAACTCATTTTTATATGAGACCACTTTGCCAACTAAAATTGAACTCTTCTCTGCTTCATTGCTGGGAAAGTGAGAGAGTGTCTAGTTACAAGACACCTGCCAATCCTCATGTTATTCAAGTTCCATACCACCAGAATCTGTTCTTCGGATTTCTGAGTAAACATTATAACATTATCCAAAGCATTTCGATCCATAGAATTGGATCTTCATCAGA
Source organism: Phakellia ventilabrum (assembly GCA_963921505.1). NCBI lineage: Eukaryota > Metazoa > Porifera > Demospongiae > Axinellida > Axinellidae > Phakellia > Phakellia ventilabrum. Next base: position 6,223,242 of record OY997386.1, on the reverse strand, counting down.
AGATATAATTATATAGTTAATGTAGGCATATTTTTTTTGTGGAACTAAATTTTCATGAAATCCCGTCTGATGCATGCTGCCAAACATTTTGCGGAATTTTAAATGTATAGTTCAGGGTCACGCACTACGTAGTGTATATACGTACTGTCATAGTTCGCGACTATGCAGTCAGAGATTCAATCACAAAAATAGCGAAAATTTGTCTCGTGAAAAACATATGCCTACGGTAATAGCTATGTAAAGCCCAAGAATCAGTCCACTAGCTATTTGACCAGCGTAGCAATGAAACTCTACACACTCTACTACATGTAATCAGCCAAGAGAGCCTCTAAGCAATAGCTACATTAGCCTCGTTCCCAGGCTCCCCCCACGCGAAACGACAAAAGCTGGGGTGAAGGTTAGTTAGGTCGACACATCATGGGCGTGTGCATCCCATGGTGATGCAATAATACTTTGCAACGTCATAATTTCCTGTAATGGTGCAGACGTACATAAGTACTACATACATAACTGTATCATCAAGCATTCAGGGTTAATGGAACTATGACAGGATATGCAGTTATGCCACATACCACTGGTTTCCGTTAACTTGAAGCTATGCCATGATTAACCCAGGGGATCAAACAGCCTAGACTCTGGCAACCAGCCAGCCAAAATGAAGTAATGCAGGTCATCGGGCCTCTGTTGGGGTGACTCCATTATACCCAGCATGCTTTTGAAATCCGATACCCCCTCTGAGGGTTTCTCCATAGCTCGGTATGGAAGAGATGTGGTAACAGAACTGGTGTCGGCTTTCATTGTCAGTTGCACTTGTTGCATGGAATGGTAGTCTTAAATGAGAAGACAGCTGTTTTCCCATAAGCAGTTGCTGCGGTGTTATACTGTAAGTATTGGGTGGTTGTGTCTAGTTATATCGCCTGGAGACCTCCAGAGAGATAATGAAATTTTTGACTACACTACGATTACATCATAATGGTCGTACGCGCACACACATACACACTTAGTTAATACATAATATAATGGGCCAGCACTACAATATGAATACCAGAGAACATGAGCTTTGATGAAAACATAAAAACATACTTATTTTACTTGTATTTTCTAGCTCCCGGCACTTTACCCCCCATTACATCATAATGGTGTGTACGTATGTGTACATGTACTTAATGTGTCCATTCAGATCCTGAATGAAGTGACTGAGTCACATGACGTGGGAGACCATTTTTGGCCTTGGTGGAGGGTCTGGTGGAGGGTTTAATGGGGGTTTGGATATGGTGGGGGGGTTGGATGGAGGGTTTGACAGAGGGTTTGGTGGAGGATTTGATGGAGGGTTTGGGTCTGGTGGAGGGTTTGATGGAGGGTTTGGGTTTGGTGGAGTGTCTCGGTTGAAAAGATTAATTTTTTAGCAGCCTCACATTCAGGCCCCCACTTTATTTGATGGTAAGGCAAAGTGGGACCCTCCACCCGCCCCTTCAAAGAACAAGGTGGGAGACTAGAACATGTATGACCTACCACAGTGATATCATAGTGATGTAACTTAATACTGTAGTACCATGGTTCAACGATGAATTGTTACAGGTAATTGCCCCCAAGGGAACACGCTATGGATACTTCAGAACCTGTAGTATCAATTATGACTGATTCAACAGTCCATAGGTACAACAGGTCATAACACAAATAACTACACGAATGCCCTATGGAGTGGGGGAGCCTCAGCCCATGATTAGCACTCCATGTTGTGGGCTCATTGCAGCTGTGTTTCTGCATCCTCTTACGAAGGAAGTCAGTCGTGACTCTCACTTCCTTGACAGTTGATCTCTGACATACTGAAAATGGGTGTACAGTAGTGACGTGTGTGTGTGTGTGTGTGTGTGTGTGTGTGTACAGTGTCAGATGATATACCTTGTGTATTACAAGGTTTACTTAGAGTGCAACTCTGCACAATGCATTGTCTCAATTATTTTATGATGTGTAACTTTAGCTAGTAAGGATATGATGACTACCTATCAGAATATCAAATCAAAAATACAATTTAAGTTGCAAACATGTAGCACAGCAAAACTTGAGATCCTAAACATTGTAAGGTGTATGACTCGATAATACAGCTTGGAGCAGCGTTTTACTTTTTGCACAGAGATTTTTGCAAAATGCTATAAAAACACTGTCTGGTTAATAATTTGTAGTAATTAAAATTTGTGATTCTATGAGGTAGTGATGTATTTCAGGGTGAAACAGAAAATTACAAGGGATCTAACCACGAATATAGCAAACATTTCTCTTCTGTGAAAAAGTACATATACGTTACATTGTCTATGGAAAGGCTGATGATTTTTTCAGTGTGGCTGGGGAATGAGGCTGCGTACATTCTTAGACTAGTCTCATTCCCAGGCCACATCAACATGGCAGGGGAATGAGGCTATGCACACTCTAGTTTCATTCCCAAACCACATCAACATGGCTGGGGGACGAGGCTATGCACACTCTGTTAATAACAGTGCATAAAGTGGGACATTGAGGTCAAGGATATAGCATCATTCCTGATACATATTAAATTTATAGCTGAGAGTCTTAACTAGATTGCAAATGCCATATCAACAAGTATTTTGGTAGTCAATATCCTTATTTAGTAGGTGACCAGTAAGTGTGGGATGCTTGTAAGTTCCCAGGTGAAGTCCCTTGAAACTAATTGGTAGAGTGACTGAAGGGAATTTCCCTGGGGAATCCCTCACCCTTAGCTACCCAAACAATAATAGCCTTGAGGCATTTTCATGCACATGTGTGCACACACGTGCACACACACACACACACACACACACACACACACACACATACACAGAGGGAGAGAGAGAGACCACACTCTGTGGAGGTTATATGTTGGAGACCGAACTGTCCACTCGCTGTAGCTTGATGCAATGGAACTACTGCTATGGAAATCCCCCCCCCCCCCCTAAATTATAGAGAAGACTACCATTAGCTTCGTGTTAAAAGAACTGCAAGTACTATTAATACAGCAAATTCTGATTTTTGGAGCATTAAGTTTACTCTTTACAAGCAATCTTAGGGAAAATAAATATCAAGGGGGGGGGGGGGGGGGGGGCATGCCCCCAGACCCCCCCTAGCAATTCGTGCTTCAAAGAAGCAGAGGTCACTGTCCCCCCCCCCCCCCCCCACAACTTAAAAATCCTGTGTGAAACCCTGGCCTGTCTGATATTGTTTTACCTGGGAATAAGATGGCATCATGGCTGCACCCTGACCTATGGATGGATGAGCCCATTAGTTCAGAATGTATTCTCAGCATTGTCCTTCTCAATCAACTGTCATTGTACCACTTAGGATGTTTATTGGAAAAAGAAAAGATCTTTGAGACTTCTGTGAACTAAGTGCACAATAATTATTGTTTTGCAGCCAGCAAAGGTATAGCTGTTGAAATAACACAGAGGGTGTTGTTACCTTGAAACAGAGTTGTGCGTATTCGTACAGTACATTGTACCGAGTCTCATTCACTGCAAGCAATAAAAACTGGGATGCAGGCCTGGGAACGAGGCTACGTTGTGTGTACCTCGATATCCTTGGCTTATTTGCTGTTGCATATGTTTCAAAGACGTCATCTTCCCCCTGCACTGTTGGCAAGAATGAGGCACGGACTCCACCACAATATTTACCTCGTATGGGAACATTTACGCATCTCTCCCTTAATTAGCAGGTTTCTATACTGTAAATGGTGGAAGCTGAAGAGAGAGACTGGGAGTGGAGGTTGGTACCCTCGTCCCCACCCTCCCCTCCCACACGTGAGGGAGGGGAGGGTGGGGACGAGGCTAGAAGCTACCAACTGGTTGGTCAACATCAAGATTCATCACGTTCATACAGCTGCCTTAATCATTATACATGACTAAAGTGATGTGATATGGCTATTGATCCATACTCTAGTTGTGCAAAACATTATTGTTCCATAGAGCTACCCTGCATATTGCACGATCAGATGCGCATGAACAGTTGAAGCGACATAAATGGCTAAATACTGCTCTTCATTTGAAACCAGTAGTTTGTAACAACCCGATAGCTGAAGCTAATAATGTTAGTAGAAACCATTATTTTTTGCTATGCGATTAGAGAGATGATCTTTCCGACACTTTTCTTTGATGACTACAGTTTTCTTAAAACCTAAACATGCTTAGAACAGAGTACAAAGTATAGGAGGCTGGAAGTACTGGATTACATCATCAGATTCTGTTTACATGCAGCATAGCATGATGTCAGCAGGAAATAATTCCTTATTGCACTTGATTCCATATTGCACTCTTGCAGGGAGCAGTTTACTCACCCTTTGGACTCATAAAGTATATCCCTGCACTCGTGATATTCTGCCGTATTGCAAGGAAACGCATGTAATAATTTTCACTATCATACCTATTGTTATTCAGCACATACCTCACTTACCCCGTTCTCTCTGGCAATGTAGGCTATCGTCAAAAGAATTTATTTTAATAATTGTTACTAACGAGGGACATGTTTAACATGGAGAAGAAAAAAAATGATGGATGACTATTTATGGTATTTCTATAAAGAGGAACAACTTAGTAGGAGAAAAAAGCCTACTAGCCTCCCTCCCTCCTGGATGGTCAAACTTATAAATAAGTAATTTGCCCTCAAACAATTCGCCCATGCTTGTCTTTGGCATTTCTATAAAGAGAAGCAACTTAACTTGGAGAGAAAAAACACAAAACCTTGGAGAAAAAAAGTTAGAGTAACTTGGAGAAAAAAAGAAAGCCCCTCCCAGTAGTTGGAGAGAAAAAAAAGAAAGCCCCTCACAGGCCTAGCTAGTTGGAAAAAAAAAGAATGCCCCTCCTAGATTGAGAAAAAAACAACAACAAAAGCCTAGGGAGCCTCCCATCCCTCCTAGATCCTGGAGTATGTGGTCCACTAGAAATCCGGAGTCCGGTACAAACATACACAACACAAACAAGAACACATAGCAAATACATACAAACTACAGCACTAGTCATTTACACAAACTCTAAAAATTATATAATAAAATTTGTAACATTAATTTTTGCCATTTCTATAAAGAGAAGCTTGGAGAGGGGGGGGAAAGAGAGAAAAAAAGAGAAAGAAAAAGAGAGAAAAAAAAGAGAGAGAGAGAGAGAAAAAAGAAGAAGCAAAAGCCTAGGGAGCCTCCCATCCCTCCTGGAGTGTCAGACACCCGGAGCGCTGGATAGGCGATGGCTGGGAATTACAGGAGCCGCTGCTGTAACGTACCCAGCCCAGTCTGAAACGAACGCTCCACCTTGACTTCCCGTCAGACGGTAGTCTCGTGCCCAGACCTCTGGTCACGAGACTAGTCAGACGGTGGAGAAATCTAGGCTTATAAACCTGTAGGTGGTGTGCGTTAAATGGAATTGTTCCTAGAACGAGTGCACAGACACTACTGACAGCAGCAGGATGGCTAAAGCGTCCCGCTATAGTACAAGCACTGGAGATAAAGGTTAGGTAGTTGCAGATAGCACTAGTTGTGGCTATGAGCCTGACTCATACTAGTCTCGTGCCCAGACCTCTACTCGCCTAGTCTCGGGTACCCGAGACTAACTAGGTCTGGGCACGAGACTAGACTCATACAAGCCGCCTAGCTACACAGTGACACATCTTAGATATGGCTCAATATGGGGGGGATGGAATTCTGTAAGAAAGGGCCTTAACCAGTTTTAAATGGTTGTGTGGTTAAATGTTGATGTGATGGTAATATAGTTATAGTTAATTACAATTGTTATTCCATAATTGGTCTGGCGTGGCACACCCCTCGCGAAAAACAGAGGGTCCTGTACAGATACCGTATTGGACTTATCAATCTGGAATGCGGATTTTATGATATGATGACAGGGCAGACAATCTTGCAGTAGTGTTACTTATATTCATCATATATTGGTAACTACGGCTACTATCTGAGATGCACGAAGCCCGATAAAGGCTAACGTCACGTTCTAAGCCATTCTAAGAATTAGAATGTCACGTTCTAGGAATTAAAACGTTCTAAGCAGTGTAATAGTGTGTGTGGAATATTTTTTTCATTTTACTGCGTTTAGGGAGCTCTGGTTGCTTTTCAGCTTTCAAGGTGTACTCAAGCCAATGGAGGGTTTTTCATGTGACGTCACATCCTGCATTACGACCATGTCATTTTCCGTTTTTGTCCGTTTGTGCCCACCATGCGTGGGCGATAAAAGGAAGCTAGAATAATACGTTATACAGCGATCTCAGAATCAACAGCTGCTTGGAACTTACGCATTCGGCGCATCAACTATTGCTGTGAATCAGTTTTCAGACAGGATAAATTGAGTGGATTGATCGTCTATACTGTCAGTACGAGAGCTACTTCCTGTCCTTATGCGCTTCATGCGCACGACTATTAGCTATTTACTGCCCACCAAGATGGCGCCCTAGCAACAGTTGTTAGATGCAAATGACGTAAGATGATGTCAATGAAAACTCTCTATAGCAATGAAGACACTAATTAATTAAGACTAAAAAACCAAAAGTACTACTGTCACAGCATGCCCAGCTCCTAACGCCTTTGAAATATTAGACTAACATTACAGTTCTCGAGAACACATAATTAATATGACGTCATGTAATTACAATCGCACGATGGCCGTCTCGCGCTCGAATAATGATCCGTGCGACAAGTCAGTGAAAGGAAAAAAAAAACTCCCTACGCCCCTGCATATAGTATATGGTGTATATACAAACATAATTATGTATATAGTTGCATTTGGGTATCTCCTACTTGAGTGTACTACCCTACTTGTGGCAAACCATGTCTTTGGCTCTGGTATGAACATTACATGGCCATAGTCAATGGGACTAACATAACGTTCATGACTACATGTATGATCTAACGCAACAGTCACATAGGCTTCTTTTTTTTAAAAATGACAGCTGTACTCAGCGTGGCATTTTCGGGAACAGTGCAAGCTTACCAGTTCTTCAGCACCCTTTGCTGCACAGCGAATCCGGTTGCAATTAATTACATCATAATTATGTCATGCACATTAAAAAAAGTGCGTTCAAGTGTAGATATCACAATGTGTGATACAGCCTCCCATGGAGAAACTTTCCAATTTGTGATATGTTTTTTGTATAAGAGAAATATTGATTAATAGAAAATTAAGCAGCTCATTATGTCTGCTACTTCTGCTAAGGCTCGCCCCAATAATTATACTTCTGTGGACAAAATACATAGAATTTATATCACAAAAAAGGGGTAGGCTGTTTCTGAATACCCACTGAACTGACTGTAGCCTCATCAGCGCTAGCTATAGTGTAGCGTGCTTGCATCCTCTTGGGCTTCAGCACCACCTGCAATAAAGTCTGGGTATTAGAGTAACAAAGGTCACCGTACACTCTGAAGCTTCTGTCTCTTCTAGCCATTATCGTACTGAGGAGAATAAACAGTGTACCCCCAACACTCTCTTCTGTCACTTCTCGTGAATGAAATGAATGTTAACTTCTGGCTAACAGTGGGGTTTATTGTAGGGGTACAGTATAGTGAGCGTGTTTGCATCCTCTTGGGCTTCAGCACCACCTGCAAAAAAAAAAGTCTGGGTATTATAGTAACAAAGGTCACCGTACACTCTGAAGCTTCTCTCTTCTAGCCATTATCATACTGAGGAGAATAAACAGTGTACCCCCAACACTCTCTTCTGTCACTTCTCGTGAATGAAATGAACGTTAACTTCTGGCTAACAGTGGGGTTTATTGTAGGGGTACATTATAGTGTAGCGTGCTTGCATCCTCTTGGGCTTCAGCACCACCTGCAAAAAAAAAAAGTCTGGGTATTAGAGTAACAAAGGTCACCATACACTCTGAAGCTTCTGTCTCTTATATTATGTTGAAGAGACTAAACACTGCACCCCCAACACTCTCTTCTGTTGATGGAATGAACATTGTGGGGACCTACAGGGGTGAAGGACCTACAGGGGTGAAGGACCTAGCTACAGGGGTGAAGGACCTACAGGGGTGAAGGACCTACAGGGGTGAAGGACCTAGCTTCGCAGTGAGGTACTTTCCCCTGCAGTACCGGAAAGCCACTCCAGCGCCCTAGTGTCAAATGCTATTCTCTTTTACGTCACTAAGCCACGCTTCCATTCTTCTCCTTTCTTGCTCCATCTGCTTCCGCTCCTCTAGAGTACGTCGGTGTTCACAGCCAAGATTGTCCGCCTCATGAACACTAAGCACTCTCCCTGTGTACGTTCCTGACTTCCTGTGGAGATTGCTTGTCCCCAATAGGTAGTCTGGCATGGCTTCCTGTGAGTAGCCAACATCAAAAGACAGGGTTATCACCCATGCACAAATCCACAGCGAAGGCAACTACAAATAGCCCACAGTCATCTCTCCCTGGGTGGTGTCTTGCTTTGTATGTACCATGCTATTTGGCAATGAGTTGCAGGCTAATAGCCATGTCTTGTTTGTGTAGTACAGGCATCATGGGCAAAGATATTGGCACAATACTGTACCCCGCACTGTTCAAATAGACAGGACAGAAGATTATGGGCTTGGTATGTATTTAATTATAACACTTTTGGATGGTGGGCGGAGGGAGGTAGCAATGTGTGTGTGTGTGTTTGTCTGTCTGTCTGTCTGTATTTACTTACATCAATTACATTATGCACCGTTACAGTTAGGCCTTGGCGAGCATTAAAACGAGCATTATGCATAGTTGTGAGCATCGAGCATAATGCGAGCATAATCAAGCAATTTTTGAGAATTACATCATTTGTGATCACGTGTTACACACAATGTGGGTATCCCGCACGCTGCTGAAGAGAGTGACTGTGACAGTGAGAGTGAACCTATTAGTGACAGACCCAGTGCTAGTCAGACTTCGAGTCCGACTCCTACGAATGCTGCAGTATAACAGCAGAACGTAAATTCGCAATGCTCTCACTTTTTTGTCGTTCTCATGCGTTATTACTGACATGTCATTTGCATTGTGTCAGCCAATCCATTCATTTGACTGAGCATTATCTGAGCATTATCTTTTAAACTCTGAGCATAATTGGCTAATTTAACAAGCAGTGCTGCATAGCATTATTTTTTAAAAATTGAGCATTATATGCCCAGGCCTAGTTACAGTGGCTAGTCTACTAGCACAATGGAAGCTTGCAGGGCAGGCCAGTCCACAGGAAGCTAGCTTTAGATAGCAAAAGAGTTTTTACAGCTAAAATATCAACCACCACTTAGCTAGGTTGGCTTCTCAACCACAGCCCATCTGTTGTATAATGTATGGCCCAGGCAGATGGAAGATGAGCAGGCATTGGAGTTGGCGAACTGTGTCCTGGATCGCTGTATCAGCTACGGAGGAGTGGTCCACGTTAGATAGGAGTCGACCTTTAGAAGCATTCTCTCACTCTCCCCCCAGGGACAGTGCGACTTGCATGCCTTGAATGGTAAGGGGCACTACCAATACCTTCAATAATAATCCACACAACATACTTTCAGATGTAAAGATTATACTAAAGCTCTGATAATCCAGCATTCCTCCACTTCAGCAAAACTATATATAACCAGTGTTTCCCCCAAAGGGGGGTACCAGGTTGCCCCCCCCTTTCGGAACTTGGTTTCCTTTGATGTGGTCATTGGAATGTTTAATTTTCTTTGATCTCATGGAAAAGTTGTACCCCCCCCCCCCTTTCTTTTTGTACTTGGCGGAAACAGTGTATAAGCTAATTTATATGCACATATGTTGGGAGGGGGATCCTGTCCTGAGGGGGCACTTTTGGTCATAGAACAGCAAGTCTAGATCTGGGGTGGGGGTGTTCACTCCTGAGACCATGTGTCCAGGGCAACAGCTGACCCCCATGTTCAGAGACAGCTGGACAGCTACATTGTTCTCAGATGTCATTAAATGAATTGTGTAGCATTAGGGCATGTTCTTTTTGTGGCTTCCAAAAAAGCCAAATGGTAAATTCCATGTTAATGACAACCAAAGAAATATGTATGTTGCCATGGTATCATGATCAGTACAATTTAGCTCTATCAGTCATTAGTAATGTACACTTGGCACCCTGATTGGAAGCCATGAGTGACTATTGCTCATTGTGGCCATTGCCACACTGGGTTGTACCTAATAATCAGGGTCGTCAGCTGGCTGCATGATGGACCACAGTACACTGCCATCTGGCCCTCAAATGAACTCCATGGCTGTGGCTGTGGCCTATCACATTAATTTTTGTAGCATCTTCACATCCCATATCACAGCTCAGCATCTGGCATATAGTGGCACTGTTCACAGGCACCAACATCTGGCATAATTATAGTGGCACTATTCACTGGCGCCTAGCAGTGCCAACATGCATCTTGTCCCCGGTGTCCTCAGTGCCAACATTAGAGTGGGAACGTGGAAACGGTGCCATCATCTACATGTACATGTAGCCTCATACCCAGGCCTCACCTCGTAGTTTTTTTTCTTCACAATAGCTACTGTAGGACCTCAAGTCTGGTGGGAGAGCTGGTCATTCTAGGAACATGTGTCTGACCCAGCGGGGCACAGCTGGTCCGTCGAACATGTGTCCAGCCCAGCAGAGACAGCTGGTCTGGGGGGCCGGGACAGCTGGTCCTTCTAGGAACATGTGTCCGGCCCTGCGGGGCACTGGCACAGCTGGTCTGGGGGGCTGGGACAGCTGGTCCTTCTAGGAACATGTGTCTGGCCAGGCAGGGTACAGCTGGTCTGGGGGGCCAGGACAGCTGGCCCTTCTAGGAACATGTGTCCAGCCCTGTGGGGCACTGGCACAGCTGGTCTGGTGGGCCAGGACAGCTGGTCCTTCTGGGAACATGTGTCCAGCCCTGCGAGGCACTGGCACAGCTGGTCTGGGGGACCGGGACAGCTGGTCCTTCTAGGAATATGTGTCCGGCCCTGCAGGGCACTGGCACAGCTGGTCTGGAGGGCCTGGACAGTAGGAACATGTGTCCGGCCCTGCGGGGTACCGGCACAGCTGGTCTGGTGAGCCGGGACAGCTGGTCCTTCACTGTCATGAAATGAATGTGTCACATTATGGCACTTTCTTTCATGGCTTCCAATACATGTGTGTTGCCATGACATCATGATCATTATGTCAGTATGCGTTGTAGTTCTGTCTGGCAGGCAATATTGTACAATTTTCCACTAGCACCCGGATTGGAAGCCATATAATTTGTGTCCTAATGTGATTGTGGCCGTTGCTACCGCGACCACTAACCTTCCAAAGAAGTGTGGAGTTCATTTGAGAGCCAGTGAGTGAGACAGTGGCTAGATCGCAGCAGCAGCAGCAGCAATCATGGCGGTAACAGCCCTGCAACTCAAATATGTCGTGGGTTTCATCAACTCGGCCGGCAAATACCTGACTGCCGAGAAATTTGCGTCCAAGGTGAGCTCCACCGGTACCTCTCTGCGTAAGAAGCAGACCTGGATTCTGGAGAGCGTCGGAGAAAGCGAGGTCGCGCTCAAGTCCACGTACGGCAAGTACCTGAGTTTTTACAGGAACGATACGGCTGACGCTGCCGGCGAATCAGTTGGCAATGAGCAGAAATTCGAGCTCATCACAGAGTACGATGGCCGCGTGGCTATCAAGAGCGTAGCTCACGGGCGCTACCTGGGTGAAATCGGCGGTGAACTGTCAGGCTCGAGGGACTGCGGCCCGACGAACCTCTTCACACTGCAGCTAGCCGTGCACCCTCAGATCAACCTCCGCAGCTGCAATCGCAAGACGTACTGCCATCTGGAGAACGACGAGCTCCATTGCAACGAGGACATCCCGTGGGGTCACGACGCCATGATCGTTCTTGATTTCCACGAGGGAAGATACGCACTGGGAGCCTCCAACGGTCTTTATCTCTCGCGTACCGGAGATCTTCAAAGGGACGTGAGTGAGGATACCCTCTACGTGCTTGTGTTTAAGAGCGCTGGAGTGGCTTTCCGGGACTGCAAGGGAAAGTACCTCACTGCGATAGGCCCCTACGCCAAGATGCAATCCCGTAAAGACACAATTGGCAAAGACGAACTCTTCACTTTGGAAGATTCCCACGCACAGATCTCTTTGAGAGCTTCTAACTCAAAGTATGTCTCCCTTCAAGGCGAAGAGATGCGTGCTAATCAGACATCCGTCACTGACAGCGAAACCTTTCAGCTAGAGGCCGTCGATCGCTCGGACCAGTCAGGAAACGTCCAATTTGCCATCTTCTGCAAGTCAAAGAAGTATTGGAGCATTGGTGGGGCAGGACAGGGAGTTATTGCGGACAACGACAATACGTCAAACCCTCGTACTCATTTCTCGATCGAGTGGCTCGGTCAATACATCGTCATCAAGGCCTCCAATGGCAAATACGTAACGGTGAAGGGCAACGGACAGATGGTCGCCACTTCTAGTGAAGCTGGTGAGGAGAACAAGTTCATCTTGACACTCACCAACCGGACGCTGCTTGCTTTGAAGGGTCAGTTTGGCTTTGTCGGCAGGAGACCTGGTGGTGTGAACGTCGAGTGCAACCGCTCGAAATACGACCTCTTCACCTTGGAGTGTGATGAAGGTGCTTACAGGCTGAAGTGCAGTGACGGAACGTACTGGAACATCCCGGCATCAAGCGTGCAGGTGAAAGCAGACGGAAGTCCAGCTACGACCTTCTTCATTGAGCTGCGTGCTCACACTCTCATGTGTATCGTAGCCCCCAACGGAGAGTACTTGAAGGGAATACATTCTGGGGAGTTCACAGCCAATGGCGGTCGCAACGTAGCTGCTTCATCGCTATGGGAGTATTGAGTCCCCCCTTGTACTAGTACTATACTAGCTGCTTCCAGTGTACTCGATTGTGTTATCTTAATTGCATTAGTTTCCTGCACAGCTAAAATCAAGACTCATCAATTGGAACCATGTACTTAAGAGGTTGTACACTCTTGATCTGCATTCTATTTGTGCCACGTACATGTATAAAAAGTGAAAGGACTTAGGTTAATACAGCTAGTGGGTGTAGCTACAACTGTACAGCAGAACATAGAAAAGCTGTATAGATAATGGTGCAACTCCAGCAACTATAAATCCTTTTTAGCAGTGTGTAGCTAATTTCATAGTACAGTTGGTGACTCATCAGATTACTTCAGAGGTCATACACTTGGTATTGTAAAATCTTGATCTGCACCCTATTTGGCCATGTATACCAAGTGAAAGGACTTAGGTTAGCACAGCTATAGTGGGTATATAACTGGGACGTAAACTGTACTTGCAAGCTAGATGCAATCAACCAAGCTATAGATTGGCCAAGTATAATGGCAAAGTCACTGATTATGATGGCAGTTGTTCTGAGCTGCTGCCCTCCCCAAGCAAGTGCAGCATGTTTTCGTGTGAGTGACGTTAAAGGTGAGCAGGCTATCTATCTAGATTTTTGGATTGTTACCCTCGAATTTTGCTATAATGAAAAACTCTGTCTATACATGTAGGATACTACCGAGATTGCAAGGAGGCCTTTGACCTGGGCCAGACATGCAGTGGGGTCTACACCCTCAAGCCAGACAACCTGCCCCCTTTTGAAGCCTACTGTGACATGGAGACTGACGGTGGAGGCTGGACCGTGTTCCAGCGTCGCATGGATGGGACCCAGGACTTCTACCTCTACTGGAGACATTATGTTCGTGGGTTTGGAGAGCTGAATCGTGAATTCTGGCTGGGGCTGAGCCAACTGGAGCGTCTGACAAAAGTGCCCACTAAACTGCGAGTGGATCTGGAGGACTTTGACAACAGTGCAAGGTTTGCCAAGTATAGCACGTTCAAGGTTGGAGACTCAGCCTCCAACTACACCTTGACAGTGTCGGGCTACAGTGGAACTGCTGGAGACAGTTTTCGTGTGCATAGTGGCCTTGCGTTTTCGACAAGAGATCCAGATCGTGACTATGATAATCATGGCACAACTTCGTGTGCAGTAAGCCACAAGGGAGCTTGGTGGTACAACGGTTGCTTTTGGTCAAGTCTGAATAGTCTCTACCTCTCTGGGCCACATCCAACCATATATGCTTCGGGAGTGAACTGGCTTACATTTCGAGGATACTTCTACTCTCTTAAGATCTCCGAGATGAAGCTGCAACGCCGTTGAGTAGTAGAATGAAGTTCAATGCAAGAACTAAAGCAATATTGAACATAATTCTTCATCCCAATTTTGCATGTTACTCTGTAATTTTATACCTAATACTATGTGAGTCATCAGAGAAAGGAGCTGCAGTAGCTACTTGAAACTCATGTACCATTTGTTTGAGTGGACGTACCACGCCCAATCAGGCTCATCCCTCAATGTTAAGTTAACCAGTAGATGAAACACCTTTATATTGGCTCCAGTGCTGCCTTATCTCTTGCGCCTGCATCCTCTTGATGTTCAGCACCGCCACTCAACCGGTAGTTCCCCGCGGAAACCCCCAAAGTGCTCGCATCAATTGGTGAATGGGGGGTCGTGATGTCATTTGTGTACTTTTCGGAGACATGATGCAATAAATGGGAGACTGCTTGTTTACTAGCTTTTCAGTTTACTAGGTGCAGTTTACGTGTGTCTACCTGTGTAAGATGGATAGAACTGAATGGCTGTCATGTCTATGGCTCGCTCCATGAGTAAAGCGTTGGAGAGCCCCTCATCGTTGGAGAGCCGCCTCATCCAGAATGAGAAGCAGGTAGCTAGCTGACGATGAGGCCTAAAAAGAAAGCCAGCACCTTTATCCATATGCATGAGTGTGTGGCTTGCTGCATAAAGTAGGAGAATGTAATTGTATGTGGGGCCTCGTAATGCGAGCGAGCGAGCAAGAAGCCTAGGTAATATTATAAGGTATACATGTAGCCTCAGCGACACAGAATACGGAGTAGCAAGTGTGCAGTACAGAGTGGAAATAATACCACTAGGGTCAGAAATGCCTAAGTCCATAAATATTATTGCCATTTGGGAACTTTTACTAGACACTATACTATATTATTTTATCCACGATATAAGGCACCGCATGCTTCTGTTTTATTCATTCCAGATAAAGTCCTGGCTGAGCCTGAATCAGCTGCTGCCTGTGCTTTGAGCGCAGGGGCTCATGAACGAAGACGAAAGAGAAGAAGCCCTTGCTAAGAAAACCAGATGTGACCGCTTCCAGTTTCTATCCAAACTTCTCTCTTCGAAGGGACCTGAAGCATTCGTGAAGTTTTATCATTGCCTGAAAGAGGAATGGGCCCGGGAACATATCGGACACCAATACGTGGTACAGCTCTTGGAGGGAAAGGATGTTTTCGGTGATGAGCTTGTGATGCAATCTCGTAACATTCAGGAAGCAGTTCGTAGAAATGAAACCGCCATTCACAGGCTATTGAAACTATCAGCTCTTCGACCTTACCTGCATAGGTACGAATTGGTCACTCGTGATGAAAGTGAAACCTACCTTGATACCACCCAGGGTGTTGTTATGCAGCGAGATGAAAGAATCCAGCACTTTCTGAGGATTTTGGAGAGTAAAGGCCCCTTAGCTCATTACCGTTTCTTGGAATGTTTACATAGGGAGAAGGAACATCGCGGGCATTTGGAACTGTACCAACTTTTAGTTAGTGAAACAGATAACACCCAGTTTGATCCAGATCATGACGCAGTGCCATTTCCGAGAATCAGGAGAGGACCCAATCGTATTAAGCTTCTCGGCGTTCTTGCTAATGAAACATATGTAGATCGGATGCGTAAAATGCAGCGTTATCGCTATAAGGGAAAATTTGATAAATTTGGTAAGATCACCGACAAACTTATGAAAAGTCAATGCGAAGATGAGCGGGTGTTTGCCATGCTTGCCCAGGCAGTGGCGAACATCATGAACGGCCAAATTGACAAGACCCTTCAGTTGGTAGATGACGTGCAGGAGCAGTGCACCAAAATTCATAGTGATAATCGCATCATCCTTTACGGCCGCTCTCTCTACATCCTCTCCGCTGTATATCGGCATGAAAAGATGTATGACGAAGCCAAAAAATATTTAGAGTTGGCAATGCAAACTCTAACAGATATCGAGCCGGGCGAAGACAGCGCTTCTCTGTTCTACCACAAGGGAACCCTGGCACTGGATTACCTCGCACAAGACAATTCTCCCTACACCAAAGAAGATGCCGAGAAAGACACCAGTGGACTACCGCTAATTGGCATGCACTCCCGTGTATTCAGCGCTTTTCTCCACATGGGATCGACACACCGTAGCCCTGCACAAAGCCGTCCGTCTGACATCGACCTAAGATCGTCTCAAAGTGCTCTAGACGGTGTTGAAGAAAGTAGACTTCCAAGGAGGACCAAAGCTCTATATTATATTGCCCTATCAGACATGAGCAGGTGGAAAGGCGAGCTTTCGACAGCCTCCGAATATGCGTACCAAGCTCAGGGAATAGCAGATCACCACAGCTTTACATTTGAGAAGACGTTTGCCAAGGACAGACTTACATCACTGCATCGGCTCCAAGACCCTGATTCTGATATAGAAACAAGCTTGTAAACATCTGCCTCAGCTGTATTATGTGCTAGGGTTGACAGCACTACCTACACAACTCTGCCCACAAAAGTGATATTCATTTTGCTGACAGAGAAGTCCAAAACGTCACTCCAAGGGTATGAGATCTTGTTTGTGACAATCATCTGAATGAACTTTGAACTTGAGAAGGAGGCTAGCCAAAATATGTTTCAACAATGTCTGGAATTATAATCATAGCAGTCCAGTGAGGATGGTGTTATTAATAATATTGCTGATTTAGCTTTGAATGAAGTGGCTAGTCCCTTATCAGATTGTGCCACATATTATACCATACCGTTTACCATTATGATGTAATGGGGGGGGGGGGGGGGTAAAAGTGAGCACTAAATGGAGAAAATGTCAACAAGTATGTTCTGATATTTTTGGGCAAGAAAACCACATCAAAGCACATGTCTGCTTGTATTTCTCCATTTAGTGCTCACTTCCCCCCCCTCCCTCATTACATCATAATGGTAAAGGGTCCATTATGACATCATACCATGTACACCGAGCTGCCATACATTATAGTACAGAATAATACAGTTATGACTCAATAGACTGTACAGATAATATTATTAAAATAGAGACAGAGCCACTATAGCTACTATACACAGGCTGGAGTGCACTAGTGCACAGTATGAAGGTGAACAAAATGGCAGAAAATTAAATACTGAACTGTGTGCCAGGGCTTATTTCAGTGCTATACATGTATCGGCAGTATTAGTGAAGAGCAGCCTAGGAAAGAGGGGGCACTAATTAGGACGGGCAGAGATGTTTCGTTGCCGTGGCAGCATGTGGAAACCACTTGTGATATTTTGGCTCTGGAATGTACTTTGCCGTCACCAATTTTCCTATTGTGAGGGGAAAATGCATTCATTTCATATGCCCGTGATAATTAATTGAAGGGCTCAGAACTGGATTGGGCTTGCACGAATTGCACACAAATGGAATAAAAATATGAATAAGTGACCAAAATTTTCAGCAGTTCCGGAGGTCAAATCGTGGGTTAGACCACTCTGGTTCTGAACCATTCAATGTATAGATACTTCAAATTCAACAAAGACATCCAATTCCTATATCTTTTCAAGCCTCGTCAGCACAGCAGTGGTGAGTTGAGCACCAGCTTCAATGATTATGCAAGCTTTAGGCTTACATACACATAAAATGATGCACATGCTATGCACACACACACACACACACACACACACACGTACCTTTGTACCATCCTCCATGCATGGACTTGTAAGCACCAGTGGCTGCCTTAACAGAGTCCATCTTCAGGTACACACAGCCCTGCAGATGGTATCCAAGAGTGAATGTCCACTAGAGTGTGCACTGTGGGGTCGAGCCTGAGCTCGGCCTGCTATGCATAGTGCATCATGCGTTGCCAAAAGGGAAGGCAACTCATTGCAAGCCATAATGCGTTAGTTTCTCGATGACATTATGCGTTAGTTTTTATAAAAAATGGAATACTAAACGTATCAGTGTAGCGTGCGGCCGTTGTATCACTTACCAAGTCAAGGAAGCAACGGAATCTCTGCCTTTGGAAGACTATTAATTTTCTTACAGCCATCCAAGGCAAACAGGATGGTGGCTATGCAGGTGCTTCGGGATCGATTAATTAATACACAGTAGGATCGATACGGCACTACTGTAAGTGCAGTTTTCGCACTCTGGCATCAAAGATGGTCATGATGAACGTGAATGGCTAATAAAGACCGGGGTTGCCTCCTCCTGGCCGTACTATGAGCTTAAAATCAACATAGCCACTGAAATGGCTTACAGCGCAGTGGAATGGTTACGTAATAGCCATTCAAGGGACTCCTGGCATGCAATGAGTTAAAGGATCTCAGTACCCTCACATTCAAGAATCGGTGTGGCTTAGTACTTCAAGGTATTGCGAGTGCCCTTGCTATTTCAAGGAATATAACTGAAGGGACTGTACACACACTATCTTCAGGGAAGAGAGTGAGAAAAAGAGAGAGAGAGCTTACAAAGGTCGATTTCCTATCCACATATATGTGGACCACTCCTCCGTAGCTGATACAGCGATCCAGGACAGAGTTCGCCAACTCCAATGCCTGCTCATCTTCCATCCGCCTGAGGGTAAGAGACAAGCATGACTCTTCTCCTTGATCTATCCAACTACTTCCATATATAGTGAAAAATAATGCCCGACAATTGATATTAATCAGTGTAGCCCAATCTATGTGACTATCGATACTAAACACTGGCCAGATACTGGATAACAGGTCACTAACAGGAATGAACCTGCTGAGAGTCAGCACTTTTGCTGACAGTCGAACAAAGCTTGGCCATATCAGTACAGTTACGTAAATGGTGTGGTCATGGTGACGTCTCTTATTATACGAAAGTACAATGAATGACCAATCAGATGAGCTTTTCTTTACTTCCTGATGAACATACGTCTGTTCGTCAGGAAGTAACTAATTAGTGTAACTGAGTAGGATTTCTATCACTTTATCACTGTCACTGTAAAATGTACCAGGCTCTCCAGTAACAAAGTGGGACATGCGTGAGAGTCTGGGGACACGATTAGCAGGTGAGCACTGCCCACAGAGGTTAAACTCCGTGGGTCTGATGTACCAATCTAACATTACAGTTCGGACTGCAGTTCCTCACTTTGTTGGCTCAAACATGTTCTTGAGTCGAATGCAGGGGGAGGGGCTCCCAGCAGGCGGGGCCACCTTGGTCTCCACGGAGGGAGGGTAGTCCTCGAAGGCATGCCCCTGCCAGTAGTTCCTGCGATGTGAGTTGGTGGGTGGGACTGACGTCTTTGATGGTTCCTCCGTGCTGGGAGGGTCCTCCTGCGATGGAAAATTTGATAAGCCTCATATTGGGTACAACCCGTAGTCTCATGCCCAGATATCCATGGCCTCCATGCAAAGGAGTGCCTGATCTCACGAGTGAATATTCTTGTCACAAACAGCCTTTTTGCTTTGAATTTCCAAGCTCCAATCAGATTGCAGGCAGCCTTAGCCAACGCTATGACATTTAGCTCGATAAATCTTCAATACTGCTGGCCAATTGGATATACAGTGACCAATCTCGTTTGGCATTATTTTACTATTAGCAATTATCGAGTCCGTGACAAGATGTTCATTCAAGACACCGGTCCTTTAGCCCGCGCTGTGGACGTCTCATAGGCTGTGGACATCTCGGCACTAGACTAAAATGAGCTACCAAACACTCCATGGCAGTCCTCCGCCATTCTGGGAGCGTCAGACTCACCTGGATCCACCTCCACACCTGAAAGTCCTCCCCGGCTATCCTCCTGTTCTCCAGGCGCACCCGGCTCTCGTGGGCCGCCAGCCAATCACACACCTTCTGCCACACACGCTGCTTCTGTTTTCTGGAGAGAAAGTTGGAATCGGAGTTGAGAATGAGAGCATGGAAATTGGTCAAAAAAAAAGCGTAGGGACATGTTATAGAACAAGGTGAGATAGGCAAATTAAAGGAAGACTTCAGAGAGGATCTCGCTTGGTTCTCTGTTGTATAGCCTCGTTCCCAGTCTCCACTCCCAGCTTTTTTTCCGCATGTTGTAAAAAAGCTGGGAGCAGAGACTTTTTTTACAACATGCGGAAAAAAAGCTGGGAGTGGAGACTGGGAACTAGGCTAGTATTCATGTTGATCAGGGCTCTCTTTCTACCAACCTTCACAAAACATATCATCAATGGCTGTTTTGTGAATCATATCATCAATGCCAGTGATAATGTTTTGTGAAGCCAATTTGTGGTTGGTAGAAAGAGAACCCCAATCAACATAAAATTAAAGGAAGGTAGTGCTATACATAAGAATGCTAACAGGACGATGATTTTAGTAAACCTCCCCTCCACCCTCTCTGTATTCATGTTAATCGGGTTCTCTTTCTACCAACCACAAATTGCCATTGATGATGTGTTTTGTGAAGCCAATTTGTGTGTGGTTGGTAGAAAGAGAACCTCAATGAACATAAAATTAAAGGAAGATTATGAGGTAGTGCTATACATAAGAATGCTAACAGGACGATGATTTTAGTAAACCTCCCCTCCACCCTCTCTGTATTCATGTTAATCGGGTTCTCTTTCTACCAACCACAAATTGCCATTGATGATATGTTTTGTGAAGCCAATTTGTGTGTGGTTGGTAGAAAGAGAACCTCAATGAACATAAAATTAAAGGAAGATTATGAGGTAGTGCTATACATAAGAATGCTAACAGGACAAAGATTTTAGTAAATCTCCTCCCTTCCCCTCCTCCCCCCCCCTTCCCACCCCTCCACTCCCACACCTCCACCATCATGTAGACCAGTGGGTATGAGTTGCCTTACCTCTCTGAGGGTGGAATGAGCATGTCTCGGACGTGGATGATGGCCAAATACGGAAGGAGCTCTTTCTTGCGTTTTGACATCTCATAGTGATGCCGGAGTACATCTGGGAAAAGGAAAGTACCATACTAGGCTACTTGCCATGGCAGGAAAGTTACTTACAGCCAGCCAAACAACGTCTCATCATGGGTAATGCAAAGCAAAAGCCAGCACTTCATGTGTGCCTGAATTTTGCTTGAGCCACAAATGACCTACCGCATGTAGCTGCTTACCGAGTACCCTGTCAACCATGATGAAGGTTGTCTGTAGCTCCTGTTTTTGATGGTGGACGTACCAGCGAACCACAGCGAAAACCACTAACATGGCTAGTACCACTGTAGGGGAGGGGAGGGGAGGGGAGGGGAGATGGGAGGGGAGCAATCATTGTCAATTCTCTTGTTACTCATGGGAGTATATTGGCCGGGGAGGATTTGGTGTGCTCTACTTGGAATTATGTAGTACAAGAGTAGGAGTTACTTCCCACAAGGGCATGAAGGCTCCACACACACACACACACACCTATGAGCACTATCTTTATTCTGGTCCACATGTTGCTGGCGAGTCCATACAGCCAACACGTCATGGACACCCGGGGCTGCATGGACTCCAGCATGTCACTGCCGCTGGGACGGTGGGTCCAGCTGGTCACATCCTCGCCACTGGACACCAACCACCTGCGAGAAGAGAAAAGTCAAAGTTCCTGTAGATGGGCTTGTGTCTATTATACTCAAATATTTGGGTATTAGAATTCTTCAATTCACTTGCTATACATTCTTGCTACAATGCTCAAGATTATGCTCAAGTGCTAATGTTCTCTGAACACTTAAATGCTAGTTATGAGCCAGCAAGACTTCAACTCTGGGATTGGCTTCACTATATTCACTACACACTGGATGAAGGACCAACACCTCTGGCTGGGTGCTTGCACATGTGCACACATATTCATCTGGTACTCATCTGGCACTGGTTGCTATAATGCCCACATAATTATTACTCAAAATTTAATGTTTCTTTCCAGCGCTTATTCCCATATATCACTATGCCAAGCATAAATGACTAAAGCCTAGCTGTAGAGCAGTAAATTGAACACTGGACGCTATCAACTGCTTGAAACTGAGCTTTAGCTACTGCTCTGTGCCCAAGTCACGTAAATCATACAACAATTTAATTCTACGACTGCGAAACTGGTGCAAATATTTGTGACTACAGGAAGCCCCGCCCACCTGATCCCCCAGTGCGGGTTGTAGAGGAAGAGATAGAAGATGTGCTCCATCTGCTGTGAGTCAGGAGAGCAGTTCTGTGGGGGGGGGGGGGAGGGGGAGGGGGAGGGGGAGGGGACTGGATGATTTTAAGTTAGGTCCCGGTACTATATGATAGCATATACATAGCCTCGTTCCCAGGTCTGCACAAGCTTTTGCCACTTGTAGTACGCATCATTCATCACATATACTGGGTTGCCATAATAATGCAACCCTGCATTCAAAAACCATCTTGCACAGCTTCCAGCGAAAGAGCTAACTTGCTGTAGTTCCAGTTAGCAGAGAAACTTGCCAAAACAGATTCTGAATTATCATCGCTACCCTAGCACCATTTTTTCACCGTCTAGACAACAACAAAACTAAGCTAGCTTGGCCTATTGAGCCTGCAAAACACTCACCGCACTAGTGGCTATAGCGGCACAGAACTGTAATGGTATGTAACGTAGCGCACGTGGTAAGCGCAGACGAACAAACAAAGAAACAGACAGACAAACAGAAGCAGGAAACGTAAAGCAAGCCCAACCTCTGGCAGCAATGGCTGCAGCTCTCTCAGGGTCAAGTTTCTCGAGTAGTCACCTTCTCCTCTGCTGCTACACTCGTACTGCCCTGGAGGGGAGAATACACAGCTCTATACACTGTGAGGTCGCATAGACAAGATGGGTAGTGGGACTACCGTTTTTGGCAAAGGTAAATTTAATATGATAATTCCCAGAATAACAGATTAGTCTGAAGAGGTTTACAGAAGTGTATGTACACCATTGGCTAAGATATGACAGAGGCGGTGTTAGCAGTGACATTGGTGCTAATAGTGGCAGAGTAGTGTTTCTGAGACAGGCAATGGAGTCACTGAGATGGCAATGGAGTCACGTACAAAAAATGGTGTACTGAAAGTTGTAGTGTAGTACTTAGCTACTTTGTCACTTACCAAGCCAAGTAAGCAAAAGATTATTCACTGTATTTGTTGGGAATACATCTACTACAGCCATCCAAAGAAGAAAAACGTGACAAATCTAGGCTCTTCTGAGTTTGGGATCGATCACTTGTGCATGCAGCAAGTTTCAGTATGGTTGGGCCTAGTGCTGGTTGGAGAGAGCTGGTTGGATAGCGACAGAACTGGTCAGGCCTGACTAGCCTCATACCCAGGCGCCCGCTTTTTACCTTCATGCAACTGAATAAATCGAGGGCCTGGGACCGAGGCTAAGCCCCGACCACCACCACCACCACCACCTACCACCACCACCACCACCACCAACCACCACCACCACCACCAACCACCATGGGTAGAACACTATACATGTCAACCTTACATGTGGCTACACTGTTCTCATTGAGAAGGCTGGAAATGTTGCTGTCTAAACTGCCATCCAGACTTTGCTAGGAAATGCAAAGGTTGCCGCCAATCCTCTTCAAACCATGAATAAGCTATGAGTACTCTTACTAGGCCAGTTGTCTAGCCATTACAGTTACTGTGGCAGGCAGTACAAACGCTAAATTAAGGTCAATCAGCTAAACTATTTTTTTCCAGAAGTCTACACCGCTCCAAGCCAGACAGCAAGGCTCTGGGATAGTCTAGACACCACACCTCACTGAGTGAGAGATGAATACCAGTGCACTGGATACTGGAGTAATTGGAGACTGGGTACTGAATAACACCAAGGCCAAGATTATCGACAGGAGGACATGAAACTGGCAAAGTGGCAAGGCAACATGTGGCTACTATAGTCAGCGAAATTCAAACGTGACCGCTGGATTACTATTTTAGTAACTACGTACCAAATATGGACTTGTAGCTGTACGTGTGTGCTTATAGACAACACACAGAAATGCCAGTAATGTGATCAGTGATGGCTGAAATAATCGCAGGTGTTCGGGTTTTCCTGTGATAGCTGGGGAAGGAACAGCGCCAACTGTGTACTGCACGTGCACAGTTACACGCTTTGCTCACTCGGCAGGGAGGCCTAGGAGCGAGGCTAACTTATGACATCATCATATAAACATATTCTGTAGATGGAATTCCGTATATATATCTGCATATGCCTCAGAGCCTAGCGTATGCCAGCAGCTAGCCTCGTGACCACACCTTTCATTTTGCAAAGTACCCAAGGGAGGACAAAATCAGATCGCTTTCTTTCAGGGGGGAGGGAGGGAGGCAGAGGGGGCCATGTTTCAATTTTGACAGGGTGAGGTTTCGCCGAGGGAGAGAGGATGCTTTCCTTCGTCTCCTCATGATAGGAACCAGGAGTGACCTGTGGGATTTACGCTCGAGGCTTTATGCAAAGATGGCATACAGCAAGCACCCATGGGCAACTCATAAGGGATGGGCCATTATTCAAGGACTCTACCAGACGGTGGAAGGTGACGGGGTATAGGTGAGCCCCCCCTAGCCGTTTGACCAGAGGAAACATTTATCACCGTTTCCCCTGCTATCGAAAAAAAAAAATCTGTAAGAATCACAAAATGGCGGAAGAGGGCATTGTAATCCTGCCGCAGTAAGTTTGCTGCAGCTCAGCAATAACCAGGCCAGACTGCTAAGCACATAATTTTATAGGACTTCACACAGCCTCACTACAGCCTTCACACAATGCCAGGTGGTATGTGTGCTCACCTGCTCTGGTGTGCAGGTGGTCTCTGATGGTCTGTGCCAGTAGCAGAGCAGGCTTCAGTTGGGAGTCAGGCAGGCATGGCTGGAGAAAGGGATGATGTAATTATACCATAAATAAGTCTATGGGCACAATGATGCAATGTCTACAAAGGACGGTAGCAAAAATAAAAACTTCTTGTATCTACTGTTCGGAGCTCATTTTGGTTTCAGCAACAACAGGTGTACCATCGTTTGATCACTCCTTGCCCTGAGTAATTAAGTTACTATTCAAAACCAATTATGCTCAAGGTCTAGGCCAGGCTGACTATAGCTGCCTAACGCTCTGAGCTAACGACTACAATAGCCACACAAATCGTTGTTTAACCATCTAGGGGTGGGTTCAGTACGTAATTATCGATTAATGTAGTCATGTAAGGATCACGTTTACTACTGAGCCTCTCGGCCCACGTGAGAACATTCTGGTGAAACTTTACTCTTGATATAGAGGCATGGCATGTGTACATTGTAACAGCTAGGCTCACTACCATGAGCTGCGGGAGTGATTTGCCAACTAGGTGCACATTCCTCACACTTGGTAGTTTTGTATAGGCAGCCTTCCGGCATTTAATACAAGGTTGTAAATGTGCACAGGAATGCAGAGACATTCTGGCTGATTGCTAGGAAGAGGTTACTGGACTAGACTCCAGGCTGCCCACTGGAGTGATACTGTTACAGTATTCACAGGGCTGAGATATTCATCCATAGTGAATAGCAAGTCAGGGTTTCAAACAGGGTGGGGAGGGAAAACCATGGAATGCTTCCTAGTGGAGCTGTAGGAAGTCTTCCTTGGTAAAACTGTGTGATAGACTTGTCCAAGAGTCAGACTTTTTGTGGCCCCAAGTTTAAAGACTCCATCCTGTCACCCAGCAGAGATGCTATTTTAACATGTACCTCATCCTAGCTTCTATTTTTCAAAAACGTTCTGGGGGGGGGGCATACTCCCAGACCCCCCTAGTGGGGGTGTGCTAAAGCACACCCTCCACGTCAACGCCAAACTTTGGAGTTTCCCCCCTCAAACTCAAAATCCTGTATGAACCCCTGTTATTCATAATACAGACACACGGGCACAGTCACGTCACTAGTTTGGGACTTGCTCAGGCTCTCCCCAAATAATATTAATTTTTGACAGACGATGGGCCTCCCTGCCTCTATGGCTTTTCCGAGTGCTTGAGGCTATTGGGCACATGTGAACATGTAAGATGAAACACCCAATTTGTACACTCAATTAAGCCCGGTAATGTAGACAGCCAACACCTCTACAGAATGGCGAGCAAGTGTATGCAAACACGTGCATTGAGGCATTGTGGGACAAGAGAGCAAGTGTTCACAAACTAAGGACTCATACAACTACCTGTCATATCAATGGTGAACACAGTCAGTATGCAAAACTGACTATTATAGTAACCAAGAGTCTACGCTTCGTTACAGTTGCATTCTGTCTGCACCGTTATAGCTTAGCTTCGTCCCAAAGGCTCTTCGTCCCAAAGGCTCTTCCCCTGAAAAATCAAAAACAGGTGGAGAGCCTGACATCTTTTCTCACGTGATTCATTATGCGTAGGCAGGGGGATCAATTGAAAGACGGCTACCTTTCGCCAGTAAAGGGACTTAACTACAAGAAATATTTGTTGACTGCTTTTCCTTGGTGTCTGAGAACTACAACTGTCCTCGCGTGGTTCATTATGCATAGGCAGGGAGGTGTTTAGCTCCACAGCTTACTCACGCTGCTTAAAGAGACATAGTGATAGACCAAATGTGAAGCTCTCAAAATGTAAAACTTGGTTTGGAGAGCATTATAGAAATTATAGCTACGTAGTCTCATTCCCAGGCAATGAGGCTAAGAAAACCAGGTTCCATGCCATTTTTAAAAAGCCAAAAAAATAGGCAATTATTTTTAAGATTGTATAAAATCATCTCTTATAAGAGTATAATTTTCTTACTATTAGAACGATGAATGCAATGCAGTTGAGGGCAACTCAAAGATTAGCAGACAGTGCCTCATGTGTGAGGAATGCTTTCATGTGAGCACACACAATTAATGCATTAGGATAACTGCATGTCTGCGGCCAGTCCTGTCCTTATACAAACAGTTCAAAAGTACTTCAGTTAATAACCTCTGACCCCAGGATGCATCTAGGAATGACTCTACAGGATACAGCTGACGTCAAAACACAGCAAAAAATTACAACTTCTAACCAGTTGTGGTTAGAAGTTGGTGGTTAGAAGTTGTAATTTTTTGCTGTGTTTCAACAAAGAAAGGCTCTTTGAATACTAACTTTAATTCGGAAAGAAATTTTGCCGACGTTTCGACTAGATGCTCTAGTCTTCTTCAGGGCGAAAGTGAAGTTAACGTGAGAACACCTGCTATTTAATAGTCTCACACATCACGACACGTCACGTCACGCCATGTTACGGGAGGTCAGGGGTCGACCTGAGTTAGCTCCGTCCCACTTCAGAAGGCTGCTTTTACCAGAGGTGGGCTCCTGCTATGGATCACATCAGTTCTGACATGCATGTACTCTTTAGAAATAGACCTTCACTACCACGAGGTGGGCTCTTAGCCCTCTACCAGGTGGCTTATTACAGTCCTTAAATAAGTGGCCAGCCTACCTACATATATACATGTAAACAGTGTCATCTATACTATACATTAGTAAGTCACAAAAAAAAACATTTTACAAACTGAAAAAGACATAGGGATGGAATCCCCAAAAAGCAACCAAACAAGGAACAAATGACACCACAGTACCTTTACAGACTCCCATCCCTATATCTTTTGACATTTTCCAACAACACACACATCACGATCCCCTACATGCACACCACCAGCCATATCCACAACCAATGTACATCTACTGTAACTTACATCGTCTTCCTTGATGGGCGGGCAGTGGAGGAGATTGTCTGCAGGAAGAAAAAAAATACTGTTCAACTATAGAGGGGCATCCCTTCCCATCCCAATGTGACAACACACCCCCTGATAGGACATAAATGGTAAAACCTTTTATGTGTGCTTTAAATAACCAAACACTGACATTACTAAGTTAAATGCTGCTTAGGTACATGCATACCCTAAGCAGTAAAAGTGGATGGAGAGGTTTACACATATCTACGCACATAGCTTCTAAAGTTCACACCATGTCGCTTCAGAGAGTCTCTCTAGCTACTCCACTACAGCCTAAGAGTTTTGTAAATGGCATACAAGTATATGTTCCAAGCAACCAAAGCACACGGAAAATATATACATGCTTATGAAGTTTCTTCAATTCCAACCAGAATATTCACGTCAGCACTGTAGTCGAAACGTCGGCAATTTGATGATACTTTTGATGTGAATATTCTGGTTGGAATTGAAGAAACTTCATAAGCATGAATTTTCCTAGCCAACCGAGAGAATCCCTGAAGAAATATATACATATCTAACTAGCTCACATCATGTTGCTGGCCTCTCTAGCAACCAGTGGAGGGACTATTGAGGTCCATCCTATCATGTGAGCTAGTGTATACACACAATAGTAATTACTTCTCTGGTCTATAGTAATTGTTATAGTCCATGGGGACAATATCCTGAGAGTCTGGCGCTGACAATATTCTAAAGCAGACCACATGGCAACAATAGCTCCTTGCATGTAATTTTTATCACAGAAATGTCATTCAATTTTGAAGTAAATTGGACATTAAATGGAGTAGATATGATCTCACAAACCTATACACATTTTATACGGGACCATATGAGGGATTTGGTCTGGAGGCGCCTCCAGACCAAATCCCTTATATGAGCATATATATAAAATGTGTATACGTTTGTGAGGTCATATCTACTCCATTTAATGCCCAATGTACTTAAAGACGACATTTCTGTGTGATAAATATCGCATGCAAGGAACTATTGTTGCCATGGCAGCAAAAATGCCCGAAGTCATCTTAACCGAATATGGTCTATTGTATTACTACCACTGTAATACCACCAGGCCTCAACTTCGGGAGCTGCCAAGGAAGACACACGGAGCCACAGCTACAGAGGCCGGTTGGCAGAGAAGTCTTTTCCCATCAGTTCATTTGCCAACTAAACTGAAGCCTGCTGAACTACCAGGTGCTAATTCTCTTCATGCATACAACACAAGGACCAAACCCTAGTGAATAGCTATGAGAGTCACAGTAAACCTCGCTCCCCATCTCCAGTCCACAGCTTCTTTTTTGCACGTGGTGAAAAGAGTTGCGCAGTGGAGACTGGGCAGGCTGCGTACAGCGAAACTGATAAAGTTAAGTAACTATTAATAATAAATTTCTCGTTGCTATACATACCTCACATTGGGATATTTTGGTGAAACTGATATTGACCAGTGGCAGACTGGTAGTACTATAGTACATGCTTAGATAACAAGGGTGAGTACAAGAGCTTGAAAACATAAACCACTACATAAAATTATGTAACACACAACAGAATTTTGGCGTCTCACTAGTTGCCTCCAGCCATGTTTTTCCGATGCCGGCTATAAGAGGCTAATGAAAAAGCATGTACTAGGTAAAATACAGCTAACCTCATTTCCCGACCTGGAAATGAGACTGGAAGACAGTCCCTCTGCAGTACTCTTGACAGGCTCTGGTCTCCCTTCCATACTGGAGCTCTAAACCTCATTCCCAGGCTCCAGACCCTAGCTTTTCGCACTGAGTGAGTGTCTGGACAAAGCTAGAGACGTACGTCTTACAACAGAAATACTTACACACGATTGGCTTTGCATCACTGCAGAGCTAGAGTATGCCGGCCAAGTGTACCTACGGGTACATGCATATTCTGTAGATGCTCCTAAAAATGTAATAGGCAACCTTTCAGGCTCCATTCATGAGTTGAGATAGCCCCTAAAATAAGCACCTCCTTTGATTAATGGGAGGTAATACAAACAGCATTCACAAACTGCCCTGTTTGAATTGCACTTTGAGTGCAAATTGCAACGGTGCCACACAGCCGCAGTCTGCAATTTTCTACGCATGGAATGTAACGCTATATATGTCCGAAGCGAATCTGCAAAAATTATGCGCTTCGAAAATTTGGCACTATGTGGTAGTTTAAACCACATGTGATCATAATGTTATGGTTTGGGATCCAAGCCTCTGCTTGAATCCCATTGAACAGTCTGGTGACTTTCATATGATTGCTTGATTGTGCTGACAGAGAAACCTTGCAGATGACAATCCAATCAGAATAACAGAGGTTATACATTAACACACACACATAAGCAAGACAAAAAAGTCACCAGACCATCATGAGAATAATTGGTACGGGTGGGGGGTTTGAATTTTACCATTACTTCCTAAATACCATTATGCACATGCAGTGAGTTAGACTATAGCTAGTGCAAATCCTGTAATGTAATTGGACACAACAAAGTGCCTAAATCACTTAGACACCTTGGCATAGGTTTTCCAAGAGCCTCCAGCACTTACATGTAGAAAACGTATAGGTTCTCTCTAAGTGCTGGAGGTAACAAGGATACCTGATAGTTGAACAGTCAGACAACAACAACACCATCAAAGTCAGTATCAACCTTACCTATATAGCTACTATCAGAACGGTTGAGAAGCACTCACTGAATGAACAGCTACTCCAGTTTTGTCAAAACAAGAGAGCGAACTACCGTCAAAGCAAGAGTGAGGCGGACTCAATAGTCGCTAAGTAACTAGGGACAGAGTTCCCGCGAACGACAGTGCTTTGTCCTAACTATCGCTACAGCAGTACACAAGGACGCTAATGCTTGTTATCTACCTTGATGGTGTAAGTATGGCCTTATAGTACATGTATGTCAGAAGTATAATCCCAGACCTGTACACAGACTTTCAGCATCAATGGCAAATGCTAGAGACAGAGATAAGGAGGGAAGTTATTACCTATAGAGATCGTTGTGTAAACCCATTAGCCTTATCCACAGACCTCTGCGCCCTAGAAATTTCTAAAATCGAGGATCGGCGTTTCTTGCTCTAAATTGGGCACTGTATGCAAACAGGTCTGCTAATTGGCCCCCCGTTAACGTTCCCAGGCACGTGCAATTGTGCTAGCTGCTAGCTGCGGACCTGGTGCATTTTCCCAGAGGATGAATTTTTGCATGGATGAAGGAAGCTGCTAGCCTCGTTCCTAGTCTCTCCGCTCCAGTTTTTATATCGCTTGCAGCACAATAGAGAGTTTTCACGTGACGTCACATCCTGCACGACAACCGTGTCATTTTCCATTTATGTCCGTTTTTTGCCCACCATGTGTGGGCGATAAATGGAACCTAGAATAGTACGTTGTACAGTGATCTCAGAACAAAGGAATATATGCTTCTTGTAGCTAGCCACTCTTCACAGCCTGTTTGCACACAGTCCTGAGAGCTGAAACAATGCCACCAGCAAAACGCAGAGAAGTGTAACCGTCTTTCAATCTGTCCCTGCCCACGCATAATTAAGTCAGTTAAATCATGCGAGAAAATATACCAGGCTCTCCATTAGCAAAGTCACAAGAGCTATATAGAGCCTGGGGACCAGACCTTTGACCTCATCAGATGTTTGCAAGGCAGTTGACTTGTACACAGTAATTAGTACATAGTAATTAACCGATGACCTCAAGCTCTACTTGGCTTTGGCCAAGTAAAATAAACAACTTGTTTATCATCGACTTCTCTCAAAATAGGAACGAAGGGCTGCTATCCATCAGTTTTAGACACATCATTTGCCATATCTACAGCTTCCGTTTGCTCTCCAGTTACACAGCAGGCTGTTCAATAGCAGTCCAGTGGCATTGGTGAAGCATGGGAAGCTGTCATGCTCTTCAGTTCCAAATACAAGTACACATAGCGAGAAATTTTTGCAAAATGCAAATAATGGTTATTTAATTTAACTACTAGTTTTACTGTACACAGCCTGCCATTGAAATTAGATATTCAAAAGCGTTCAATGCCTAGGCCAACAAGGATGCCTAAGCTAGCTACAATATATAGCTGCATGGATAATCATTCACTTAACCAGCTAGGGGCGGGGTCAGTATGTAATTATTAAGTAGTTGTTACTAAACGTAGTCATGTGAGGGTTACGTTTCGACCTGGGTATCTCGCGTCACGTGAGGACATTTTGGTGAAACTGTCTTTACAAAGACTGAACTTATAGTGTACCCATGTGAGCTTGCAATACGCTCAATAAAAAATTCAGGTGGGGCAAAAAATTGTGACGGACAGGAATGATAAACAAGTAATTACTTTAATTACCTAAAGTAGACCACAGATATATGAGTAGACGTACCTTTGGATGGATTTCCCAATTGGAGCTCACTATACACCACCGCAAATAGTAGGCCGAGGGCGCAGCCAATCAGTGCAAGTTTCCATCTACTAGTTCTTTCAAAAAAATTCACCACCTGTTGCAGTGTGGTATGTCTTCTTCCTTGCTTTCCACCGGGTGACTTTTGGCCGTAAGTGAGGTTGATGGATGGTTCGTGTCTTTCATGCAGGTAGTTCTGCTCAAAGTCTGACAGAGACAGGGTGCCTGAGACATTGTTGGGAGCTCTGTGGTGGTTGGGGCTTCTAGTTTTTGATGCAGGACTGGGCGTTACAGAAGACGCGTACCTAGCTCCAGGCACTGAACCTCCGGCTATAGTCCTACTGTAAGTTGGCCTTTCTCTATCATTAGTACGGTCCCCTGCAAACTCGTATTCTTCGGGACTTGCGAACTCACCAATTTCTTCGTCGCTTGAGAGACCCAGGCTATCATTCAAATTGGGGTACAGCGACATCTCACAAGCTTTCTCCTGGTCGTTGACGAACTTCAGGTTTACTTTGTCAAGTCCTCAGCGTGCAATGCAGGGCCGACTGGGCCGTTCACTGCACCACTGGGGGCAGCAGGAGGTCGCTATAGTTGCTAGGCGCCTGAATTCTTCTCAAAGTACGTGCGTTCAGTGGAGCCAGTAGCTCCTTGCAGACTACTGTCTCCAGCTGTGCATCGGACTGGCGCGGCTAAAATTACTGTCTGGGAATTTCCAAAGAATGCAAGGAATTCGAAATTGAGCTATTACGTCAAGTATATCACCGCATACGTACATGCGATGTGGCAGCTTTTTTCGCAGCCGCAGAAAAAAAAACGCGCAAGAGGCTAATGTGGCATGGCATAGGCAGCGTAGGGGTGTCAGGGATGGGCCTAAAACGAGGAACGGGAAATGGAGAAATAGGGAATGAGAAATGTACTTTGGCAGGCCCTAGTGATAGCTATTTGTAGCAAAACAACTTTACTTGGAGACGAAAAAAAGAAGCCTATAGCTCCTGGATGGTCAAAGAAGTCTTCCCAGGCTTAGTACTGATACATAGATGACTATTTGTGGTATTTCCATAAAGAGAAAAAGTTGGAGGGAAAAAAGCCTAGCAGTCTCTGGACAGTCGAACTTGTAAAAAATTCTTCTGAATGACAGATATGTGACTATTAGATAGATAATAGATAAATTTTAATTTGGACATCCCTTCAGCCTGTGGCTGGTCCACCAGCCAGTCCTGTACAAACATACACAACACAAACAAGAACACATAGCAAATACATACAAACTACAGCACTAGTCATTCACACAGACTCTAAAATGCTAAAAATTATATAATAAAAAATTTTTAAATTAGTTTTGTGGCATTTCTATAAAGAGAAGCTTGGAGAGGGGAAAAAAAGAGAGAGAAAAAGAGAGAGAAAAAAAATAGAGAGAGAGAAAAAAGAAGAAGCAAAAGCCTAGGGAGCCTCCCATCCCTCCTGGAGTGTCAGACACCCGGAGCGCTGGATAGGCGATGGCTGGGAATTACAGGAGCCGCTGCTGTAACGTACCCAGTCATCCTTTTAGCTTCGGAGTTCTTCCGGAGAAGAAAGTTACCGGCATATTGGCTATAGGCTTAGAAAGTCAAGAATCAGATATGTACGCGGGTGGCATTCGAACCCGCGACCCGATTATTGGGGAGGCCACGTTCCGACCCCAGTCTGAAACGAACGCGCCACCTTGACTTCCCGTCAGATGGATGAAAAATTTTGGCTTTTAAACCTGTAGGTGATGTGCGTTAAATGGAACTATTCCTAGAATGGACGCAAAACTGTTAACTGCATGCAACTGGCACTGCGTGTCAGCAGCAGGATGGCTAGAGCGTCCCGATATAGTTACAAGCACTGGGATAAAGGTTAGGTAGCTACAGATACATGTAGCGCTAGTTGTAACTATGAGCTTTACTCCTACAGGCCACATAGCTACACTCATCCTACTTGTCACTTGTGGCTCAAATAGGGATATAAGCTGGTCAGGCTGTAGCTAGCTAGCTTTCTAGCTAGTGTGTATCTCCGATTGTGGTTGTGTCAGACAGTGTGTAGAGATGGACGGTGTGTATTGTGTGATAGCGAGAGGGTGAAGATGTGTGAGGAGTTTATGTGGAGAAGGCAGTTGATCTGAGAGGATGGATGGAGCGGACATTGGTTGAGGAAGGGAAGGTGGCATACTGTTGGGGAAGAGGTTGGAAGACATACATGTAGATGAGGAGGTGATGGACAGGATTGATGGGTATTTGTTGCTGGAGTTACTGGAGACGGAAAGAATTATGGATTGGGTGTAGCTTCCCCCCTCCCCCCATTATTGCGTATGCACGGCACAATCAGTACTGTATAATTTGCTATTGCATTAGCTATTGTACTGTAGGTCTCGTACATGATGGCCCATCGGCTTTCAGACATGAAACAATTTAATAACCATGAAGCAGCATGACACTCTATCAGTCACAGTTCACTGTTCAGTGGGAGATCTGGTACGTGTTTTGATAACTTTTTCCATTCCTCCATTTCCTGTTCCTCCTTTTAGGCCAACCACTAAACACAGGTCCATTTGCAATTATACAAGTGTCGCTTCGCTTAGTCTCGTGCCCAAACCTAACGCTCGCCCCCTGCCTTGTAGGTGTAATCTATACGGACATAAAGTATTAAGACGGACACCCTCTTCCAAATTTGCAGGAAATTAAAAAAAAAAGGAGAATGTGATAAAAGTTTACAACAGTGTAGTGAAAATTTCATAATAATAATTTTATGTGAATTGAGTCTTGCTGTTGTAATAATTGGAGTGGTCTAGAAGAGCCGCTTTTCAAACCTGAAGAGAGACGAGAGAATAAATAACTTTCTTTCTTCCAGCTATTAATTAATTGCCAACGAGGAGAACAAGGCAAGTACTCGAGACCCCCGCATTTGTATATAGGGTTTGTGCATGGAAGGAAAGGGATGGGAAACACCTGCATTACACATACTGGTTAGCCTCGTTCCCAGGCCCACGTGTGTAGTTTCACTTTAGCACAGCTGTGGGCCTGGTATATTTTCTCACGTGCGTGACGCGTAGGGTAGAAGGGTGAATTTTTGCGTGGGCGAGGACAGCTGCAGTTCTTAGACAACAATGGAAGGCAGCGAATCTATACTTCTTGCAGCTACTCTTCAGAGCTTGTTTGTGCCACAGACCAAGCGCTGAAACAATGACATGAGCAGAAGGTAGAGAAGTGCAACCGTTTTTCGAGCAGTCCCTACCGATGTGCAATTAAATAACTCAAATCACATGAGAAAATATACCAGGCTCTCCAGCAACGCGCAGAGAGCCTGGGGACAAGGCTACATACCAGACACGACCTGTTACATAGCTGCATAAAAGATTGCTAGCACAGAGTGAATCATTACATTCTCTTGTGGGAGGCCTGAGAAGGGTGGGGGGGATTTTAAAACTTATGATAACTTACGAGTGTAGCCCATGGACTCCGCCCTCAACAATAGCCGATTGGGTTCTCTTCTCAAATCTCAGTTCTCCGCTATACATCATGGAACGGAGTCTGGTGAGGCTCTGCCCACCAACATCCTGACAACTGTGCTGTACTCCTAAAAATAAAAATAAAAACAGGCAAGGGGAATCCCCTAACAATAAAACCAAGCCATGTGCAGGTCTATAACGGACTCAGGAGAGCATAGTGACATGAAAAGGGGAAGATTAGGAGCTTGCAACAGACACGCAAAAGATCAAATTTCCCGGGATATTTCTATTACTATTTTGGGCACACACTTTTGCTGGCCTGCGCCTCCGTCCACAGCAATCACTTGGCGGCTAAATGATAATAAATGGCTGCATAAACATTTTCGGTTGTTTCTGCGGTAAGATTCACTGCCGTAGAGAGCAGTCCGGTTCAGCAAACAATGACTATAACTGATGGACTTTAGACATTGTGCATGCCCAAAAATAATCATGAAACTACCATGGGAAATTTCTCAAATTTAAACGTCTGCATGGTTTGGTCATGCATACTCCAACGGGGCATACCTAATTTCCGGGACGGGACGGGACGGTTCCGGAATATACGCGTACTTAATTTCCGGGACGGCGGGACGGTCACGGAAATTCTAACTTGCCTAAAGTCCGGGATCACAGAAAATTTAGCTTGCCTAAAGTCCGGGATAACATCACGAAGACAAGGTTAGTCAGTCTGTAGCTACGCAGGATGAATCTAGAGGGAAAGTATGACCGGCCATGCATGCATGCGTGTGCTAATCGCAAACCAGCCCCCTTCCGTTCTGCAGCACCGATCGCTTTTCACGCGTGCCGATACTGATTATGTTTATGTATTATACTATTACCAGAGGTAGGAACAGCTGCGTATTTTATGTACAAGCTGGAAGTTTATGAATTGATACGAGCATAGGGGTACAATCATAGCAAGTCTTGTGCACTCTTCTTGCCTCCAAGATACAAGGCTAGATTAGCCTTGATTCTGGGCTAGGAATAATGACTAGGTTTTATTTGCATCATATTGCCTGTCCTGGATGTGCATAATATTAATAATTATACTTAAAAGAGTCTTTTACCTTTAAAACCAGCTTTCTCCTTGTCTTTCTTTGCTCAGAGCAGCTCCACCCCCAATTTCTATAGCCCCGCCCCTCCACGCAATAGCGGTATGCAAAGTGTATGCAGGTCCAGTACTACCATGCTATGCCGCAGTATACAGAGTAAGCACTTTGTCTTCATGATCCCGGACTTTAGGCAAGTTAGAATTTCCGTGACCGTCCCGCCGTCCCGGAAATTAGGTACGCGTATATTCCGGAACCGTCCCGTCCCGGAAATTAGGTATGCCCACTCCAACGTACTATTTCTTCCACTTCTCACGTCATTATGCACTACTGAGAGCTACACTCCATCAATTATCATCAGGAGGAATGCGTCTATTACGTGGGAATAATATCCGGTACATAAAGAATCTGAGAGTAATTTGTGACCCGCTGAGCGATAACCCGGCACATCCCGCATTTTTGAATGCGCGTGCTTTAAAGACGTGTATCTCCGGAACGCTAGGCGCTATCTAAATAAAATGTGGTTTGTTTATACAGGAGGTGTTGCTGCAGCAATAGCCTGGAAATGCAGCCACACCATGTACCACAAGGAAGATACGGGGCCGTGTTCACGGAATTTTCGATCGCGCAGCAATTTTCCAAAAATGGCGGTGCTACCAAGGCACGTAGCGCAGAAACGGAGAGAGCTGCAGACTTCTAGCGTGGGATTTCTTTAGTTGAAGGTTGGTACTTGTACTGTAACAAGAATCATTCCTGCCTCACTAATGGTTATCAAGATATGGAAGCTTGAAAATTGGCAAAAATCGAAAATTTCACAAAAATGCGGGATGTGCCGGGTTTTCGCTCAGCGGGTCACATTTTACGGATATAGTTTTATTAAACACACACACACACACACACACCTGAGATGAGGTAGGGGATGAACTGAAACATGGATCCCTTGTCGACCACGGAGCCCGATACCCCCTGGGCTATCTTGACATTGTCTCGTTGGCTGAAGTATCTCTTCTGACTGCCACTCTTCTCCATGGCACTGAGAGAGCCCATGCCTGTGTGTGTGTGTGTGTGTGTGTGTGTGAGTGAGTGTGTATGTGTGTGTGTATTATTATGTGGATGGGTATGTGTGTATATTTATTTTATGGGCTTAGGTATATTAATCAGTGCTGCAGGAGTACAGGCTAAATCCTAGTGCAATACAATTTACCATGCATGACAAAATATACTCCTAGCTGGTTTGTCAACTCACAATTATATACGTACACACACACATACACATAGCCTCGTTCCCAGGCTCCACTCCCCAGCTTTTCTCGCACCGTGTAGAAAAGCGGGCAGGGAGCCTGGTATATTTCATCACGTGCTACGTGACGTAGGGTGCGTGGTTTGGTGCGTGGTTTTGTTAATCGAATTACGCGTGACGTTTATCGTTGTGCATGTGGTTCGAGCAGTGATTCGATAAACTGTAGAGCGATCGTGACTAAGCAGCAACAAACCAAAGAAACAGCTGCAGATTGAAGATACAGTAGTCGATTGGATGTGAGAACAGACAAACTGTGAGTTTGTGTAGTAAATAAACGCCTCACCTCAGTTGTTGTATTAGACTCAGACATAGATTATAGAGTAGGCTCAGACTACGGTACTCAAAAACTTACAGTTTGTCCATTCTCACATCCACTGGACCACTGCATCTTCAATTTGCAGCTGTTTCTTTGGTCTGTTGCTGTTTAGTCACGATCGCTCTACATTGCCGCACAACAGAAAAACGTCACGCGTAATTCGATTAACAAAACCACGCACCCTACGTCACGTAGCACGTGATGAAATATACCAGGCTCCCTGCCCGCTTTTCTACACAGTGCGAAAAAAGCTGGGGAGTGGA
The DNA here is from genome assembly GCA_963921505.1 of Phakellia ventilabrum. Lineage (NCBI taxonomy): Eukaryota > Metazoa > Porifera > Demospongiae > Axinellida > Axinellidae > Phakellia > Phakellia ventilabrum. The sequence goes on along the minus strand of OY997386.1, from coordinate 6,184,743 downwards.
GCCTGGGAACGAGGCTACATACACACACACACACACACATACAGACAGACACACACACAGACACACAGACAGACACACACCCACCGTGTACTGTGCTAGACTAGCTACAAACCAGCACACTATAACACTCACCTCTATACTTCTTTAGTCTTACACCATCTTGAAAGTAGTACTGCCCGGGTGCCTCTGTTGTTCCAGCAAGCAGTGACCCCATCATTACGGTAGAGGCTCCCAGTGCCAGTGCCTTGGTGATGTGGCCGGCGTTCTGTATTCCTCCGTCAGCGACTACCGGGACACAAAATCTCCGTGCGTATTCTGCCACTTTGTAGACAGCAGTACCCTGGGGGCGACCAACTGCTAACACCTCCTGTGTGTGTGTGTGTGTGTGTGTGTGTGTTGTGTACATGCATAAGCCACACATGGCATATGCAATAGGGAAGCATGTGTGATATAGTCATTGGGAGCATATTTTATGAAAAAATCAGCAGGGAGCCACAATCCATACCTACCCCTACCCACCTGTGTATACAAGTGGAGCCACAACCCATTCCTGGCCTACTCTCTGGAGCCCCACCCACCCTCAAGAGCCACACCCACCTGTGTGATGCAGATGGAGCCAGAGCCCAGCCTAGCCTACTCCCTGGAGCCCCACCCACCCTCAAGAGCCACACCCACCTGTGTGATGCAGATGGAGCCACTGCCCATGCCAACCCTCAGACCATCAGCTCCTGCATCTATCAGATTCTTGGCCTGCTGGGCCGTCACTACGTTCCCTGCAATCACCTATAAGAGGGATATACAGAGCTGTATCATTCTCGCTGTGAAACTTGCTTATGATCTGATCAATAGACCTTGACTCAGATCCATTGGGGGGGTAAAAATAGGCACTAAATGGAAAAAAATACAAGAAAGCATGTGTTTTGATGTAGTTTGTTTACGTGAAAACATAACATGTTTGTTTCCTTGTAATTTCATGTGCTTCTAGCACTTTTACCCCCCATTACGTACGTCATAATGGCTAAAGCTCCATTCACAGTGTTCTGTCCGGGATTGTGTCTGAGTGGTGAACACTGTAGCTAGACTTTTGCAGATGGCACATTATTTATTGCGATATACGACACGTGATGTTACCACGCGAATGTTTCTACAAAAATTGTGTACTGAAAGCCGTTGTGTAGTACTTACATACACCTGTTTTTTTCCACTCACCAAGCCAAGTGAGCAATAGACCTATTGTTGTGTTAGTTGGAATACCAACTACTACAGCCATCCAAACCAAAAAAAGACAGCAGATATGACAAATCCATGCTCTTCAGAATTCAGCATCGATCACTTGTGCACACAGTAAGTTTTGGGCCTAGTGCTCGTCGGAGAGAGGTAAGTACTGGTTGGATAGCGACAGAGCTGGTCAGGCCAACCACCATTGGCAGCTAGAACAGTAAATTCATGCAAGTCTCGGTCCTGCCTACTGTTCTTTGTTCCATTGATTGTTGTCTATTATATTATCTGTGTCTGTCTTGCCCTCCGAAATACAAGTGACAGCTGTGTCGCGGAACCCAGCTGGTGAAGTACAGAGACTTGGCCCAGGCTGAAACCCCGCCCACCTGCAGGTCAGGGTACTTCTCCTTGATGTATTTGATCATGTTGATCTGGTAGATGGAGTTCCCTTGAGAGGAGTCCTGGAAGATGGGAGGCGTGCACGTGTGTGTGTGTGTGTGTGTGTGTGTGTGAGTGTGTGGTGTGTGTGTGTGTGTGTGCGTGTGTGTGTGCACGTGTGCACGTGTGTGTGTGCACGTGTGTGTGTGTGCACGTGAGTGTGTGTGTGTGCATGTGTGTGTGTGTGTGTGTGCATGTGTGGTGTGTGTGTGTGTGTGGGTGTGTAGGGTGTGTAGGGTGGAGGGATAGAAAAAGTAATGCCAGTATGCCAGTAGGCTTCGCCAGGCTCATTGGCTCCTGTCTGTATATAGCCTATAGTCATGATGGCTACAACTAGCTACCCCTGTGTCTTGTAAGCCCTGTTAAGCATCTGCACTTGTGTAATTGCTATGGTAATGTTGTAGCTACATGTACGTCTCAGTCCAACTTGACAATGGATATTTAAAGTCATGTTGGAATTTTTTTTTTTAAGTGAGACAGATAGTTACAATATTATGTGACCTGCTAAGCAATAAACCGGCACTTCTGCATTTTTAAATGCACGTGCTTCAAAGACGTGAATCTCTGGAACACTACGCGCTATCTAAATGAAATGCAGGATCCTTATACAGGAGGTGTTGCTCCGGAAATGAAGCCGTTCAGCCACACCGCAAGGAAGATATGGAGCCAAGTTTACGGAATTTTCAATTGCGCGGTAATTTTCCAAAAATGCGGTGCTACCAAGGCACGTAGCACAGAGAGAGCTGCAGACTTCTAGCGTGGGATTCCTTTAGTTGAAGGTTGGTACTGGTACTGTACCAAGACCCATTCACGTCTCACTAATGGTTGCCGAGATAAGATAGTTTGAAATTCGCAAAAATTACAAAATTTGTACAAATACGGGATGCACCAGATTGTCGCTCAGCGGGTCACATTATCATGAACTCTGCAAGGTGACCCGAGGTGCAGTGCGGCCCCACCACACCTCCCTCTCTAAAACTCACACCAGCATTACCACATCTCCTGACCCCCTCCCACTCCCCACACCTCCCCACCCCTTACATACCCACCACCACACCTCCCCACCCCCACCCACTCCCCAGCACCACCACACCTCCCCACCCCTTCCATACCCACCACCACACCTCCCCACCCCCACCCACTCCCCAGCACCACCACACCTCCCCACCTCTCCCATACTCACCACCAAACTACCCCATCCCCTACCACTCCCACTCCCCAGCACCACTACACCTCCCCATCCCCTCCCACACTCACCAGCACCACCACATCCAGCCCAGCACTCATCAAAGCCTCCAGTCTGCCCTTGTCTTCTTGGTGAGTGCCAATGGCTGCTCCGACCAGTAACTGCTTTTTCTCGTCCTTCGACGCCAGGGGAAAGTTGCGGCTCTTTTTCAAGTCGGTGCGGGCAATCAGAGCGATCAACTCATCCTTCTCATTCACTATAGGCAGTTTACCTACAGAAGAATACATGTGTGTGGTAATGAAATACGGTACTCACGCGTTGTTAAGCGCATGCGCTTGTATTTCCACAGGAAGGAAATGAGCGCCTAATAGCGAGGTGCGCCTAACAACGAGGTGCGCTTAATTACGAATATTAAATTGGAGTGTGCTTTATTTGAAGTACGTACGGTCCTTGCGCCAGAGATCAGCCGGAACAGGAGTATTCTTTTCGATTCGAGAATATCGTTCGAGGGCACCATGTCTATAAAGGTGCGCTTAATAAAAAATATTTTGATAACAGAATCAAACCAGCGCCTAACAGCGAATATGCGCTTAACAAAGCGTGAGTACGGTATTTCACTGTACACAACAGCCATTATTATCACCAATCATATAGCATTTATCTGTACAAGATTGTGAGAGATTAGGTACTGCTACTGGACTGCCACACATGCATTTACACTCGCTTTGAACACTAGGTACCCACAGCCTCGTTCCCAGGCCTTCCCCGCACGAGCGAGCGAGGGAAGGCCTGGGAATGAGGCTAAGGTCTCCATACAAGCCCAAAGGAATTTGATTATTGCGCGAATCGCCACGAAATGACAAATTTGGGCAGGGTTACATGTGAGGCCAAAAATCAGCGCAGTCAACAGTCAAACTACTGAAAAGAGCCGGACAAGATTCTGACCTGCGGTCGCAGTTGTGACTGTAGATTCTATGGGAGTTGTTCACCATGGCCCGAGCCGTAGCGTCGTGCAAGCCCTCATACTCCAACATTGTTGCTTTCATACAGCACTGACCGGCCAGTAAAAAGTGTAAATACCTGCCTGAGGGTAATAACTGACTTAGACTTTTCATAGTCATACAGCTAAATCAGATTTTCAAAAATAGGTCAGGCTTCTACCAGCTGTGGCTACTGGTAAACTCCAGGTGCTACACTGCACTGATGGCCCAAATAGGCCAAAATAGTTGTCCGTGGATTACATTAGCAGGCTCTACATTTTTTAATCCTCATAAAATTCTTTCTGCTGACTGTTGTAAAAATTTAGCCAATTTAGCCAATTTGCCCATATTGAGAATTTGACAAACTAAAGCAATCTTGAGGTTAGCCTAACCGGAAGTATTGACTCCGCCCACTTCAGCCGGTCGTCATGACAAGACACAATGCCATAATGTCAAAGGTGACTGGGAGTGAAGAGTTTCATAATACAAATTTCAAGAATGTTGGGTCATTTGTAGGTCTGATTTGTAGCTGTATAAAGTACCAACCATCTATATCTGGTTGTACAGGGAATTTTCCCCAAAAAGACGGGTCGGAAATGGTTGAACTTCAATTCAAGTTTCATGTTTTCCAGAAACCAAAAGTCGGCTGCCAGTGGTTGCTATGGCAGCTGAAAAACTGAGTAAGTACTGGACAGTTTTATGTCAGCCCTCACTGGCAGGCCACTCCCACTCAACAGACAGAGTGGCCTGTGATCAAAGGGCTACACTCTCCAAGGTAAGTGCCCTCCCACCTCTGAACTTACATAATTAGCTAGAGACAGTACACCTGTGGATGGATTACTGAAACAGGACATGGATATAGGAATAATTAACCTGCTCTGGAAACACAAGAAATTATGTCCATATCGATCAGAAAGAGAACCTGATCGATATGAATACTGAGAACCAACCAAGATCCTCCTTGAAACAAGAAATTATGTTTTGTACAAGAAAACTACCTAGAATTTTCTACCAACCACAAATTGGCTCACAAACATATCATCAAATGCATTTCTACCAACCACAAATTGGCTCACAAACGTATCATCAAATGCACTCACAAACATATCATCAAATGCATTTGATGATATGTTTGTGAGCCAATTTGTGGTTGGTAGAAAGAGAACCTGATCGATATGAATACTGAGAACCAACCAAGATCCTCCTTGAAACAAGAAATTATGTTTTGTACAAGAAAACTACCTAGAATTTTCTCCATTTAGTGACATGCAAAAAAAAAAGCTGGGAAAGGAGACTGGGAATGAGGCCAGTACATGCGCTGATTGTCTCCTCCTGTTTGGGTTGATGCACTCTTGGTTTCACTCTTAGAGCTTTTTTGGGTTGCAGACAACTGAGAGGTAAACCATGGCTGCCACAATGTAGCTACTTGCCTTTCTTGTTTGACTGCAGTATCTGGTTTGCTTCCTCCAGAGTGCAGCCATAGTGGGCAACCACCAGGTCCTCCCGGGGGGTCATTAACTGAGGGGGAGGGGAGGGGAGGGGAGGGGAGGGAAGGAGACTTTTGCTAACATCACACCCTGGATTGCACACAGGGTGCAGACTGGAGCTGGGGTACATGTAGCCACTGGAATGCAGATGGGGCCGACTATTTTCTCGAGTCAGTAAGTCGCGAGAATAACAGCTCTACCAGGCTGGAACAACCACCAAAAAAACGATTGGCATCCAGGCAAATGATGTTTCTATCTACAAGATTTTTCCAAGCTGCCTCGGGAGAGCAGAGAAAGGGCCTATAGTGCATGAAACTCACATTCACATCGCTCGATCGTGCTGTCCGTCTCCAGCGCTCATATCTCTACTTATACAGAGTGTACATAAACTCTACTAATCTGGGAGCTGTAGCAAGCCTTCCGTGGTAAAACTATGTGGTAGATTTGTCCAGATCTCTGACTCTTCGTGCGCCACCAAGTTCAAAGACGGCATCCATGTAACTGCTAGAGAAGCCATTTTGAACACATGGCTCGCTCCCGGGGCCCCGGGGGAGCGTGCCCACCGACAATTATATATAATAGATATATGTAAATGCTAGCTGAGATTGTGAGCCCTATGGATGCGATTGGAGGCCTCACTGCACTCGGTAATTAGCTGATTATCCAGTTGACTGAGTCAGCAATTAAACAAAAAATTAGCAGGCTTCACATTTCAAGAGGCTTGTGTAATTTCATAGCCCACTTGTAATGAATGCAATTACGAATGTAATTTCACAAGGCTATGTAATGTCACTGTAGAATTCTAGCATCAACACATTACACAACTTACGTCACTAAGCGGTCGGTCGAGAGACTCATCGCCCAAAAAGTCCACGTCCCTGGAGGTCACTATCCCTCTCAATGTACCTCCCAGTTGACTTGTGTCTAGGGAGGGAGGGAGGGAGGGAGGGACGGAGGGGGAGGGAGGGAGGGAGGGAGGAAGGTCTCAAATCTGCATCCAGGGCTTCATTTGGTGGGGGGGGGGGGAATTGTGCCCCCCCCCCTTTGGGATTTTGACCCTTCAAAATTGAATACTACTCAGTATATATGCACCCGCCCCCCCCCCCCCAAAATGTCTTCCGACGTGCTTTTGCCCCCCTCTTGGGAATTTGTCTAAATGAACCCCTGGCATCCATATAAGTACTGCACCAGAGATGCCATTATGAGCACATGCCTTGCACCCTGAGGCAATCATTGGCCTCACTTCACTCGGTAACTACTCACACGTTTTGCTATAGTTACTAAATTACCCGCCAAATCAAAAAAAAAAAAGACAGGCCTCCATTCCATACTCACCAGTTATCGGTATTCCTGAAAACCCATACTTCTTTTTGAGTGACATGAGATCCTTGAGTGTGTTGTCCGGACCCATGCACACCGGGTCCAGAATGAAACCCTGCTTGTATTTCTGTGGTGATAAACAAGATAGATATTTCACATCAGCCGGGTATGTTGTGCATAAATTATCAGACTGAAGGTTGTGCTCAGCAACAGGTCAGTCCAAGCTAACCCACATGCCCAGTACTGCCATAGATTGTGGCAGTACGGGACATCCCTAACTGCAGCTGTAGAATGGTTAGAATGTCTCATCTAGAATGGTTAGAATGTCTCATCTTGCACAGTTTACATTGCTAAGTACTGACTTAGCAGTGCACTTTCAGTTATAATGGCCTACAAACAGATGTGTGAAACATAAAGCAATCTTAAGTGCACCCAAAGTGTGTAGGCAAATAATCTTGCAGTGTGGAGATGGAATCTGAACTAGTGTATGTACATACATATATATTTTTATAGAATATGTGGTGTATAAATGTCGTATCCAGACCTGCAGTAAGCCAGCGGCGCACACGTACAGTTATCGACCACACAGCCACTACGCAATGTTACCATATTAGGTACATTGTTTATACTCTACTAACTCTAGCAATCAGTGCTACCAGCTACCGGCTGGTGCACTGGCACACTAACAGATGAGGCATTTATGATGCGCATGCATGGCTTTCTTTCAAGCAGCTGTTAATTTCTACTTCAAACAATTGACTACAACTAAAAGAGAAATAGAGACATCCACCCTTCTCTGTAAATATATACTCATCATGGCCTGCAATGAATGCTGTCATCTAGCTTAATTAACTACTCATATGAGGTGATTTAGAACCTGAGATTATCAAAAATGCTCTTTGACGGTCACAAAATGTATAGCTTATATACAGGTGCTGTCACTCAGCTGTTTAGAGATCTATGGGATACAATCGCCTAGGGCGAAGCCAAAAGTAATTACAGGTGCATCCAAAACGTCTCTAATAGTTAAGTAACCTGCCAAAGTGGCTTAGACTATCAAGTTAAAAAGATCAAAGCATACCACAGTCAAATGGGTACCCAATAGTTCAAAATACTGCAGGGTGTGGGAGGCCCCCTCTTTAAACCAGGGGGGTAAGATACTACAGGATTCATAGCCCAAGTTCAGCTCTCCCCCAGCCCCCCTATTCCCTGGAGTAACATGGACTGGAAAAAATCTTACACGCAAAACATTACGATACTTAATATGCAACTGCAGTGTGTGGTCAACGCCGTAAGGAGTATGACAGCAACAAGAGTACATTGGGAAAGTTTGAAGCATAATAGCCTCAGGCCTGCTGGTCAGAGACACAAGCATGTAGGGGAATATTTTTCAGTCTTCCAAACAGAAAATACTCACGGACAGAGCAGCAAACACAGCAGCAAACACAGACACTCAGTAAACAATGCATGACCCCTTACTCTAGATTGAGATGGTGCGTATAAACCTTACTCTTTCTCACGCAACAGATATAGACCATATTTAGTAACGTGGCAACTATATTTGAATTTTGCCCTATTTACCAGCTACATGCTTTTGGCTGGCTCTGTCAGCCGATGTACTTCTTATATGCATTAGTTAGACCAGGAAGCGAGGTTGCAAAGCTGTTCTGAGCATGGAGAGTATATAGCTGAAGCAAGGAGCAGCCTGGGTGAAGCCAATTAAGTTACTAACTGAATGAATATGAATGTCATTAAACTTTATTCTCAGGTTACTAACTAAACCTCAACTACTAATTGGCTAGAGACCTATTCAGTGCTAATGACTTACTTACACCCACATACAAATTATGTAGAGGCCATAAAGCAATCTGTGTCTGTGTATCTTCCCGGGCCTAAAAAGGGTTAGTGTTCTTGAAACAACTCTAATTACTAACACATTTGGCTGGGCATGCATTTACTTGTGTACTATCTAAAGAGACAATTTGTCCTAACTGAATATAATGTGGGCTGATTAATGAATTCCTACCTTCACTTTTCTGACTTCCTCTGCTTGTTCTGCAATGGTGTTGTTATGGTGGAGGATGCCAATGCCACCCATCAGCTAGTGGAAGGGGGGGGGGGGGGTGAGGGGGAAGGGGGGGACGAGGGGACGAATGGAAGGGGGAGGGGGGACGAGGGGGAAGGGGGGGACAAGGGGGAAGGGGGGGATGAGGGGGAAGGAGCGGGATGAGTGGGGATGGGGGGATTAGGGGGAAGGGGGAACGAGGGGGAAGGGAAAGGGGTGGGGTGAGGATAGAAGGAGGGGTCGGGGGGGAAGAGAAAGAGTTGTCAATTTTTTTGATTCTAAGCAATGCTACTACGACCTCTGAGGAAATACCTTCTAAGAGAACATGCCCTCTTAACCCCCCTTCGTTCCTCACACACTAACAGAGTGGTATGTTTATAGATACTTTCCTTTCCCTGATGTGTACCCCACAGTCCCCACCCTGCATAAGCCATGATAGCCTCATACCCAGGCCACACCCCCCCCCCGAAAGAGTGGCCTGGTATCCACTGTTCGCGCATGCGCGAACAAATTGCTAAATGTACGGAAAACGGTCAGTAAAAGTATCCGTAAACGATATTAGTCACATGGCGAGGAGTAGTACGGAAGCAGTATATAGTAAGCGGAGAACTAGAAATCAACCTTGATTCTGACTTTCTGCAACTAAATTGGCTGTCTAGAATGGTAAAAGAACCTGTAATTTTCTATCCGCTACGATTATGGTAGCTATCTTACCACAGAAATTCGGAAGCGCCTCTCTCCTGGCAGTGACTGTGAGCTGCTTGATATTCAATCGCGGATGTGGCCTTCTAGGCTTTTCAGTGGCAAACGGGATTGAAGATTCGAGCTACTGATCACTTTCTAAGCATCTACCTTACGGAAAACCATCGCGGCAGGCTTGAAAGCCTCCTGCCTTCACTTACAACTTCGTGACACGGAAACATTTGCGTATCCGTAAGCGAACGTGACGTAATCATACGCGGACACAATACGGAAATATCCTAAATTCTTAAAATTCTGAGAAATTAAGCACATGCGCAAACAGTGGATACCAGGCCACTCTTTCGGGGGGTGTAGCCTGGGTACGAGGCTAAAACCATGAATAATACACACATAGCAAGAAAACAAGTGATATACTAGCCTCGTTCCCAGTCTCAGCTTTTCTCACATAGCGTAGAAATACGGTGGCCTCGTTCCCAGGCTCCACTCCCCCGTTTTGCTACATAGTGCGAGAAAAGCTTGAGAGTGGATCCTGGGAACGGGGCTACCACACTCTCCCAAGGAGGTGAGTAGAGACACAGTGAATATAATAAGTCCCTTTACCAACCCAAACAGGATCACCAATCAAAATGCACAAGTGTTTGTGGCTGTGGCTCACACTGCTGACACCTAGTAATTAGATGTTGCAAGAGTGCTGTACTTGCACTTCCTAACTTAACTATTATTGAAGAGTGCAGCCCTAATAAGTACAAAGTACTAAAGTCTACAGGGTAACTTGTAGTCAATGGCAACTGAAGATAATGCACTGTCCTTGCTTGGTTGAAATCTAATTGTCTTTAGAGTGCCTACAGGAAGAAAGCAGGGTGAGAGCCAACTAGTTTCTAATGGAGGAAGAACACTGGTCTCCTGCATCAGCGACTTCAGGGCCATGGCTACTAATGACTGGAGACAAAGAACAATCACTGAGTGGTCTCTGGCATCAGAGCTGCAGCTACCGTTGGACAAAGAGCATATTACTGAGTAATCAGTAATACAATAGAAAAGGCTGTGCCATGAGAATATCAAAGGTTTCCTCATCTGTGCCTAGCCCCTCCCCAGACTCTTCCCTTGAAAGAGATGAGAGAAGCTGGGTCTTTTCTCATGTGATTAATTGCAAGCACTTTGCCAGTGACGTTACTTCAATACTCAGTCTGTGGCACCAATGGACCCTAAAGGCTAGCTGTAAGAAGTGCAGATTCACAGCCTTTCTTCGGTGTCTGAGCACTAAAACTGTGCTCACCTGTGGACAATTAAGTCCCTTCTTTCTCCTGTCTACCCCGAACAAAACTCTAGCGAGAAAAGATATATACTCCATTTTAGGAAGAGCCTGGGGACTATGCTAGTTTCCTCATCTGAGCTATGACTGAGGCATTCCTAATACAGGACAAAACAAATACTCCCCCCCCCCCCCTCATAGTCAGCATTTAGTAAACACACAGAAAAGTAGGCAGTGCTTGACCTTTCCTGATAAGTTTAGAAAACACCTGCAAAAGTTGACAAGAGCTGAAAACTGAGGGCTTGAACAACTGCCTCATTCTAAGAAACACAGACTATCCAACTCCCAGAAAACTAACCTTCAAAACTCACACATGGGAAATAGATCATATCCCAAATTGTATACTTGCACACACACACACACACACACACACACACACACACACACACACTGTGTAAATCAGTGCTTCTCCAAAGGATGCTCCATCCCCCCACCTCCACCCATTTCCCATCTCAAATTCATTCCATTTGGTCATTTGCAATTTAGTGTGACCTCATGGGATGTCCACTCCCAGCTCCACAGACACTAGCTGACTGGGAGAGAGGTTGCGGCACTTACTGCCATTGCAATGGCCATGCTGGACTCGGTGACTGTGTCCATCGGGCTGCTGATGAACGGCGTCTTTAGAGTGATCTTTTTGGTGAGGGCAGAGGTGAGATCCTGATGACAGTAGGGTGTGTGTGTGTGTGTGTGTGTGTGAGTGTGTGTGTGTATGAACATAGATGGAGTGAGAGAAGGAAGGAGGTGGGAGTCTTAAAGCTTATGCAGCTGAAAATGAACATTAACCGGGACATTGTGGGGCGAGCCTGAGCAAGTGCGTGTGAATAACAGTAGCAAGCAGATGTGCAGAGATACAAGATAATGCACATCCGAGGCTTGGCCATGGTTGCCATGGGAGACCAGAAACAGGCTCTGCTGCTAAAAATTAACATTCACATTGCTCGATAGTATACTGATGATATCCCAGGTCGTCTCTGGCACTTATACCTCTACTGTTACAGAGGCCACACAAACCCGACTACTTGGGAGCTGCAGTAAGCTTTCCTTGGTAAAACTGCATGATAGACAAGTCCAAATCTCTGACTCTCAGTGCGTCACATGATCGAAGACATCACCCATTTAACTCACAGATACCATTTAATGTGTGCTTCACTCCTGCTACATGTGGTAAGACTTACGTACACCACAATACAATAGACGCAGGGGCTGAATTTAACTCACTAGTGGGGCTCGCCCAAACCATCATTCAAATAATGAGGCATAGGCCGTGGATTTAAATAACAAGCTGTGAGTTTAATTCTTTACTTCCAGGTGACTACAAAGCAAATTAGCCATAGTACTATACTACACAGTTATGTCTTGAGTTATGTCTGGAGCTCACAATTACAAGCATAGCCAAACCACTACTGGAAATGTGATACACAGTCTCAAATAATGTCACAGCCCTCTATGTTGCTAACTGGTGCTATGAAAATCATAACAGGCATTGTTCAGAACAGAGCAGCTGTACTTTAGTGTGTTAGCACAGACAATGCCAGCTAGGATACTCCATGGCTTACCACCTCCTCCGCCCTGAAGTCGATGAATCCTGGAAGCATTAGAAAGTCACTGTGTAGAGTTGTGCACATGGCATGCGTGTGTGCGTGTGTGTGTATGATCCGTGCATGTGCATACACATTACCATGAAAGTCCATAAAATTAATTATAAAGAGGAGTGCATAATGACGTGAGAAGCGGAAGAAAGAGTGGGAGCATGCAATGACCACACAAAAGATTAAATTTTGAAAAATTTCCCAGAGCAGCTTGAAGAGGGCTGGTCAACAGCTATCTAGCAAAGCTACTACAGTGATCGAAAAGGCCGCTTGTGACTGCTGCCAGAGGCGTGAAGCCCGAGACAACTCACTGTAATGGTAACTAACGCCATTTAGACTAAGCCACTGCTGGCTAAGTTTGTTGCTACAACGTACATGATCTTCAGAAACCCATCAGAACCCTGGGGTACACTGAGCCAAGTATAGCAGTAGGTTTGTATTGATTGCTAGCCTGTACCTCGGTCTTTAGCAAACGCTTGGCGGCTAAACGATCATGAAAGGCTACACAAACGTTTTCGCTCGCTTCTCCAGTAATATTCACTGCTGTCGGAGCTGCCTGGTTCAGCAAACGACTCTTAAATTTCCTTATTTGATGGACTCAAGGCACAACATGCGTGCCCAAAATTGTAACGGAACTACCGTGGGAAATGTTTCACTTTTGCGTAGTCGTTGCACGCTCTAAATCTTTCGTCCGCTTTTCACATCATTATGCGCTCCTGTCACAAATTTTACAAGAGCCATGAACTGGGTTGGCAGACACAAAGCCATAGTAAATGGGAGCTGACAGTTGTAATTGTGTAAACAGAGGCTAACCTAATTAAGCACTACTGTCCCTGTGCCCTGTGGAGAGCCACCTCTGCACCTAGTTGCCGAGCGCAGCGAGGCCAATAATCGCGACCTATGGGCTCAACAATCTCAGCTAGCGTATATATATATATATATATATATATATATATTTCCATATGGGAGATGTCTGTCACGCTTGGGGGGCCCCGGGGCAGCAACACGTGTTCAAAATGGCGTCTCTGGTAGTTACATGGATGCCGTCTTCGAACTTGTGGCGCCCGAAGACTCAGACGTTTGGACAAATCTACCACATCCTTTTACCAGGGAAGGCTTACTACAGCTCCCAGGTTAGTAGAGTTTATGTACACTCTGTATAAGTAGAGATATGAGCGCTGGAGACAGACGGCACGATCGAGCGATACGAACGTGAGTTCAAGCACTACAGCCCCTATCTCTGCTCTCCCGTGGCATCCATGGCTGATCCCTGGAAAATGTAGGTAGCGACATCATTCTCCTGGATGTCAGTCGCTTTCTCGTAGCTGCTCTAGCATTCCCTGTTAAGCTCTTATTCTCGCGACTGGCTGACTCGCGAAAATAATCGGTTCGTGTGCATCCGGGGTCTACCCAGCCCCAGTACGCACCCCGTGTGCATCCGGGGGGCTACCCCGCCCCAGTACGCACCCCGTGTGACGATGTCAGCAAACTACAACGAAACCCCACAACTGTTTGCATGTGACCACAAGCCTCTCCCCTCCATACAGTGCATGTCTACATCTAATAGTGAACGCGAGGCATAGTGCGCTTGCGTATACCTAGTATAGGGATAGGGGTGTGGCTTGGGGTGTGGCTTCTCCTACTACGCTCCGAAGTCACTAACAGTGTACAACATGGAAAGGGTCCCACAGCAGTCATAGTACATTGTGTAGGCAGGCAATTGGCTATTTCGTGTCTGCTGTATGCACTTCTGCTAACGAGGTGCGCTGCCCTGTACTATCAACTAGTTTCCCGCGCAGCTACATAGCTACATCACAGATACAGATGCATTCAATGAAACTGTTATAAACTCACTTGTATGTAAGGCCCTCGTGTGGACTGAACAGCTGCGGCCCAGTTAGCCCGTCCTCGGGTACATACGCCGTTCCTCCAGAAATGAGATACTCGGCCATATTCATCCGAAGTTCCTACATTGTACAAACGCGGGGGAAAAACGCGGGAACTAAAATCCACACGATTAGTAACGAGTACTGGCGATAGCAAGGCTATTATCACTCACCATTGTTACTCAAACTGCACAGTTACTAGTATCAAAAACACGTGGGAACCACAAAACTGCATACAACGTAGCGGTATTTGTCCTTTTATAACTAGCACCGCCCGGAAGCCATAAAAGTACAAGCTACCACGTGCCCCGGCCCGACCTCTAGGTTCTGCTCGAAACGAGCGAAATCTACAGGTGTACACTGAATTTGCAACACCAACAGTGAACAGCAAAAGCTAAGGTCTCTGACCCCACTAGGAAAGTCTCGCAGGCGGCCCGCGAGACTACTGAAGTGGATCACCTGAGCTGGGTATTATTCAATTACCTCAGGAGCTGATTTAATATGCAGGCAGTAAGTGGTTCATGCCTACGCGCTTTTTGCTTTCACCATAGATAATATAGCTATATTATCTATGCTTTCACCCACTGTTGCAAAGATTACTAAAACGACAGTACCGTCGTCTAAAGACATGGCCTATTATACCTTCACTGACACATAATAGATACCTATTAAAACACGGTACCCACAGCGTGAATCCTGGTCCAACGTATACAGCTCCTTCGTAGAAGTACGCGAATTGTTAGCTGACAGCTGTAGTTCAGAGCCAGAACCGTGGTACTAGTAGTGTTTACCAGAGCTAGACTAGCCAGGAGTTGAGCCAGCCCACGTCCGGTGTCCGGGTAGTTACTTGAATTGGCGCGGGGTTTGTGCTGTAAATGTACGCATGCGCGCGCACACGTACGTGGCAGCTACCGGTAACACTGAGTAATAATACATAATTTATACATGCAGAAAAATTACAGGGGGGCATAAAGCCACAAAGTTTAAAAAAATACAGCAATTTAAAAATAATGCCGGATTAGTGGGAACCTGTCCATTTCAAGTAGCTGTCATATGTGGTTGCGTCCAAAAATTATCCCTCCTGTTTTGAGCCCTCCTGAGTACTTCGGAAGCTACTGAACAGCTTGAGAGCGAGAGAGTGGAGAGAGAAAGTTCATCAAAATCCCTATCTGGTCGCCCAACAGCCATGGGACGCTTAAAATTTGCTAGCTTGGGAGATTGGCCGTGAACACCTGTGGTGTGACGTACAGAGCGTTGTGGTTGCTTGGAGCGAAGTGAACTTGCGGCTGCCTGTGGCATACCTGTGTGTGTTGGCTGAGAAGAGGCTACTGTTGCCGCTAGGAGATCAGACCTGGCAGGTGTGCTCGAGTGATCTTTGCCTTTCAGTGTCGCAGAAGCAAGACTTCTTGCCGGGGGCTTTCCGCTTCCAGTTGAAGACTTGAACATCGCACCACACGTCTCACAAGGCTGAACACTAGCTGTATCCTGTTTACGGCCATGGAGTGCCTGCCGATGCTGGTGCTGCTGATGAGGAGGGCGGGGAGGATCTTTGCTATCGAAGGTCAGCTTCCTGAAAGCACCGCTCCTCAACTTGGAGCCGGCAGAGTGAGAATGGCCTCTCGGTGGTGAGTATGTCAGCAGAGTTTGCACACCTCGAGAAGCAGACTTAGTAGCACCAGAGGTAGCTGGTCTCAGAGAGGAGAGCTCAGCGCTGTGGATCTTTGGGTCTTGTTTTGGCCTTGATTGTTGCTCACGGGTGCTTGAATGTTGTTTTGGCTGATCTTCTTGCTCAAGTAGTTTAGGAGAAGGGAGAATTGGAGCACAGCTTTTCATATCCCTCCGATACTTGGGAGAGCTGGGCGGATAAGGTAGCTTCACTGGCGACACTAGAAGACCACCCTCCGACGGGGTTGTGAGGTTGAGGTGGTGTCTATAATGCAAATTTCCAGTGCTTGGTTTCTCCCGGAGAACAGGGGTGGGAAGTCTGCCCTCATACACGGGGATCTCCGTTGGAGTCTGCTCCGGTGGAGAATGGAGGTGCTCGACGTCAGCACCTTCTGGGAGATTGTTATTGGCATTTTCATTCACACCCGGCTGTGACATCATTACGATTCTGCGCTCCTCTTCTGGTGACGACAGTCCTCTAGTCTCCTCCTCAATGTCCTCCAAGCGGACATCTCCCTCTTGCTCAATCGACGGGGACCTGCTCCCCGATCTGGAACTACCGCTATAGGATGTTGAAGAAGACAGAGTGCTGGGGGTGCTTGCCCTCTCCAGCAGGCCTCTCTGGTCTTGTTGGAGCTGCAGCAGCTTCAGGGAGGAGAGCTGACTGCTCTCTGCACGATGCCGATACTGTGCGGCTTTATCACGGAGTTCAATAAGCTGTGAAAATGATAAAAAAGAGTCAAGTTCAATAAGCTGCGAAAATGCTAACGCAACAAAGAGTCAAGTGTCTACAGAACAAATGAGCCCACTAATGAATGAATGGTGCAATGTAGCCTTATCCAGACCACAACCTCTGGGAACGAGGCTAAGTGAAATCTTAATGGAATGTTGGCCAATTTTGTCGTGTGCAATGAGCCATTCCCTGTAATAACGTTAACCCACACAGCACTGCCACCCATGCAGTACACTGAACATAGATGTCCACGTACAATCTCTAGCCTGTTTCAAATTCTAGGAGACCACACAGAGAGGGCTGGTTGAGGTAGGCCTTTGATAATCCAAGCTCACATTACCACTTCAATAGACCCTTTCCAATAATATGCAAAACTGAGGCTAAAAAGAGATACATACACCATACAGCATTCTGAAAAACAGTGTACCTGGTCAAACCAGCTGTGCTGCTTCTGAGGGTCCTCCCCAATCTCACCTTCACCCTCACCTTGCCCACAGTCTGATCCCTCAGGCTATACATGTGTAGATATGAGAGGGCAATACGTATCTGATAGCCTCGACTAATCTTTCATTCATCATCACTCCCCAGTTAACTTTCGGCTGCTATTAGTGTCACATGCAAAGCTAGTGATGGAGTGAGTGCCTGCATAAGGCTAAGCATTATGGCAGTCAGGAATATCCCTGCACACGAGATAGTGGCAAATGTACATGTAGTCCATCAATCTACATTTCCCCGCTGGAGAGCTAGAGGGGGTCTAGTGGATGTCACTAGTACATGTATTCGTAGTTCATGGTTATTATGTACATGTACAGTACATACTTAAACATACTGCATTTTCAGCATGAGACTATGGCAAATGTATAATTCAAAAATCTAGCTACTGAGTGTAAATGTTATACATACATGCATGGAGTAACCTGTATATAACATGTAAACTTTATGCATGCCTATACCGGTACATACCTTGTAGAAGAGGTCAGGGCGGGGTGCACCCTGCCAGGCTCCACCCACAAATTTGAACTCGGTTGGGGAGTGGAAGTTGTCGGAGTACTCTGACCCCAACTGGAAGGACAGAGGGTGCGGTCTCGTCTTGGGAGCCGGTAGGGGGGAGTGCTTCAGTAGCCGGGGGTCGGAGGGGTCACTGAGGACAGCCGGCTGACCAGCAGGAGGGGTACTTGCTGGAGTGTGAGTGTGTGCAGGAACGAATGAAAGATTTAAGAATGACTCACACTGTCTAGCACATTATAGCTTCCCAATATGATTACGGCACAGTCTTATGCTATAACTCCCAAGCTAGTACTCACACTTGTGTGTCATCTATAATCTCACTATTCAACTGTGATAGCTAATAAAGCAAAGCTGGCCACCACCTGAAATTCCTAGGGTGGGCTTGTATTAGAATCAATGCCCTGGCTTGCAGTGGATAGGGAAGCACACTCACATGTACTTAGAGGCTAAACTTCATTACATTATAAACATGAGATATTCTCTTACCATCTGATCGTGCGCCTTCCTTCGCCCCAGCTGCTGCAGGCTTTACTCGTGCAGCTCGCGTGGCCCAGGGCTTGAACTGAGCCCGATACTCAGACACGAGGCTGGAGGAATACGGATCAGTTTTCTTGTGCCTCTTGTGACCAGCCTTCTTCTTAGAAGACTTGTGGTGGCTTTGGAGCTTCTTCAGGGGTGAGGTCTTTGACCGAGACTTGGTCTCTATTGGAGGATTCTGATCAACAATCTTGCCATCACCTTCTAGAGCTGGCTGCCTGCATGAGATATACATGTACTACCACGCATAAACAAGATTTCTGAACTCACATCTTGTATAGACTACATGTACATGTAAATCATGCTTAGTCTTAACTTACATCTCAGACTACATGTAAATCATGCTTAGTTTCTCGATCTAACAAACATCTACAATGTAGACTAAATAATTATAAATCATGCCTAGTCTTAACTCGTATCTATAGCTTGCATACATGTAAACTAAGCTTAGTCTCAACTCATACATTATCTCAACCTACTACAGACTTGCCGCTACTACAGACTACAATATAAGATGCTTAGCCTCAACTCATATCTCAACATAACATACACTACAAACAGTTAGCCATCCCTAACTGTGTTTCATTTAGGAAAAACCCCAAGAGGGGGGGGGGGGGGGAACAAAAGCAGATCAGAAGACATTGGGGGGGGGGGGGGCATAGTGAGCAGCATTCAATTCAAAACCCCAAGGGGGGGGGGGCACAAAGTTTACAAGGGGGGGAGGGATAACTGCTGATCAAACTTTTACACCCCAGCAATGATCGAAATAACAAAGCTCAAAATGGGTATAGGGTAGCGCTGGGCAATATTTCAATAATATCGTCATATTGTGATACTTGAAGGTCATGATAATCAATATCGCAAGCATTCCCAATTATCGAAATATCGTGAAGGCAATAATATTGTCAATATCATTGCTATTGCCAACTTTTACTTAGGGCAGTTTTGTGAACAAGTACATGTAATTAAACATTTGCCTTAATGTAATGTAGCAATACTTATATCCGCTAAGAACTAAGGTTAGTTGTGTGTTTTACACCATTGTGACATCATCATATACCGTATATCTTCTAAAAATTCGGCATCTCTAATTTTTCGGCACCCCTTCGCCCAAATGGGGTAGATAGTCTCTAATTTCGGCAAGGGGAATCCCAAATATTTCACAAGTTAGTCTCTATTTAGAATTAATTTCGGCACCTCGTGCTAGTCTCGTTCGAAGTTAAAGACAGGCGATGGATCAAGGTAAATGGCCCACAACGACTCCGGCTTCACTGTCTCGATAAATCGCCATCGCGTGTCTGTCATGTCCATTGCCGCCCTCGTGCAGAGCGATGAAAGTTTCTCCAACGTGCGGCTCCCACAGTACTTGGTAAACATGGTAACCGCGCACCACAGTCTCGACAAGAAGAAAAGACATACCAGTATTGATATAGACGCCACTTCGAGATTTAGTCTCGCGGGCCAGCCTCACTCGCACACGAGTGAGGCTGGCCAGCGAGACTATTCGAGATTCACAGCCAGCTGTACTGCGGTACCGGTAATAACACTTCTAATTATTCGGCACTTTTGCAGTTCGGTAGGAATTTTGCAATTTAATCTCTAATTGTTTCGGCAAGACGCGACAATAATTATTTTTATCGTGCCGAATTTTTAGAAGATATACGGTACATGTGTATAATACGGAATTACCGTGATGATTGTGATAACAATAATCGAACAGGGTAAAATGCAATACCGCCCAACACTAATCAGCAACTTGTACAGCCATTTGAATAAGCATCGCCTGATGTCAATATTTAGAGATATCATGGCATTACTTGTGTCAATATATCGTGACTGTATATTTTTGATATCGCCCAGCACTAGTATAGGGTATATCGGTGTAATGACCTTCTTGGCTTAGAGGCCATTTTATGAGAAGGGTCTCCAGGATCATCATTCGGTTCAGCTCCATCCGTTCTCCCTGTAGGGAGGGCGGGCTTAAATTAAACTCTTGGGTGAGGTTATACATGTACTCACAGCCTTGTTCCCAGGCTCCTTGCATGTGCGAAGGGCAGCCGTGGGAACTAGGGTGTGTACTCAATCGCTTTATACATTTGCAAGAAAACCTACTACATGTACATAGTATTTATTGTATGACTACTGGTGTATAGGCAATCTGATTGGTCTATATATATAGCTGGGCAATGCTCTCCCATATTGCCTGTTGCCCGGTTAGTAATGGATGTTGCTGATTGGCTGTACTGCATAGCAATGCCTAGCTACCAGTCACATCACGAACAGACAGTGTATAGATCGGTATCGATTTGCATATAAGAGGCAACGAAAGGAGTGCTTATGCTACATAAAGAAGGCTAGACCAGTGGCTACCTCGTGTATTACTGTCTGACAGCTCCATCCTTCAAGTACATACGGTACTCATGCGTTGTTAAGTGCATGCACTTGTATTTCCACAGGAAGGAAATGAGGGCCTAATAGCGAGGTGCGCCTAACAACGAGGTGCACTTAATTACGAATATTAAATTGGAGTGTGCTTTATTTGAAGTACATACGGTCCTTGTGCCAGAGATCAGCCGGAACAAGAGTTTTCCTTTCGATTCGAGAGTATCATTCGAGGGCACCAAGGTGCACTTAATAAAAAATATTTTGATAACAGAATCAAACCAGCGCCTAACAGCGAATATGCGCTTATAAACGAAGTGCGCTTAACAACGCATGAGTACGGTATGTACGTGACGGGAGCAATGACCAATGCTAACTTTTCCCATCATAAAAGTAGATATCCAAAAAGTGAAGGGAATGCAATCAAGCCATACATGCACATGTCCCCACCTTTCCCCTCCTCCTGTAGCATGTTGGCGGCAGCTAGAAGAGGGGATTCTCCCACAGACGTCTTCCATGTGTACTGCATGTTGTACTCAGTAGGGGAAGGCAGGTGTGTCCGTCGGAGGCCAGCACGGAAACGCAACACCTTGTCATCCTATACATAACAGAAATGTTTACATTACACCACTGAAGCAGTGTTTCCCCCAAGTAAAAAAAAGTTTGTTTGATAAAAAAAAATTGAAGAATACTTGCACTGCATTGCACCTACTCCTTCCCTATAAATCTTTTCTCTTTCTTCACATGTTATTTTGGTTATAATTCTACTGTACTGTCTCATAGGCCAGATTTTTGGCCTGCTGCCCATGTGGTGGGACGAAAAAATATCTATCTATCTATATATACCAGTTCCAAAAATAGAAAACTTCTAAAAAAAGAACTACACCCACTGATCACTTGATTTTTAAAAGGGGGTGCCCCAGGGTAGTCCCCTGTCAAAGTTGACACTAGGGGTATCACTGCCATAACTACTAAAATCCCTAAAATGCTAAAGATGAGTTCCAACAACACGCACACCACAATCCCCTGCATGCCACACCAGCCATATCCGCAGCCAATAAATGATTGCAGTACTTTATATGTACAACACATGAGCTCACACTATAACTTATCATACACAGGTAGCTAGACTCAATATATTCTGCCCAATCCACATCCTTCCACACACACCAACCCCACTTATACAATGACATCTCGCCTATAACAGCACACTACTATCTTTGACCAACAGCATAATGTAATCCATTTGCAGTTAAGATTATAATCATACCAGTGTGCTTTCAAAAAACTGCCATAGGATGTACACATTACGATCTAACATTCTGTCATTCCATGTAACGGCCATAAGATGTGGTTGGAAAAAAGTCAAAAGATACAGGGATGGGAGTCCGTAAGGTACTGTGGTGTCGTTCGTTCCTACCTTGTTTGGTTACTTTTTGGAGATTCCATCCCTATATGTCTCGTCATTTTTTTAATGTTTTTTTGTGACTTTAAAATTGGGGCGGGAGGCGGCTTTAAATAGCAGACTCTCCCATTCTGTTTTGCATCACTGAGTGAGAAGAGCCTGGAAACAAGGTTAGGGGAACTGCTGGTGGTCAGTTGGTGACATCCTACATGTACTTTGGTTTGTGAGGTGCTTTTCTCTTTGTTTGGAACAATGTATGTAGTATGTTATGTCAAATACATGATTGCACATGACACTAACAGAAGTCCCTGCACTACACCACAACAGCCAATCTGCACATGAGGCAATAAAGTAGCCTCGTTCCCAGGCCTCCACCCAGCTTTTTGTTGCTTGCAGTACAAAAAGCTTTCGCTCGCACTACGTAACACACACGGAGCGGGGGAGGCCTGGGAACGAGGCTAGCAATAAAGTAGACATACTCATACGTGCAGTCCAGCAATAGAGAAGTACGACCAATCTTTGTTGGTTTCCACCCAATAGCAACACAGGTTGCTCCTGCGTGAAGAGCAGTGTTCTTGCCGACCTCGCTGCACTTCTTACACCATGTGCTATAGTGTGAACTGCCACTCCTGTCATAGCCCTAATCCACTTAGTGCCTTCCTGTACATGTATATAGTTTTCAATGGTTGCCAGACCCAAAAGGCACATCGGAGGCACAGTGAGACCCGTGAATGCATGAGGCTACCAGCTAACTCACAAGAGAAACTACAATGTACCGGTAGACAAAGGGTTCTGCCAACACTGGTTGAGTCTAACGACCTCTCAGCTTTCTTTATCACCAATCAGCTGCTTATTAGTCTTGTCCCCAGGCCCGCGCTTTTTTTCCCCAGCCTTCAGGCAACTGAACAAAGTGGGGCCTGGGAACGAGGCAAGCTGTTTATCACCACTTGCAGTATCATTAGTTAGCCAAACTAAGTACGTAGATGGGTCTAGCTGCAGACAGGGCTACCCATGAGCTCACCTCTGTGGTAGGGCTGCCACTTTCTGTGTAGTCGGTGGTAAAGGTCACCTTTCTGTCATGTCCCAGTGGTTTTCTCTTACGGCTGAGGGCTGGTTCCTGTGTCACAGCTAGGTGGGCTGAGCTCACACCTGGGAGGCAATGAAGTCATACTGAGGAACTTAAAGTATCGGGTGTCCAACAACTGGCCTAAGTGTAGTCTCATTTTCAGGTAGCAAGTGCAACACACACAAGAACCTGAGCGCAAGGCTAGCTTACAAATGGTACCAATAGCGCCCCTAAATTGTCTGGGATGCACCTCCCCCCCCCCACCCCCAAAACAAAATTGCTATTAGTAATGTACAAGCCCTTTCTTACATGTATTTTGTGAGTCCTTCATTCCGAGTCAACTGTTATATTATGTTAAAAAAATCTGCAGACTGGAGACTGGAAACATCTAGCCTACTGACCTGGAATGTGGCCTTGCACACACTCACGGTTCCAGGCTGCGCTACATTGTACATATACGGTAGTATATTAGAGTGCACTCTGATGCTGGAATAGATTGCTAATGGCTTATATTGCAAACTCAGTGGAGTTATGAACCAGACAAACCTGCGATAACATTTGGCTCTGGGGACAGATGTGCTATTGGAGCGGTGTAGCAACGGTGGTACTCAGACTGTCCCTGTGTCAAGTTTGTGCGATGAAATAAAGAATGTAGCATAAGATCATTATATTGTATACATGTATAGAGGCCTTGCACGTGATATCATAGCCTCGTTCCCAGGCTCTAGTGGAGCTCCGTCCACGCAAGAGCCTGGGAACGAGGCTAGTGATGTCACTGCTATTTCACGATGTGTTACAACCGTTTATCTGCCCCCGCACTGAGGGCAAGAGAATGGTAGGTTCTATAGTGACCACAGAAACTAGAGCGACTTGGAACTCACACTTTCGTTATATCAACAGTCACTAAGTAGTTATCACGCAAGAATCTGCCATCTACAGTGTGAGAGCAGTAGCAACTTCCGGGCTTTGAGCACACTGATCAATGTATTAATTGCCCTCCAACACGGCACCCTAGCAACTGTTGATGCAAGATGTGGACCTCTACCATATTCGTCCTAATTATAGCGCCAAAAAAAATAATTAAGCTGCCAGGTGGTGCTTAATATAGAACGTATTTCGCGTCTTCGAAAACGGACTTAGCCCCAGATCACCGATCTTCCACAGCGGACAGGGCTCAAACTTGCAGCGTTTATACTACTCGACACTAGCTAGTACATCTGTAACTTTCAGCTAAAAAGAGCTTTTACTTTTCGGTTTGCAAGCGCCACTTAGAACAAAAAAATTACTTTGAAGTCCAAGTGCCGGCAAGTGGCGCTTAAATTAGGGTGGCGCTGTATTAAATTCGGACGACTACGGTATTCAATGCTGTATCGTCATGCAACATATCTGGGCACAAGATTAGGTAGGGAGAGGGTCTGGCCAGTAGAGGCTCTAAATCAAAGGCACAGATTGTGATACTAGGCCTTGTGAACCAATCTGCTGCCGGCTGCTGGTTATCCCAATAAAAGCCTACCATAACAAATTTAAAAGCGGTTTATCGAACACCCCCCAAAAGCATACTTCACTTTGAAGAATTTACCGGCATTCTTTATGCAGTAAATTCCGCCAGACTTCATCAAACATTAAGCCTGGGTCAGAAACGACAGTAGAAGTTGGTTCTTGCGAATCTGCTGCATTTCCTCAAAACAAACAAATTTGAATTTCACACTGCCGACAGGCGATTACTTTCTGCGATAATAATTATTGTCGGAGGGACCCACGCATGCGCAGAAAGCCTGGGTTCTTTCCCTAAGTTGAGTGCCGATCGCCCCAGGTACTAGGTTTTTGCTGCTTGTATTTCTATCCTGGAAGTCTGAAATTGCTTCACAGTGTGTTGAGAGCTGTGGGAAGGTGTTATCAAGCTAAAGGAGAGGAAAGTGTCATCTTTTTGCAGATTTCTTGCTGATTTGCAAAGTTTGGTGGTGGCAGCCATTTTTTCAAGTGTCTTCGTGAGATTCTGTCTCAAAATAAGCTGCAAAGTGAGTGCCGACTTGCAAGAGGCTTTTTCTTGTTGGTCGTTTTTTTGCCTGCTTTTTATGTGATGCGTGCACTAAATGTTTTTGAGTGTTCTGAAACTTGTTACTTGGATCAAAAAGGATGCAAAATGCGTAAAACTGCGAAGTTTTGCCTTGGTTTTGGAACATGTACTCAGTAAAATACTTGTGTCCTGCCCCCAAGTAACCTAAATTGCCTGCCTATAGGCCTATATTTGTTTGATGTAAAAATTATCCAACACTACGTTGGGTGGTATTCTATTTATAGGAAGCTTTGTATTATACCTCATTGAAAGTCCCAGTATGCTGGGTTGACTATAGCTGTGCGCTACTGTGCTTTGCAGGGCATATATGGAGCTGTGAGATCCTATGGAAAAGCCAAATTTTGACAGAGAAGTTAAAATGAAGCGCGTGAGAGGTGCAGAAAGAAGTGTGAACGAAGAGAGAATTGTCCGCCGAAAAGTTAGGCGGTCTTCCACCCCAGAGGTGGAGACGCGAAAACGGGAAGTGAGAACAACAATTCAGTATGACAAGTTTGAAGACAAATATGACGAAGATAAGTTTGACAAATATGACGACAAGTACAGCAAATACCAAGGAAACAAGTATGATGACACTGTCGGCAAGTATGAAAAGTATGGACGGCACCAGTTTTCCACGCACGACCATGCTGATCATGAGCAAACTGGCGGCCGCGCGGCTGGACCCAACCACAGCCGTGGAGGTGGCGGCCAACACTTTTCAAAGTTTGAGTACTCCCTGCGAGCGAGTAACATTCATTTTAAGTTGCCTGACGGCGAAGTGAAGACCACCCTGTTCAGAGATTTTCGCCGGTTTGGCTACATCAATGTGAAAGTGCTGGGATTTGGCAAAGAGAGGCACGCCTTTGTCAATTTTGCCCATGAGGACGATGCCAGGAAGGCCCTCTGTGAGATGCAAGAGGCCATGTTTCATAGCCGTCCCCTGCACTTGGAGTGGTCAAAATCGACTCTAAACAGGTTCCCAGACCTTGCAAACAGTGGTGTTGGTAGCACTGAAGGGGGGTCTGGTTTAAACAAGAGACGGGGGAGAGTTCATGAAGATGAAGCCTTTGAAGACTATGGCCAGGAGCACGACGGTGAGCATTATTCAAGCCGGAGTGCGAGAGACGTATCTTACAGGAACAGCGGCTCTACCTCTCGCTCCGCCCACCACACCCCCCACTCCTCACAACGGTCACACTCTCACCACACCACCCCCTCACAGTCTCACCACTCCAGTGGGGGCGACGCAAAAGCCGTGGTGCCTGTGATTGATCCAAGTGCTACGAGAACTCTCTTTGTAGGCAATCTGGAGCAAGACATCACTGAACGAGAGCTGCGGGATCTTTTTGGCCCGTATGGCAGAATTGAGAGTGTTGATATAAAGCTGCAGCGATCCACTGGCACTGCCTATGCCTTTGTGAAGTTCCTGACCATCAATGATGCAATAAATGCCAAGAATGACATGCACGGCCGCCAGTATGGGGAGTTTCGACTGAAGATTGGTTTTGGAAGGGGCAGCCCCTCCGCTAAAGTTTGGATTGGGAATCTGACCTCTTATGCCGACATGTCAGAAGTGCGGCACCAACTTGATCGGTTTGGTCTTATTCGCAGGGTGGATTATGTCAATGGCGACAACCATGCCTTTGTTCACTTTGACAGCCTGGATGCAGCCCAGGCGGCCGTCTCTGCCCTGAGTGGCTTCCGAATGAGATCGGGAAAGCCTGTCAAGATTGATCTGAGTCGGCCTGCTCACTTGAGGGCCGAGCTCGAAGAATTTGAGTCTGATACCCATACCAATAGGAGTTCCCATGCCAATATCACTGAAGAAACCAGTGGTGGTTTCCGACGCAGCGTGAAGAACCATGAGTCTAAATCACACCATTATGATGACTCCAGTGGTACGAACGGGAGCCACTCCGCTGCCGTCCAGTCTGGCAGCAATTACCGAACCCAGAGCAGGGGGAACAGGATTGTGAGTCAGTCTCCGTCGCGCGGCGGAAAGAGCCGCATGTACGAAAGAAGCGGGAGAAATGGCCCGCGAAAGAGACCCCATTCTCCTTCTGATGAGACCTACGAATCAGGTGGCTACAGACAGCACGGGGATGATGATGATGAGCTGAACGGTGATGTGCTGTATCGGCCAAAGAGATCTCGCAACGGACTCGAGTCTCACCACGGCCACCATCGTAAATCCGGAGACGGCCACAAGGACAGATCCTCCTTCTCCAGTTTGGAGCCCATGGACGTGGGGAGTGATCCCGCTGACCCGAGGAGAAAGACTTTTGAAAGGAAAGAAAGTGACTCTGGTGATAAAAAGAAACCGATGGAGCCAGATACTGCTCGGACCAGGATGACCTCAAGTGATATGATCACCAGCGATACTGCCCTCAAATTGAGTGACTCGACAGAACCTATTTCCCCGGACAGCGACAGCAAGTCTATGAAACTGGATTCCACAAACCCTGAAAAACTGGCCGATCTGGCGAAGGCTTTCCCCATTGCCTGGCGTGGTAACCTCGTCCTCAAGAACACAGGTTTCCCCTCGCGGATGCATCTTGTCGGAGGTGACCCGGCAGTAGCCGAGATGTTACTGCGGAGCAAAGACGGAAAAGACGACCTCAGTGCACTTCGGATCACCCAACGACTCCGCCTGGAGCCCCCTAGACTGGAGGAAGTAAACAAAAGAATGTCAAGTGCCGGTCCAAGCGGACACTGTATCCTCCTGGCTCTTCCTGTGCCCACCCCGAGCCAGTCCTCTCCAGAGCGAAGTAATGACTCCGGCCTGCAGCTGAGACCGCTGCGCAGCCTTGTTAGCTACCTGAAGCAGAAAGAAGCGGCTGGCATCGTGGCCCTCAGTTCCAGTGATGGTGGCGAGGCAGTGGCAGAGAAAGACGCTATTGGAGTTCTCCATGCATTCCCTCCATGTGAGTTTTCACAGAACCAGCTGCTAAAAATTGCACCGTATTTGGGAAATGAACCGTCCAAAGAGGACCACATTGTTGTTTTGCTGGTGAAGGGGACTGTTTAGCAAGCAAACTGACTTGTTATCAAAGACTTGCAGACTGTTTCTCTTTTACTTTACTATTGCCTTTGTATCACTATTTCAGTTTTTGCCGCCTTTTGACTTTGCCCGTATTTCCCTTGCTGTAAATTTGCACCAACAAGGACTTAAATTTTACCAACATTCGCTTTTTTTGGGGCGGGTTATTAATTTTCCCTTGTATACAGGTATTTAGAACAGTATGTTTACGTTTATGTCGCGGTTGTGCGCATGCTCGGCTTTCAGTGATGGCGGAGCCAGAAGGCGAACTCATAGTTGAAGGGTCCAGATCTAAGAGCTCTATTTCGCGGAAAAAGCTTCAGTCTGTGAGAGCTCTTGCAATAAAGAAGGTAAGAGCGGCAAGCAGCTGCAATGCAAAAAATATATTGTATTCTCCGGAATTAGCAACACCCCTTTTTGGTTTTTCCAAAGCTGTGCCCCACCCACCTTCTACCGTTAATTATAGCGCCTAGAGCTGCTACGCATAAGAAAACCATTTGCAAGTACAGCTGCATTTATAGTACTATAAGTGGTTATACAGAGACACTCCCCTTACAATTTACAGTGGTACCCAGTACTGTGCTTTCAGCAGTTCATCCTTGGGGGGGGGGGGGGGGGGATGAGAGAAGCTCCCCCCAAACGGAAGCAGTAAAATTAATTAAACAGGCCGATGGCCTCTCAAAATTTTTATTTTATGAGGGGCATGCCCCAGGACGTAAGCAGCACGAGTGTATGTACCATGTGGCTCATGCATGGTTTCAATGATACCATGGGCAAATTCTCTGAGCCAGAATGTGTAGGAGTTAGGGGGCATTTCGAAACTATTTTGTTCAAAAATAACGTCATGTTGATGTTAAGCTAGACCCCCCCCCCCCCCATAACGTCATGCTCTGTGACACTTTGCATTGCACTACTCCTAGCTACCTTCTTTCGGGATATATGCAAAACAAAAGCCTTTACAATGATGCTAAGCAAAGTATACTTTGGGTATTATCAGGCACAATAGTAGTACGTAGTTGTCAACTGACGATAACGTCACGGCCCTCACCCCCCTAACGTCACAATGACGTTATCAATGGTTTGGAGATGCCCCCTTACTACCACTGCACAAGGCCAATTGATTCTCTGTGGCCAATGGATGCTTAATTAAGCTTGCTCATGGTTTTCTAAGTCATCTATGGCTCAATATCGGGAAGACAAAGCCTATAATTAGGTTAGGGCCAGGGTTTGATTTTATACAGGGTTCAAGCCTTTCCTTGGCTTCTGTTTTTCCCTATACTAAGCCATGTCTATTCTAAGTGTACATTCATTATTAAGTGGTGGGAGAAAGGTATCAAAAACCATATATACACAGAGAAATTAAAACTTGCACTTCAAACGAGTTACCAGACAGAGGAGTACGAAGAGATATGGTTATGGCTACCACAGACCAACAGAGGACTATTTTAGTCTAGTCTGAACTGCTTCCTCAGAGTGTAGAGTTCATATTTGAATTTTACTGGTATGTATAGTGTATACAGTGCAGGTTGCAGTTCATATTTACTGGTATGTATAATCTATTCTGCACTCTGGCAGTGCAGAGTGCACTTTGTACGGGTTTTACTTACTGGTAAGTATGGCTAGTGTATTTATAAGTAACTTTTGTCACTCATGACATCCCAGTGCACAAACAAGTCTGGCTGCCTAGCTGAAGTCCTCTTTGTACCATATAAGGAGGCATATCCTACCGGTCATCAATGAGGAATGATAGGAATGCAAGGGTGGGGATGGTCAGTGTGTTATTGTCACAAATATGCACACACATGCACACACATGTACAATACCTGCACACACACATATATACACACACGTGTCCACAACACATGCACACACACACCACATGCATACAACGTACTGCATGCATGCACACTCACACACACACACACACACACACACACACAGGGTGTACTAGTTCATGAGGTGGATGAAGGCAGTCCATGTCTAAAGTGTGGAGGCGACTGTCCTGGATTCTCGCTGCACTTCTGGAGGCAAGTTGACCAGCGTCTATGCCTCACCTGATAATATAACGTGGTCACTCCATGTACCCTAACTGAGAAATACCTCCAGCACTTACAAACCTTGCGTTAAACCTCTAAAGTTGGGTAGCCAAGTTAAAAATAGATCTTGTTTGGTGCTACCTCTTGCAGGAAGATCTGTAAGAACTGTTTGTGTCCCCGAGAGGAACATGACGTGGTCTGTGACGACGATGAGGAGGGGATCTCAGTTGGGAAGCTGTTGTTCTCTCCCACGGCCAATACACTGGGCGCCGGAAGGAAGTTCAGCGATGGAATCCCAGCTTCACCTAGGTGAACTCCGTGCAATGATGTTATATCAAAATATGCCATGAACTGCAGGACATGAGGGGGGGGGGGCTTTCCCCTCGTTCATTCTTTGTTCCCTTCTCCTGCCGTTCTCCATAGGCTTCGGCGTCCTCTCTCCCAGGCTAGTCAGTCTTCTCAGGACAGCCCGAGCCTGTTGAAGAAGAGTCACAATTACGTCTGGGTACCCAAGGGATGTCGTGGAGAAGTGGTGTGTGTGTGTGTGTGTGTGTGTGTGTGTGTGTGTGTGTGTGTGTGTGTGTGTGTGTGTGTGTGTGTGTGTGCGTGTGTGTGCGTGTGTGTGTGTGTGTGTGTGTGTGCATGTTTGTGTGTAGGTAACCTTGCTCCCAAGTTCATATTTCTCATATTGTTTCGACGTTGCCTGGCAACACAACTGCATGTGTGAACACAAATGCATGTTTACTGCGAATGTGATCTTTTCATCACCAAAGCAACCCTTCACACTTTACGGTTGCAAATATTATTGAGTTATATCCGCATCAACTATTTGTTACTCATTGCAATACACGTATTATACACTCTTCCACCCTATTTCCACATGTTTGAACACACACACACTACCTTCCTCTCTCCCTCACACACAGGCTAAACTCTACTTCAAGGGCCTCCCAGCCGCTAAGACTCCGATTCGTGGTACCCCCGGAGAGCGCTACCGCCAGAAGCAGCTGATCCGACAGCTACCAGCCCATGACGTCGACGTCTTCTACTGCAACGAACTCTCAGAAGAAGAGAAGAAGCAGATGGAGCTCTTCCTCAAGATGAGGAGGGAGAAGGCTCTGGGACGGGGGGAGATCAAGCGGAAGGAGACGTGGGACCACGACTCGGACTGGGTGAGTGGGTGTGGCAGTGGTATGATTAGATCAGGGGAGACGTGTGACCAAGGGGGGGGGTCACTCCCATAGAGTCTATAGTCACAACTGTGTCTGAGGGTCACGACCTTGACTGACCCTTTTCAGAGGTTTGACTATTGACTGCAATAATTATCGACCTTTGAGCTCGTGTGTGACCCCACCCAGATTTGCCACTCTGCCGCAATTCTCCATGCTTCTGAGCATGCTTTGACCGTTGACTGCACCCTTTTGAGCACTGGCTGGTCGCAGTTGTGACTATAGAGTCTATGGGTGTGAGCCCCCCTTGTGAGAATATGGTTGCCAGAAAACTACAGGATAGCTAAAACTTGGCCAAAAATAATATTGGGTCTTGGGTATAAATGCCAGCGAGTGCTAAACTCAGGGACTTCACTATTTCAGTGGGTAAGATCATCTTGACTAGTCTTCCGAAGACCCACCAAATTGAGCCCCATTATTCCTGCTAGGTCTCTGTGAAATACCTTACTATTCAAGGCTCATCCATTTCATTCAAAGACTGTGACCCGGTCTCAAAATGCTTTATTGCAGGTATGTGAAGCGTGTAAGCTTCCACTGAAAGTGGGCGAGGCCGCCATCTTCACAGAGCGGCTGGGACCGAACACGTGCTGGCATCCCGGCTGCTTCACGTGCTCCGAATGCAATGAGCTGTTGGTCGACCTCATCTACTTCCACCATGCCAAGGACGAGAAGCTCTACTGTGGGAGACACCATGCAGAGAAGTGCAAGCCTAGGTGTGCCGCCTGTGACGAGGTAGGTCCCTGCAGTGCTTGATTGCCAGTTACTCAGTGTACATGTAATAGACCTTTATCCATTGGGGGGTAAAAGTAGGCACTAAATGGAGAAAATACAAGAGAACATGTGTTTTGATGTATTTTCTTGCATGAAAACATAAGAACATGCTTGTTTCCTTGTAATTTCTTGTGCTTCAAGCAGTTTTACCCCCCATTACATTGTAACGGATAAAGGTCTATTGTTGTTTTGGGGAGGGAGGGAAAAAGGCAAGGAGGGAGGGAGGGAGGGAGGGAGGGAGGGAGGGAGGGAGGGAGGGAGGGAGGGAGGGAGGGAGGGAGGGAGGGAGGGAGGAAGGAAGGGAGGGAGGGAGGGAGGGAGGAAGAAAGAAAGAAAGGGAGGGAGGGCAGATGATATTTACCTCCTTTAATTTTACTGTCTACAATGGACTGTGTTCCTTCATCAGGAGGAGAGGGGAGGGGAGGGAGGGAGGGGAAGCCTGCACTCCTACACCCCATCTGCCTCCAAGTTACTAGCTTATGGCACAGTGCACTAAACTTCCACTCCTCCAGAAAAATATCATGTAATCACAGCATATCCCTTACTAGCTAGTCATCAATTTAATGTCTCCCCAGCTGATGAGAGGGAGGAAGTAAGGGAGGAAGTGAGGGAGGGAGGGAGGGAGGGAGGGAGAGAGGGAGGGAGGGATGGAAAGAGGGAGGGACAGTCATCAATTCAATGCCTCTCCAGCTGATCCTGTGCAAGGAGTACACGAGGGCAGAGCACCAGGACTGGCATTTGCATCACTTTTGCTGCCTACGCTGCGACACCGGGCTGGGAGGGAAGAAGTACCGGCCCCAGGACGGCCAACCCTTCTGCCTTACCTGCTATGAGGTCTCCTTCGCCACCATTTGTGAGGTGTGTAATGTGTGTGTGTGTTTGTGTCGGTGTAGCCTCGTTCCCAGGCTCCACTCCCCAGCAGTGTTTTTTCCACATCGTCCGAGAAAAGCTGGGGAGTGAGCCCGGGAATGAGGCTAGTGAATCCCCATTCCTGATTCACAGACCTCAAACCCGATGCCCATTCCTGTTACTCTAATATTTCCCATTCTCGTTCCCCAGACCTGCGGCAACAGTATCACGCTACACCAGCCCCGGTTGTCACATAACAACCACTTCTGGCACGGGACGGATCAGTGCTTCAAGTGCAGTTTCTGTGAGATTTCGCTGATCGAAGAGCCCTTTCTGCCGAAACACGGCAGAATTTTCTGCTCCAAGGCTCACGCTAAACAGTACAAGACTAAGATGAAGACTTAGGCTCATTTAATAGTGCTATGCAAATTATATATAGCTATAGTAATTGTAAATACCATGCTACACTGCACTTGTATATGCATTCTGCTGTGTTTGTACATGTATAATACGTTTGTATAATCATTGCCTAAGGCTATATAGTAATACTGTGAGGCATTTTATACTTGACACATGTAGCAGAAGTGATATCACTGACCTAAACCTTTGCTACCAAGTGTCAAGTAATAGTTGGCCATAACCATAATGTTCCATGATATGATAAAACAAGTTAATTTTAAGAAGTTAGGAGGGGGGGCAAGTTCAATGTACACTCACAGCGAGGAAGTGGAAATTCCTGACCTACGCTGAATGTGATATCAGACATTTCAGGTTCAGGATATAGTGTAGGGCATAATTTCCTTTAGGCTCATGAAATTCTGTTCTATCCTATACGTACCTGAAATGTCCGATATCCTGTCACAGTTTCCTTGTAACACGACTCCATGGCCACTTGTCTTGCTGTATTAAGCTTATGGTTAATTACAAGACCACTAGTGTACTGGCTCTGCTCTTCAAAATCAGAGCACAGTGAAAAATGTTGAATTTCCTGAACTGCATTAAAAGGAACATTTTAGGTACAGGGTATATAGCAGGATAGAGGAGAATTTTATGAACCGAAAGGAAATTCTATACTACGTATCCTGGCCCTTTACATGAAATGTCAAATATCCTCCTTTTAACGCAATTCAGGAAAGTCCACTTTTGTGCGGCGAATTAATTACACATTACATGCACACATGGGGTAGCTACGGTACTATAGTCATGGCTAAGATCCATTGCACATGCAGAGCTCTAATACATTTTGGATAAAACCCTCTGATAATACAATAAAAATAACTTTGCACAGTGATATAATATTAGATGATGCAATAAAACATACATACGTACCTCTCTTGAAAAAACCGTACAAAAATATAAATCCGGAATACTTTTCTTGAAGAGAAAGAGGCCAACAGCCTACTGAGAACATTACACATAGATGTACATGAGGCTGTACATGCATGTGCATGTGGCTGTACATACATGTGCATGTGGCTGTACATGCATGCACAAGGTAATGAAGGGAGAGTTGGGTACATTGAAGAAGAAATGTGGTGAAGGACAAGGAAATCAACTGGAGTTCACTGACAACGAAGCGATGGTCACCTTGAGCTCAGCAATCCATAATCTCCGTTCCTCTGCACTCACTGCTCTGAGGACGTACCGCATCCCGTTGGCAGTAATCAAAAGGAAACGATTGTTCTTCTTCTTGGTCTGTGCTCTCCTCAATGCCGCCGCCATCGGTGGGGAGCTCTGCTGCCGCTGTGGTAGTTGCTGTTGCTGGTCTGTCTCTTCGTCGTCGAGTTCCAGGACCGTGAGGTCTTTTAGGGGAATCCCCCCCTGGGGTTTCTGGCTCTGAAGTGAAAAGTTAGAGTATCAGGAATGGAGTGAACTGTATACTGTTAGTATACTATAGTATGCAACTAGTATACTATAGTATGCAGCTAGTATACTATGGTATACAGAAAGGTCCATTGTATTTCCAAAAACCTCTACTTGACTCATACTACAATTCAATGGTACAGTAACTGGCTAGAATAATCAGCAACTTGCTGCTCCCAGCACATGCAGCCGATGGAAGACTTCTGCTAATGTAAATGTAGATATAAGGACAAGTCACTTTCTGTGCCAACTCAGTAGACCGTAAGGTGAAGTGTTACTTTCAAGTTAGAGTACACCTACTGGCAGTGACATTATCACAGCCTCGTTCACTGCAAGCAGCAACAAGGAAAGGGGGGGGGTTGCAGGCCTGGGAACGAGGCTAGTAATGCAGGCCTACCTTGGAGCCCCTGAAGTAGTAGAGGTACTGTGACTTCTCCCTCAGAACAAACTTCCTAGCCTTCCAGTTGTGCCGCCGGTGGCCCTGTCGGAGGAGGAGGTCATAGTTCAAAGTCATGAGTCGTTACTGGCTAGCAACTACATTTGAATTTCATCTTTCATAAAAAAAAAAGCTGAAGTGATTCTTGGACATTATTTGAGGTAGGTAAGAGTAAAAAGTGCACTTGCAAATGCAGGCAAACTTGACTGCAATACCTTTGAGATACAGTCACCGCGGCCAGTGGAACACACAGTACAGGGTTTTATAAAGGATTTTGTTTGGTGAGGGTGGGAAAAATGATGTTAGGCCCTACGTAGGTATGGTATTTACAGCTACGGTATATCGACCAGGAGTGCAGGGTTGTCAACCACCCATGATCCTTTGGAAGGCCCCTACGGGTGTGCCCAACCACTCTGCCAGTACCACTGCCCCTGATTCCGAAATTATACAGCAGTGAAAATCACTGAATTTCCAAACAGTGGGTTACAGGAACAACGTCTTCTCCCCCATAAGTCGCTAGAGTGAAATGAACACACAGAGCTGGCCGTGAGAGTGAGACTAACTCTTACCTTCTTCATCAAGAAGCCCTGCCTGAGAATTCTTCCGTCCAATTCCACTCCGTTCTGCAGAGTTATAAGAAACAGTCACATGTGTAGCCTCATTCCCAGTCCATACATGGGATTAATTTAGTCATCGCTACAGCTTAGTACTGTTACAATGAATGAATGAATGAATTTTTAGAGCCACAGTACATAACCAGCAAGCCAAATTTGGCCTATGAGGCTATAGCTGACCCATGCACACACACTGCTACAGGGTTAGATTCTACTCTATTTCGAGTCACATACAGTGGGGGAGGGACCTGGGACCCCCCCACCTTCCCGGCTCTGTAAAGTTCATACTCATAGTATAGCTACATGTACACACATGCAATATTCATGTGTGTACATGGATATTGCATGTACACACATGCAGAAGCAATGTGAGAGCATTTAAATTTCCTGAATGAGAATACCACAGGGAGGCGTGGCTCCACATACATTTACATATTAAACTTTCATGACTTTCCTATACCCCCGGCCCACTGTGGGAAACTCAGCAAGAACGTGATTCGTACTGTGCAATTAGCTGGTATTCAGTTATTCAAATGCTGATCAAGTGGTGAGTTTGGCTGACCATGAAAGATGTTCTGGCTGTGAGAAGGTCGTCGTCTGAGTCTGAGTCATCGTCACTTCCTTCGTCCGACTCAAAGAGAGCTATGGACTCACCAGGAGCAAATACAACCTGTGTGTGTGCGTGTGTGTGTGTGTTTGTATGTGCGTGTGTATGTGTGTGCGTATATGTGTGTCGTACATGTACATGATATACATGCAAAGGGAACATACATGTATGACGTTCTACAGGGTTCATGTACATGTATATACATTTAAGAAAACTTCACCAGCACTCTCTTAGTTTTGGCACACACACACACACACACACGCACACACACACATACACACACACATACACTACATAAAAACCATTACGTGTACTTACGAAGACATATTTTGAATCTTCGCTGTCGGCAATTACTTTACTTAGGATGCTGTCGGTGGCAATGGTTGAGTCAGACCTCCCGTTCTCGTCCAAGTGCATTGCATGAAAAAAGCCATGTTTGAGCATTGAAGTTGCTATGGAGGCAGCCTCTGAACGAGTCGACGCAAAACTCCATGAGATTAGCCAGTCAATAGCCTCTTTTCCTGGAGGTGGTGTGTGAGTGTATGTGTACGTGTGTGTGTGTGTATGAGTGTATGTGTATTTATGCGTGTGTGTGTGTGCTCGTCAAGATAGTTCCAAATATGTGACATGTATCTATTAGTTTTTCTCAGGTGTGTTAGTGTGTATGTTTGTGTATGTGTACATGTGTGTGTGTATGAGTGTATGTGTATTTATGCGTGTTTATGCACGTGTAGACGTTACCAGTACAAGTGTAAGAGAGATGTTGTTCTTAGAAGAAACAGTCAACAACTGGGGAAATGTGTTGTCATGGTAACATATAGTCAACAATAAACTGGGGAAATCTGTTGTCATAGTAACACGTGTCGCCTCTCACCAGTGAAGTAGTGGGAGTCCTGCCGTGCTCCCCTCGCCCTGAAGGGGTAGAGGCGTACCCCGGCATGTTTGTCCTGCATGGCCTGAACCAGGTCTCTGGAAGGGAAGAGAAATGAGCCTGCGTAAGTCTCGTAGCACTACATACTCCAGCTGTAACCAGCCTCTCATGCTGGCGTCATGCAAATGAGGTATTGATCAGGCCTTTGTGAAAATTTAAAGTGAAATGCGCTCGTGGGCTGGGGGTAACCTAGTCTGGTTCCCGGCACTCTTCGGGACAGTGTGGCCTGGGGACGAGGCCAGGGGTAACCTCGTTCCCAGACCTCCACAGTTGTCATTTTAGCATTTAGGAATGAGGATAGGCCGGAAGATAAAGTGGACAGTCTGACTGGAGTCTGGGAATGAGGCTAGGCCTGGACTGGAGTCTGAGAACGAGGCTAGGCTGAGATGAACTGGACTGGAGTCTGAGAATGAGACAAGGCCAAGGGATGAGGCTACTTTGTAGCAGCAATTAATGCATAATAACTGCATCGATGATGTAGTCACCTCTCG
Organism: Phakellia ventilabrum; assembly: GCA_963921505.1. Lineage (NCBI taxonomy): Eukaryota > Metazoa > Porifera > Demospongiae > Axinellida > Axinellidae > Phakellia > Phakellia ventilabrum. Next base: position 6,146,838 of record OY997386.1, on the reverse strand, counting down.
GATCTGTTGGTGGTGCTGGTGCAGCTGGCACCGCTCAAGGACCGGGCCAGTGGCTCTACCGTTCCCAACTGCAAGCAGGGCATGTGGAAGAGAAGAGTAGATAAAATAAAGATGGAAATGCACATGACTGTCACATGATGCAGTTGGCACCTATCCATTTTATTCCGTGTTTCCTGGAGATCATGAAAATGTTTTTACATTTCTTGTATCATGCTTAGTTTTAGAGATATGAGCCTGTAAAGTAAAAAAAGTTTTTGCTCTCTTTGTGTGTTCCACTGTACATGTACCGTACAGTAGCTCTACGCTAACACCATATATGGAATAGGTTTAGGTGTGTACAGTAGGCACTACTGTCAACTGCGGCTATAGTAAACTCTCTCTTGCTCAAACACAGCAGATTCGCCTTTTTTGGTAATTTACTGTGTAATTACAGATGCTACAAACTCTTACCTCTTTTGTTAAGATAGGTCCCTCTGAAACACAATGTATATCATTTCCTCTCCCAAAATACCGTCCATGTTTAAAATTGTACTCTCGCCATAATAACAATAATATACTCATGTTGCTGCCGTAGTACTTATGCCATTGACCACACACCCACAGACGCAGGCGGAGCTGGTAAGACCTCCAGTCAGAGGACAAGAGCAACAGCAACCAGAGATTACACCATCCTGATCGCCACATAATTGCTAGTCTCATTCCCAGGCTCCCCTATTGCAAGCTGGGGTGAAGGCCTGGGAACGAGGTTATATTTTTTAATAAGGTTTTTAAATCATACTCTCACAATAATACTTAAATCCCCCAAAGACTTGCCACTGCAATTTATCTTCATTGCTATGCTATAAAGAGAGCTATATCTGAAAGACAAACCTTGGTTGGGTCCAGCCTTCTGACGCAGTCCTCTATCGCCATCTTCCAGTCGTCTCTGGTGCTCTGGTCGGGGGCTTGGATGAGGAACTCCCGGCGCACGTGGGTCGTCAGCTGCAGCATCCACTGCGTGTGCAGGTGAGAGGAGAGTGGGTTATGTCACATGACCACTATCTTGCTTGCTCAGTGCTGCATATCAAGGTTTGCGCAATGCAGTATTCGAATGCCAAGTTTGGTTACTAATCACGGCGGGACTTTATAAGTTACACGTGCAACATATTGTAGTAATCTAATTAACTGTTCGACTACTTGCCCACCACCATACATTGTACACACACAGAGACTGTATTAAATCACACAGTACATTCTGTATACACTACAGCCATGTGTCCTTACGGGTTTCTTGCAGGCTTCCAGCGGCAAGCACTCCAAGGAGGCACCAACAAGAGGAATGACCCCTGCTGGGGTCGTATCCTAGGTAACAAGAGAAGGTAAAGGAAAGGGTAAATTTATTAAGTCATGCCTGGAACCAAGGCCTCCCAGACGTAGACTTTACCTCACAGCTGGGGTACCCACAGCTGCAACTGAGGGGAAGTCTCATGGTTTCATTGAGTTGGGCTTTTGGGGATAGAGAGCAACGATTTCACGAGAGATTGTATTGCCACTCATAGTACCACCGTGTAGTACTCCCTACTGGGCAGGCCATCCAATATATCCAGTGGCTTGTTTTATTAACTTCATAAACAGGTCATTAAGGATCGTGAGTGGTTTGTACAATGTACAATAAATTTCTCATTGGATGGGCAGCTGTCCAATAAATCATGGACTTGCCCAAACGCTGCACAGACCCATCCAATTATATCCAGTGACATTCGATAGCAACTCCTCCACCACTAAGGTATATTTATTTAATTTAAGATTTCCCCTAAAGGTTGGGTATTAACTTACAATAAATTACTGAGGTATCCAAACAATCCTATGGTGACACTCCAAATCATAGCGAAATTGGCATTCAGTGGCTCAAATATTTGGCCAAAATCACTCCCAATGTTTCCGTGGCAACATCCAAGGGGACACCACAGGCGAGGCTCCCCCCCCCCCCAAAATATTTTCCAAATTGAAGTGATTGTTGCTACAATAATGTGCATATACGCCTATAGGCATTACTTTTAGTATGTATATCACACAGAAGGCCTCACAACCCATCCCCTTCCTCCCTCGATACAAAATTCTGCCGATACATATCCCTGGCTCTTACCTCCTTCTTCTTGAAGTAGCTGAGACAGTCCCTCTTTAGGACAAACCAGCGAGTTCTCCAGTTGTGCCGGACATGCCCCTACACAAAGAAACGATAAACAAGCTATGCATGTGAGAAGAGCTAGGGAGTTCAAGTGGAGCCTGAGAAAGAGGCTACTATACGTGTGTGTACGCAGACACCGACTGTGTATTTAACCTACTAGTCTCGTCCCCAGGCCACGCAGTCGGGTCCCCAGGCCACTCCCCCCCCCCCCCCCCCCCCAACTGCGTGGCCTGGGGACGAGGATATTAACCTACATGCACCAAACTTACTGAGACACATTGACCTTGACGCAGAAGCCTGCCTAAGTGTGCTAACAACGACACTTCAAAATCAGCTTTTATACCAACACATTTATGTCATGGCCACCTGGTAGAGAACATGACCATCACATGACTATCACACGGTTACACAGAAAATGCTAATTAAAGTCCTTTTTCTAGTTCATTAGATAATTTTTACTCTACAGTAACAAGTATTGCTGGCCTATTTAGCAAATTACTATAAAAACAGCTAAGCTTTCCTGCTACAGCACACGTTGTAATTAATTTTCATCATAATGATCAAACTTGAGTTCGTTACAACCTTATTATACCTGTGCTATACTACTGAATGTAGAGAAATGAGGACATATATAGGACTTCCTCTTTATGATGTCCTGTTAATTAACTTTCCAGGTCATTAATCGACCTAATCAGTAATGGAATGTGAAACTGACCACCTTACTCCATGGACACAAACGTAGTGGAGGAAACCTTCCAAATTGTTATTGAAAGCACAACTTTTGCATACTACGCCACCACATAATGCGATTTAGTCCTAATTTGCGGTTTTCCTTATTAATGCCCCCTATTACGCAGGAAATGCGGCTTTTACTGGCTCACAGATACTGTTACGGGGTAAAACAATCGGTTCAGTTTTCGACTCACCTTTTTGACTAGAAAGCCCTGCTTCACAACCTCAGGAGACGACATATTTCTTGCCGAAATGGGCGATCGGGACTCCCACCCTTTCCGCAAACCATTCCCCATCTCGCACATCTCCGCATACTACGAGCTCCGCCCACAATATCAGCAAAATTAATGTAAGCTAGCTATATGTAGCTACAGCAGCTCTTACCTCGCTGCGCAAAGCAAAATGAGAGCGATCGAGTGTTTAGCTTATTTAAATGAGCTAGATACAGCCAAAGGCGACCCCAAATATTTTCTGGATTTGGGCCAGTTGTGTCCACGTACAGTGTGCATGACGATGACGTACGGTGACAACGCTTGCCTGACCTCTCAGAGAAGACATATATATTTGGGCTTCGCTGAGGGTTCAGCCAGCCAGCTGAGATGCCCGGAAATCCGCTCATGGTCGATACCCAATCAGCAATCGCTCTAACCCCGTCTCATGTTCAGGTCAACGCCATACCAGAATGGAATTGAACTAGGATGCCTGGGGGTAGAGCTACCAAGCAAGCACTCAACCTGATACCGTAATCCTTTATCAGTGCCACCGAGCAATAGAGGGTATTAATCGAAGTGCCAGCCAACATCAAATTATATTCTTTTTTTTTGTGATAAAACACTAAGTAACTAGAACAAAATTGTAATTAGAACGAAAAAACCACTTATCCTTCCGCTGGTGCTTATATTAGGGTGGCGCTGTAATTCAAACGGGTACGGTAAGTACTTCACGGTACAAGCACCATCATACCGACACCCAGTTCTCAGCTGGAAAGAGAAATGGCATGGCTGGAACACATTTTGGATGTATACAAGGATGGACTCTTTTCAGAATCCAATTCTGAGGGGAGTGGTTTCTCGTACCCAGGCCTCCCCCCTTGTAGCTATTTTCACAGTCATGGAAGAAGAAAAAAAGCACGGGCATTTTACCCCCACACCTGCAAAAAAAAAAAGCTGTGAGGGGAGGCCTGGGAACGAGGCTAGGTATGAGGCTAGTTTGAGACAGAACTCTGTGATAGTGCCTTAAAGTGTAGTGATATGAGAGAGTGCAGTTGAGTGATCATGTTCCTTGTTTTCTGGCGTCGATGCTGCTACCTAGAGCAGTAGCGTTCTCAGACTTTGAGGCAAGGACGGCTATCTGTTGTAGGGCTTCTCGACTGGATTTCATCTTCTTCTTCAGCTCCGAGCAGGTTGTGTAAGACGCATCTCTTCTCTTCTTCAGCTGGGCTTCTTCTTCTCCTAGAAACAAAATTGTGATCTCAGTGAGTTTTGTTTTTCACTGACAAGGCTATGATAACCAGAGATGAACCAGAACTATTACAGATGAAAAAAAATTCAGAAAATAACCAGTTGGGGATTGAACCCAGGACCTTCTGATTACTAGTGTGATGCTCTAACCCACTGAGCTACTGGAGCTGCTGAACAGACCACCAGCTCCAGATTATGCTAATGCATATTTGGGCTAATCTGTTTTCCAGCCATTAGCTTAGTCTCCTGCCCAGACATCCACCCCACCCCCAGCGAAAGAACGCCTGGTGTTCTAGTCAAACTTTCTCGCTTTGTATAGCTACTAAAGCTGCTAGTAGAAGTGATTTACCTAGCACTTTCAGCTCTTCTCTGAGGTCTTCTAAGTGTTTTCGCTTGGTTTTCACTTTCTCTTCAGTCTCGCTGATCTGTTTGGTGAAGGACTCCTTTTGCTCTGAGCAGCCTTGCAGCGTCTTATAGGCTTCTGTGTAGTGTGAGTGTGTGTGTGTGTGTGTGTGTGGATGTGTAAGCAAGAATTTCAGAGTAACGTATATAAACTCATGGAAAATCGTGCCCCTCAAAACCAACAGTTGTTCAATAAGCTTTGAACTTTGAACTCTGAACTGACCTTCCAACTTGTTTTGTAGCTCCTCCAAAGCCTCCCTATCGCTGTGGTACTCGGACTTGATGAGTGAGGCCAGCTTGTCCATGGAGAGGGCCGCCTGCAGGAGCTCCATCACCGAGCCTGGGTCTGAACGAGAGTTAAATCTGGTTAGTAGCCTCGTCCCCAGCCCCAGACCCCACTTTAAACCCATAATGCATTATGACAATGCTTTAGTCAAGTGTTGCGATAGTGCATAATACCTTGCTTGAATTTCTCTGCCAGCGTTACACATGGCACTACTTTCGTCTGCTGCTCGGCTCCTGGAAAAGACATTAAAGATACAACTTTATAAACAACTTAACAGCATAAGTTCTTCAAGGCTTTGATGAAGATTTTGACATGTAGTTTGGGCTAGAATTGAAGAACTTTGGCATGAAGCGTAAGTTTCACTTCACAGATAAAGTCCATGTATCTATAAATCCAGGAATACTTTATGTAGACATGTACCGGTACTGCACACTAACTAAACCCTGTAATGCACTGACAACTATTATCTAGTCTAGATATTAATGTGGGGTGGAGGCTGGAAATGAGGCCATTGGAGCGCCATGAACGCTACATGTCCCTAGCACACACCAACCTGAAACACGTTGTTCACTGGCCCCTTCCAGTGAGTGGCTATTTCCACCGCTGTGGGAGGTTCCGTCTCCAGCCACCGGGTCCTCTCCCTGAGTGCCCCTGGGCATGTGCTGTAGGTTGAGGGCCCTCATGAAGTCGGCATTGGGAGTGGACACCACAGCTGCAGGGAAGAAGTTCGGAGGTTTCAAAGTAACACTGAGCTAGACTATGTACACACCGTAATGCTATAATATTTTGCATGTGAGAAACCTTTGCACTTTTGCCATATTTGGGCTAATCTATTTCCAGCCATTAGCTTAGTCTCGTGCCCAGACGTTCACTACCCCCCGGCGAAAGAACGTCTGGTGCTATAATCTAATTAAACATTCTCGTCACAGACACCTTTTCCCTTTGGAATTCCAAAGGTGTCCAATCAGATTGCAGCTTTTAGTCCTTCCGTAAAGTTGCCATGGCGTTTGTTCGATAAATCTTCATACTATTGGTCAGTTTGATGAATTAGAATGCAAATTTGAAATATACCGTATACACAGTGACCAATCACATATGAGATTTATTATCAGCAAACGTGCGGTCTGTGACGAGAAAATTTGTTTAGAACGCCAGACGTTCTTTCGCCGGAGGGGGGGCGTGAATGTCTGGGCACGAGACTACCATTAGCTTGTCCTCCAAAACTATGTGATGATGTCATCAATGCGGCACAATGCGAAAGCTCAATAATGTACAGACAAGGCACACCGCCTGTAGCTATGTATAAAAAAGCACTTACCACCTGCTGTAGGGGGGCTCTGAGCTGAAGGGGGAGTGGGGGAGGACTGAGACGAGACTCCGGTTCCAGCCACTCCTCGTTCCCATTCCAAGGGCTGGAGGTCCTGGTCACTGGGTAGAGGGCCTGCAGCCGAGGTGGAGCCGTCATCTGGTGACCCTTGACCTTCAGGTGTGGACATATCTTTACAGTTCTCAGAACCTGAATCCGGAATGAGGTTGGTTTAGGAAATATTTATTTCCACCTCGTCACTCACACTGTACAAGTGGAACCTGGCTTCAGATTATAGGAACGAAAATACTATACACACACACACACTTTTTCGATTTTTTAATTTTAAGCAACCTTTACCACTGAAATATAGAAAAACAAAATACACATTAGAAGATAGAGCTATAATTATGTATAGTATAGCTAATACTTACTCAAATGCTCGACATGCTGTAGTACTTTTCTTGTGTAGATACGGATGATATTCGGCGAAGTATACGAACGGGTACTCCGATAAAAATTTGTTTCCGGAAGCCTCAAATATTTTTTCGGTTGCTAGGCGCCGCGTTCCAAAAGGGGGGCGGAACCCCCTAGCGCATTTGGGGGCGTTCACCGCAGAGAGAGTTCAAAACAAGCGAACGAGTCGAAGAGCCGACCATGCAAACTTAAAGGTAACTGTACAGACCTTCAGGGTAAACGGGATCTGCGCGCAGAGCAAGTTACCCTAAGGCATACATAAAGTGAGGCATAGTTTTGAGGGGAGCTGCTGCGCATACCTCTGTGGCCCCGCCCCCGTCTTATTTTTGCGCTTGTGTACAAGTGTTCTGCATCCTGTTTGTACTATAGAGGATCATAGTAGAGAGGAATTACACTGTTAAATGGAAGTATAATTACTATAATATTATATATAGTTGCTTGCGTCTATTATTGCAATAGGTACTGTGCTGCATACAAACTCAATCAGCTTGGATTATTCACTTTCTGCTGTCTTCAAAAAATTAATTTTTCTTTCGTTTTCTCTCTCTCAGGCTCTCCCAGTAAAAGAAACAATGAAGATTACAAACTATTCTCTTGTAGACACTCTTGAACAGGTCAGTACAGACCACTTGGCAGAGGTCCATGGTCCGTTAAAATGCCACCAGCTCTGCTCCTTCTGCAAGAGGAGGCTTATGGTACCCCAAGAGAGGTTAGAAAATAGTAAAGCATTGCTAAATCCACAACCTGAACCACAGTTACTAGGTCACGAAGCAGCAGGTTTGAACAAGTGCAAACACTCGCAAGGAAGCGATTCGTGGAAAAGAAAACAAACCGAAAGATGTTGCAGCAACTGCTGCAGAATGCACATATGGACTACACCAACCCACCAGGTCAAACAGCACAGTCAATGTTCATCCACTTGCAAGTCTAGCACAATTTCGTGGTCACGTTTTCGTCTACAGCCTTTCTTTCTCTGTACTCTCCTCTTGCTGCTGCTCAGCTCTCACGCAAGTGCCCATCTCCCTCAGACAACCACACCTAAATCTCACAAGCACCCATCATGGTCACTACTAAATATTGAAACTGTAAACTCGCAACAAATTGGACAGACTATGCTTCATCGTTCCTCTGATTCCGAGTCTCTACGATCAGGCATTCCAGACCTTGTGGCAAGAGCTGGGAGACTATTTCGTTATCGCATTCCAGACGATTCTTTCAGTGGAGCCGTCTCACAATACCAGGTACATAAAACACATGCTTCTATCTATCGGCCCATGCATATACATTATACATAGGCAACCTTTTCCCAACCCTGTAATAGACAGGGAAGAAGAGTATAATGTAATACTATGTATGGTCTTTAATCGCCTCGTTCCCGCTACAGCAAGGTCTTTACTTACTTATGAAATAGAAGTCACCACCACAAGCATAATATGAATATAGCTAATACCAACCGGGCATAATACTGTGGACCCCACACACCTACCTGCTGTAGTAGTATGGATATACTTATGTACGTTATGCTGCAGCATGTATTCATGACGACCCACATGTGGGGTCTCATGATGAATACTGTTATAGGAACTATAGACTAGTGTGTATATAGTTTGCCGTATAGGAGTCCATGGGTGGGCTTCCATGAGGTACAGATACTTTCTGTATGATTCATGAACTATAATACATTCAAGAATGACATACAGATACACTTATACACTGCAAAAACATGAGGGTTGTTTTAACCCAGCTAGTTGCAATTTAAGGGTCAATAACAATAACGTGAGGGTTAAGGGTCAATAACAATGGTTGTTTTTGATCTTTAAAATTGCAACTGAGCTGGCCATCATGTTTTTGCAGTGTATATGACTATACGTATCCATAGCAGACTACTGCACACATCCTTTGGTACACGTATACATTCAATACAGCACGTAGTCTTTATTCTACTACGTCTTCCCTACATATGGAGTACTGCTGTACTCAATGATATTTTGTAACAGATTTTAAGCTCTGACTAGTGACTTTCCCCACTCCTCAGGCATCTGAAGCTGGACTTTCCACTCTCCCTGACTGGCTACACTTCAACCAAACTACTGGAACGTTTCTGGGCGTCCCTCTCCCCTACGACCAAGGAAGGATATACATCGGAGTGGAAGCATGCGTAGTCGAAGGCAGTACCACGCTGACGGAGAGCGATATTTTCACCCTCACTGTCATGACTGATAAATACCCAGCTTCTAGAAGTCAGAAACAGCAGTCGAATGGCGAATACCAACCAAAGACTGCACTCAAATCATCGGATAATGCACCTGCTGATAACGACCCATCACTTGAGCGTGAGATAAACAAATGCCAGTACGGAGACAAACAACCGCATAACCCACTTCCAAACTTCATCCCTCCATCTTCCTGCTTAAAGGGTGAGCTACCAATCCTGGCCAACTTGCTATTTCTCGTCAATTTCTCCTCGCTGTCCCCCTTGCATAGAACAAGTCTTTTTTCTACGGTGTCTTCTCTTTCCGGAGTTTGTCCAGAGTGGCTCTTTCTGCGCTCGGTGGACTGGGCGGATCGAGAAGGGGTGAAACTTTGGAGCCAGCTAGCTGATGCAGATTTCATCACCTATTTCAGCACTGCAACCATCCTCTCTTTTCAGGTAGCTTGTGGATCATTTGATGCCGCTCGTGAACCCTACGCAAGCACTCTAAAGCAATTAGAGCAGTCACTGCTTGTGAGTGAGGAAGGTATACTGCTTGATGGCGGAGATGGTAATTTGGTTACTATTGCATATGAGCAGTGGTTTATATCGAGTGGGCCCTCCCTCAACTGGCAATCGAAATCGAAGCTCACATCTAGTCATCAACGACTTAGAAGACAGATTCAGGAGTTTGACATTCCGATCGAAATGGAAGTGGAGTTCACCACGGTACTAGCGGAATTCTCCTCCACTCCCGCACCATCTCGTATTCCAAGTCTGACCACTTCAGTAACTGGTCAATCCACACCCATTTTAACTGCAGTCGAAACCTCTCCAGTAATTACTGTTCCACCGACCAGGGTCGTTCCCTCTTCTGAAGCTTCCAGGCCACTACTCACCCAGAGTCCAGCTCCACTCACAACTACCATAGCTGCGGTCTCAACTTCAATTGTAGAAGATATTGAGCTAACAGCCACTGCAATTGAGATCAGCATCACGCCCACTCCATCCCGTTCAGTCCCTTTCACTGTGAGGTCAAGCATAGAATTACCTACAACAACTTCTATATCAATCCAACCGAGCTTCTTCTTTTCAACTCCGGTTGACATCCCAACATCTATCCCACCACTTATTCCTTTCACAACACCGATAATCCCATCTGTGCTCCCTACCACCTCACTCGCCTCTCCGATACCAAGCTTACCAATTTCCTCATCCCTTCCATCCATTTCTCCCCTCCTTACCACCTCACTTGCCTCTCCGATACCAAGCTTACCAATTTCCTCATCCCTTCCATCTATCACTCCAGTGAGTATCTCGGAAACCATCATCGCATTTACAACAGCAGCTATCGAGCCCAGCCTGACACCTTCTAGATCGGTCAGCCTTCTTCTACCAATGTCTTCATCTGAGCTCACGGCCTCCATCAGTATCTTCACACCGACACCAGTGATCACTTCAGTCCTTGAGAGCACACCAGTGGTTACACAGCCAGAGTCCTCATTTGTATTTGTCGATTTTACAACATTTATTTCAGCGATTGAAACAACTCCCGTCTCGTCTCAACTTTCACCCAGCTCGAGTCTTGCTGGCGTGTTCACCACCACCCAGCTACCAGAATCCAGCTCCACCCTGATTCTGCTACCAGAAACAACTTTCATCTTCTCTACTCCAATTCCATCTCCCACCCCAGTCTCTTCAGTAAGATTCTCACCCCTTGGACCACTACCCTCCTCTGAACTCACTGTCTCTATCAGTATCTTCACACCGTCCCCTCTACCCACACTTCTAACTTCACTCATCTTCCCAGAGCTAACAACAGAGGTTTTCTTTCCTTCGGAAACGATTCCATTCTCAACGTCCATCTCTATCTCTCAGCCTCCAGTCGTTACCACTTCTCCTCAGCCTTCTCCGAGTTCTTCACTAGCTCTCGCACCAACGACTATCATATTTGAGGCATCAACATCGATTCCAGTTTTCAGTCCAACACCAACCCCAGTTTTTCCGATTTGTGATCTGATTGAGTGTGTCAACGGTGTTTGCATTGACCTAGCTACTGACTTTGAGTGTGCATGCTATCCAGGGTGGACTGGAGACTTGTGTGAGATAGACATTGACTTCTGTGAGCCCTTCCCATTGGGACCATGTAATGAGACGGGGACATTTACCTGTGATGATGGTAATTCGACCTACACCTGCAATTGCATCACCGGTTTTATGGGAGAAAACTGTTCAATAGACATCAACGAATGTGACTCAATGCCTTGCCAGAATGAAGGCACATGCACTAATTTGTTGTTCGGAATATTCACATGTGACTGTCCAATGGATTACACTGGCCCTACATGTGAGATAGACCTCACTCCATGTGACCCCGATCCTTGTGAAAATGGAACAGTCTGCATAGAATTGGGTCCAGGAAACTTCACCTGTGTCGCCATGACAACATCCGTGATTGGCACCACTAGCACTTTGGCTTTCACCAGTTCTCCAATACTTACTCCAGTGACTTCGCCTTCCCCCTCACCCTCTCCTTCGCCTTCCCCCTCACCCTCTCCTTCGCCTTCTCCCTCTCCTTCACCTTCACCCTCTCCCTCTTCTTCACCCTCACCCTCTCCTTTGCCTTCACCCTCTCCCTCTCCTTCACCCTCACCCTCTCCTTCGCCTTCACCCTCTCCTTCACCTTCCCCCTCACCCTCTCCTTCTCCTTCACCCTCACCCTCTTCTTCACCCTCACTCTCTCCCTCTCCCTCCCCCTCTCCCTCACCTTCACCCTCACTCTTCCCCTCTCCCTCCCCCTCACCCTCACCCTCACCCTCACTCTCACCCTCACCCTCACCTTCACCCTCACCATCACCATCACCATCACCATCGCCCTCACCCACACCAGCAGTACCAAATGAAAGCCCAATCCTCCTCAATCCAATAGGAACTATCCTGGCAAGTGAGGGACAAATCTTCCAATTCACCATTCCAGAAACAACCTTTATTGACCCAGAAAGTGGACCCACCAGTAACCTGACCCTATCCCTACTGGATGCAGCTGGTAATCCTCTTCCAAACACAACGTGGATCCAGATTGAGGGACGTTCTTTGGAAGGGTTACCACTCAGGACTGAAGTACAGAATGAGGCAATTACCGATTACGTCTTTCTCATTAGAGCAGAGGATAACTCTGGAAGTGCTGCACATGACCTCATCACGGTGCGCATCTTCCCTCGGCCAACAATCGTTAACTTTCTCGTGGTGTTCTTTGAAGGTGATTTCGATGCTTTCAACCAGAATTTGTCAGCGAAGCTGCAGCTGGTCACCCGTCTTGCCACTACACCTGGGGACGCAAATACCGATGCTGTATATGTGAGAGAGTTCCGAAGCGGTAGCATCGCAGTCTCGTACAACAACCTATCCATCTCTGATTTGAACTGTGCCGACTTTAGAGCATGGGTTAGGGAAATCTTTGTGAATGGAGAATACACAGACAACTTTGTTCAGGCTGCCATGCCGTTCGTACCAACCTCGACACCGATAATCGAAGGACCTTGTAACACTTCAGATACAAATATCGACCCAACGGTTGCCGTCCCTCCAATTGAGATTGATCCGGGATTCAACAGTGATCGAATAATTATCTTAGCCACTTTAATCCCAACGGCAGTGATTGCACTTGCCTTACTGGTTATTGGTGTGATTGCATTTGTAACTTACCGAAGGACAAGATCGGAGAGAAAGCTTCTCATATACGAATCCATGGAAGATACATTCCTCAATCGAAGACCTGTTACCTTACTGGGTGAAACAGAGCTACCTCCAAGAGGTAGACGACCGATCATTCTCGCAAACGAACTAGCACTAGCCAGAGCCGAAACACCACCTGTTACAAGAGGTCACGCTGGACTTGAAGAAACAGACCGAGGTCTCATCCGGCCAGAGTCTGAAACCTCAAGTGACGATGAACTAGAGTTAGTAAACCTGCCTTTACTGAGCCCCCGAAGAACGGGACTATTATCGTTCGGCCATCCGCCACCATACAGACTTCCGCCAGACTATACCTATCCCAGTTAGTAGTTTTTATATATGTAGATTAATGGCTTTATAGACACTCTCCTCACGGTTAATATTTTTATCTCATCACAGCTCTACAGTAATTATTGTTCTTTCTCACTGGGCACTTTGCAACCTTTCCTGATAAAATTTTTGTCCACCTCTTTTACTACTTGTTTACTCTTTGTATTGTGTACTATGTATCACCATGGTTACTATCTCAATAACAACTGCTAAAGTTGGGTGGGGCTGAAACATCTATACATCAGAAGCGTGATGTATTACATTACTGAGATCTCATGTTTACTAACGTATAGTATAGTATAGTCTCGTGCCCAGACGTTCACGCCCTCCCGGCGACTGGTGTTCTAAACGAACTTTCTTGTCACAAACCCCACGAGTGCTGATAATAAATCTCGTATGTGATTGGTCACTGTATATACGGTATATTTAAATTTTTTATTCTAATTTATCAAACTGACCAATAGTATTAAAGATTTATCGGACTAACGTCATGGCAACTTTACGGAAGGTCTGAAAGCTGCAATCTGATTGGACCCTTTGGCATTCCAAAGGGGAAAGGCGTCTGTGACAAGAAAGTTCGATTAGAACACCAGACGTTCTTTCGCCAGGGGGGCGTGGACGTCTGGGCACGAGACTAAGTATAGTACTCACTACCTTCACTCACTGCTGCCTCCAGTCTGTGCAAAGCGCCATGGCTGATGAACTAACCGAAGAGGACAAGGCCGAGAGGGCGAAGGAGTTTCGCGTGAACCTCAACCGCAAGCGGCCCTCCCGAAAACGCTATGGCTTTTCCTCCGAGTTTCTCCAGAGCGGCGCCTTGGAGCAATCCTCGCAATTCGATAGTCTCTCCACCTCGGGCGTCTACAGCTCGGGAGAGACCGTTCCCTTGCAGCAGCTCGGGGGCGGGGACCCCATCTATCGCGACATCAGCGAGAAAGAGAGTTTATCAAAGTGGAAAAATGGATTAAACAGGCTTCTTCCGCAGCCGATCAAAAACGCCCTCCTTCCACCGCGGGGGAGAAAGGGATGGCTGAGGTTTCTCTTCGTGCATCTCCCCGTATTGCAATGGCTGTGGACGTACCGCCCCAAGCAGCTCATCGGAGACATTATAGCTGGAATTACTATCGGTGTGACGCATATACCACAAGGTACGAGTAGAGTGGGCGTGGCTCGTTGCAGGTCCATTTTTATCTATGGGGCTCCTGTTAATACTGGTAGGTGGTATCTGCCTACAGCAGCCATGCACAAAGCTCCAAGAATGAAGCAGTGTGTTGTGTAAAATTTAAAATACATAGCATTTGAACAAGCCCTTTTACGTGAGTCTGCAAGCCAATTACGACTTTGCACCCCTATTTTGTTGACTATGTCAAAATTTAGTTTATGAAAATAAACTGCTGATGTAAGTTTTGGCTGTAGCACATTTACTGTGGGATTAAAGAAGAAGTGAGTAAGATAGCATCTGGAAGTTATTTTGGACCAAATAGCGTCATGGTGACGTTAAGTTTTGGGCCCTTCGTAACGTCACGCCCAAGGGTGCATTGCAAGGAAGTACTCCTACCTACTACAGTAATTGCTGTACAGATGCCATGCAGGGTAATGATACACTTGTAGCCACGCTAGCGTAATACTTATGTTTTAATGTCACAGTCCTTCATCACGATGACGTTATCTTCAGCAGAATAGCTTAGAAACGCCGCATAAAGTTGGAATCAGCTAGGTCTTACTAGCAAGCGCTACTAGCACATAGTGGCTTGCCCACTGCTCTGGGTTTGATCTCTAACTGAACCCGAATTTCCCCTTTTTTGATACCACTCCTTCTCATACAGGTATCGGTTTTGCTCTTCTGGCAAACTTGCCTCCGGTCTACGGCCTGTACTCCTCCTTCGTTCCCGTGATTCTCTACTCCATCTTTGGCACTTCGAGGCACATCTCCGTCGGTGAGCTTGGGGAGGAAGAGGTTGTAGAGTTGTGTGTGTTTTTGTGTTTGTGTGTACATCATTATGTATAGTCCGAACTATAACATACGAAGCGCGGTAGACGCATTTATGCGTCAGCTGCCTACTGCCATTGATCTTTTCACACTTTTGTGAAACATTATAACAGGAAATCCTGTGTGCAGGGCTGGAAGCTGATCTCACGTACCATTAGGCTATGTTGTATGCATTAATAATGGATGGAAATCTGCAGTGCAAACGGTTTCCAAACAGCCTTCATTAGCAAGCAACTTTCTTTGCTGCAAATACTGCTACGTTTCAGTCCGAAGACCTTCTTCAGGCACACACTAAGTAGTGGTGTCTTCAGACTGAAACGTAGCAGTATTTGCAGTAATGAACGTTGTTTGCTAATGAAGGCTATTCGGAAACCGGTCTGTTCGTGCTGCGGACTTTCATCCATTATTGTGTTTGTGTGTATGTATAGCCTCATTGCCAGGATCCTTTGCCAGTTTACCAGAATGTTTTCACATGGGCCGAGAGGCTCAGTACTAAGCATGATCCTCACATGACTACATAGGCAACTGCTAATGACATTTTTTAAACTGACCCCTACCCCTAGCCTTAGTGATTAAATGGTGCTTCTTCCTGTGGCCTCTGTAGTAGCTAAGTTATTGGTTGGCCTAGGCTTTGAAGGTTTCATTGCTTTTCAATATGGCAGCAACTGTGGACTGCTGCATGCAACGAAATTGATATAATTCATTAAATTTCTCATTGTTATATATGTGTATTTCACAGTCAAATATTTTTTTTGTGTTGCTGCACAAAGCAATAAAAAAACTGGGGGTGGAGCCTGGCTACTACTTCCCCCAAAAAAGTTACCTGGGAGAGTAGGCATGTGATATACTTTACCTTGTGTGCATACACACCCACACCCACACACACACACACACATGCACATACTCACATACACACACACACACACAGGTACCTTTCCAGTGGTAGCCCTAATGGCCGGCAATGCTATTACGAGGCTCACAGCCGACAAAGACTACTGCCCCGGAGATGCCAACAGCACCGCAGACAACGCCACAGGATCAGATGACCCGTGTTTCCTGACCCAATGTGAAACGGACAGAGTGGACATCGCCATTTCACTGAGCCTGCTGGTGGGGATAATGATGGTGAGCCACATGGCCTGAAGACTTTGATCACAGAGTTACTGCGGGGGTTGGACTGAAGTACCACATATGGCCAGCTCTTTTGTGGAATTCTAATTTTTGCTCTGTTGGCGGGATTATGGTGAACTGTGAAATTTTCTTCCTGCGAAATGTACTACGTCCTTACCACCTGTATTAATATACACTCACACTGCAGGCACTAGCACCTGATTCAAAGTGCGTGGGCTATGCTTCAGTATGCTATATTGCATTCGCTATTGACTGTCACTCCTGGCACCAGCATTTATCAACCCTCACTCTCCACCTCCTCCCTCCCCCTCACTCTCCGCCCCTCCCCCTTCCCCTCACTCTCTGCCCCTCCCCCCTCACTCTCGGCCCCTCCCCCTCCCCCTCCACTCCTCCCTCTCCCCCTCCCCCTCCCCCTCCCCCTCACTCTCTGCCTCCTCCCTCCCCCCAGATTTGCATGAGCCTTTTAAGACTCGGATTCATCACTCTCTTCCTGTCTGATGCTCTCGTCAGCGGCTACACTGCGGCTGCTGCATTCACTGTTTTTGTGACGCAAATAAGATTTCTCTTTGGACTTGACGCAACAGAGGCGGCTGTCTCATCTGGAATAGGAACCACTCCGAGAGTGAGTTGGTTGTTATTCAAGGAATCTCACCAATAATTGTCCTCACTATTCAAGGAATGTAGTTGATAACTGTCCTCAATATTCGAGGAATGTAGTTAAAAACTGTCCTCACTATTCAAGGAATCTAGCCAATAATTGTCTTCGCTATTCAAGAAATCTAGCCAATAACTGTCTTCAATATTCAAGGAATGTAGTTAATAACTGTCCTCACTATTCAAGGAAAACCTGTCCTCATTGTGCAAGGAATGTAATCCTTGAGGAATCATTGGGTATTGATGATATAATGGGGATGGTTGGATATGGCGAGTCTAGTCTGTATCATCAGTGATGTAATGTGGGTGTGGTAAATTACAGTTATGGATGATGTAATGTGCTTTAGATACCATCCTCATGTATTGGCATGCAAACTGCCAAATTGCAATTCACTCAAGCTCGCTCCCTCATGATTACATCACTGTCTAGTGGAGTAGATGTAGTGTAGTGGCTATTGTTGCTATGACAACTTTGTCATTATGCCCATTACTCTGTACTGGCAGTCTACACAAAGCCATGCAGTCATAGCAACTGTCTATGGGCGTAATTTTTATGCCTATTGTTTGCAGCTGTTTGTCAGATGTGGCTTGTTGGTCTAGGGGCATGATTCTCGCTTTGGGTGCGAGAGGTCCCGGGTTCGAATCCCGGACAAGCCCTTCTTTTTTCTTTTTTTGATGGGCCACTTTTTCCTTTTATCAACAGGCTCATTA
The DNA here is from genome assembly GCA_963921505.1 of Phakellia ventilabrum. Classification (NCBI taxonomy): domain Eukaryota; kingdom Metazoa; phylum Porifera; class Demospongiae; order Axinellida; family Axinellidae; genus Phakellia; species Phakellia ventilabrum. The sequence goes on along the minus strand of OY997386.1, from coordinate 6,129,266 downwards.
TAACACTCGGTTTTTAGGCTAGACCAAAGTGGAAGTACCTACTCCACCCCTGCCATCAAGTCGAGTATAGTAGTCATGGCAAGTCACAATGTTGGACTTATAAATGTAGGAATTTTTCAGGCCTTTACAGGTGTGCTAAGGCTTTCAAGGTTCTGGCTTGGCTTCATCCAGGGTGTACCAGGCCATATGTGCAGAACTGAAAAGATAGCCAAAGTTGCAGCTACAGTCTTGATGTCTGGAGCTGTATATAGCCTACTGGAGCTGTACATGTAGCCTGTAGCCTTGTTGCTATGACATCTTGGTTTGTTGCAGTCTACACAAAGCCTATTCAGTCATTGCAGTTCTCTGTGGGAGTACTTCTTATGCCTGTTGTTAGCCACAGTCTGTCAGATGTGGCTTGTTGGTCTAGGGGCATGATTCTCGCTTTGGGTGCGAGAGGTCCCGGGTTCGAATCCCGGACAAGCCCATCTTTTTTTTCTTTTTTTGATGGGCCACTTTTTCAACAGGCTCATTATAACACTCGGTTTTTAGGCTAGACCAAAGTGGAAGTACCTACTCCACCCCTACCATCAAGTCGAGTATAGTAGTCATGGCAAATCACAATGTTGTTTTAGTAACTTATAAATGTAGGAATTTTTCAGGCCTTTACAGGTGTGCTAAGTAAGGCTTTCAAGGTTCTGGCTTGGCTTCATCCAGGGTGTACCAGGCCATATGTGCAGAACTGAAAAGATAGCCAAAGTTGCAGCTACAGTCTTGATGTCTGGAGCTGTATATAGCCTACTGGAGCTGTACATGTAGCCTGTAGCCTTGTTGCTATGACATCTTTGTTTGTTGTCATTAGAGCCCATACTGCCAGTCTACACAAAGCCTATTCAGTCATTGCAGTTCTCTGTGGGAGTTCTTCTTATGCCTGTTGTTAGCCACAGTCTGTCAGATGTGGCTTGTTGGTCTAGGGGCATGATTCTCGCTTTGGGTGCGAGAGGTCCCGGGTTCGAATCCCGGACAAGCCCATCTTTTTTTTTTACTTTTCAACTGAAAAATTGGCTCTAGTAACTTCGAGTTTGAATCCTGAACAAGCCCATATTTGTCTTCTTACTTTTTATGTTCAACTGAGAAGTTGGCTTCAGTAACATTTAGATTCGAATCTTGCACATGCAAGTTTGTCCTTTTCTTTTCCGACAGTCAACGGGCTCGTTTCAGACCCCATTTTCCATTCCCCATTACATGTTGTGCAATAAAAGGCATGGAATGGATCCAGACTACTTTAGTAACTTTGCCTCGGTATATCTGCATTTACCAAATGACATTTTGGCCTGCTTGGTAGCTCATTAGCTCTTTCTCTCAGCAATATTTTACATAGCAGAATACATGTCCCCAAAGGTTACTGCCCAATCTTGAACGTATGTGTGTCAATCATTTCATCCACATTCTGTCTTCTCTCTGTACATAGCGTGTGGTTCGCTTTTGTGAGCTGATCTTCACAGGAAAGGTCAACGGTGCTGCCATCGTAACCGCAGTCATCACCATATTCATTCTGATATCTCTGGACTACGTAAACAAGTACTTGCGCAAGTACGTGAGAAAGATCCCAATTCACATACCGGCACAGCTCATCGTGGTGAGTTGTGTATGATGTCATTCTACTCTCCACCGACTTACTTACTGTAGAGGTGTGTACAGTTTTGTTAGCCTTTCTGCTGGTGATATATATTATTTAGTCACGTAATATGATCATGTGATATCATGTGATAGGTTATGATGTCATCACTTTAGTTGAGACCATGATATAGCTGCAGCCTATATCGTGTTGTAATGGCGGTCATCACTTTCCTGCTGCCGAATCAGCCTTACCCGCTGTTGATGAACCTCCACTGCACCTGCAAGCAATGCCACACCTGCATAATTGCATTCCTGTAGCATTACTCACACATACATACAATCGCAAAGTCTCCATACAACATGATTAGTTGCCTTACTTCCTGCTCGGCAATTATGGTACATGCATGCATGAAACATTAATATTTTCTCTCTCGTGTGCACAGGTGATCCTGGTAACTGGCATCTCTTATGGTGCTATGCTTAGCGACAAGTTTGATCTCCCAGTGATTAGTGATGTTGGCGGGATCCCCCCAGGAAAGTGGTAGGTACAATAGAAACTGGATAATAAGCACCGGTGTCTAATTTTGACAACAACAGGTGTGTTTGTATTCATGATTGAGCATACTGTTGTACCTGAAGGTGCATCAGTACGCACTTTTGCACATACAGTTTGATATTTCTGCATAATTGCACATACGTGGAATGCATTTATGCCTTGTAGAGATTTATTTCAATTTACTAAAATTCACATTTTACCCATGAAGTAGAAGTACTTTATACTACATGTACATGTCTATGTACTAGCTACATGTACATGTCTATGTACTAGCTACATGTACATGGCTATGTACTACATGTACATGGCTATGTACTACATGTACATGGCTATGTACTACATGTACATGTCTATGTACTAGCTACATGTACATGGCTATGTACTACATGTACATGGCTATGTACTACATGTACATGGCTATGTACTACATGTACATGGCTATGTACTACTTGGTTATGTGCTACATGTACATAGCTATATACTAACATAGAGTCTAAATTTTATGCACACACAAACTCTTGTACATGCACACACACACACACTCACATACACACACACACACACACACGCACCCACATACGACCAGTTATGGCATCACCCTCCCCCGGGGGGAGCTCCTAAAAGACCTAATCGCAGATGCCATCATCATCTCCATCATCAGCTTCGTGATCAACATCTCCCAGGCCAAGCTCCTGGCCAAGAAGAACTGCTACTCCATCCACCCCGACCAGGTAGGACATGAAGGAGTGAAGGCCGCTCTTTAACATTTCACACACCCTCAACGCATGTATGTGTCATGGGGTATATTAGCCATATTTGTTGGAATTATATATAGCATCTTGATTTCTTCCGGCATCGTGGATGGCTCTCGGCGAATCGAAGTTGGGGCATGGCAAGCCTCGTACCCAGTCTTCACTCCCGGCTCCAGCATTTTCATATGTAGTTTACTACACCCCCAAAAAACCTGTCTCCACTCCCATTTTTCCCCCTGCATCTAGTCCACTTTTAAGAAGTTCTTCGTAAATCAGCAAATCGCTTGTCAAGTAATGTTTCTTTCTTTCCATTCTCCAGGAGTTCTTTGCCTATGGTATCATGAATTTTGGAGGGGCTTTTTTCGGTAGCTTCCCCACGGCAGGCGCCCTGAGTCGGACCATCCTCCAGGACAACACGGGAGGGAACACACAGCTCGTCGGCTTTCTCTCATCGGGGATCGTCATCGTCACCATTCTGTTCCTCGGGTCCCTGTTTGGGCCACTCCCAAATGTGAGTATAAAGCCACTCTGATAAATATGTTGTATAATGTCGTCTGTACACTGCGGGTCAAATGTTTGGTCAGTATTTGGGGCAAGGTATTAGCCAATTCATGGGATCCATTCAAAAAATTACAATGTGGGGAGCCCAGTAGATTACCTCTGTCCTTCAGTTGTCACCAGAATAGCTTGCATTAATAGCACACTCATTTGCAGTTGTGGCTGTGCATAAAATACGAGGCACCTTCTTGTATCTCAGGCTGCACTAGCTTCCATCGTGGTGGTGGCACTGAAGGGCCTGTACTTCCAAGTGAGGGACATCTACAAATTTTTCCGGCTCTCCTGGCCCGACATGGTGAGTGGTTAGTCTTGTTTCCTGGCTCTCCCCCCCCCCCTCCTCCCCCCCCCCCCCCACCCAACTCTCGTACTGCAGGGGACAAACGCTGGGATGAAGGGCCTGGGAATGAGGCTAGTGAGTGGTAGTGACATACCCAAACCCATACAGCACAGCGTACCAGCATGTACGTACAAGCCAAGCCTCATTCCCAGGCTCCACTGCCCAGCATTTTTTTGCACAGGGAGAAAATGCTGGACAGTGAAGCCTGGGGACGAGGCTAATGTTTAAAGGGAACACACCGGGACTGAGAACCCGTCAGTAATTTGAGCGTCAGGTCAGCCTGTTATTTGCTGTAGCTGCTGTCGTACACTGTCCTGATGGCTCCCAGTAATAGCCAGGCCAAGACAGCTGCCTGCAATTCACACTATCTGGTACACTTCCATGCCTTTGTCCCTTACTGCCTTCAAGTACATGAATAAGTCCACATTATTCATGTACCCAGTAGCCTCCCTCCATAACTTATTTTTCACATGTTGCAATATAACATTTGAAATCATTACTACAACCACTCCTATTATCCCTTACTATACAATGAACCTCAAACACCTTTGTTACTGCTGGATGCCTGACCTTGAGAATCAGAAATGACGGGTAAAAAAGCTTTTGATGGCATGCCAACTCTCCCCACCCATCCAGCATTTATACCAGTTTAGCTGTCAACCTTCTTTTATCGTCAGAAGAAAGGTTTGGAGTCATCCAGCTATAGGAGCATGACTGCTCAGTGTCCTTGCTGTGCATGGCGGGTAGTAAACATTCGACAGTTTGCTATGGAAAGATGGGTCATTACCTTTAGAGTGAAGACTTACCTGTAGTGAATCCAAACAGTTGAGTACACAATCCTGACTTCCCCTCTTTCACTCCCCTGCAGTTTGTGTGGCTGGTGGTGTTCCTCGCCACACTGCTCATCGGTCTTGATATTGGTCTCGGCGTTGGAGTCCTGTTTTCGCTTATTGCTATTGTAGTGAGGACCATCCTCCCCTTCTCTCCCCAGCTGGGGGAGACAAAGGCGTGGCACTTCCCACCAGAGGAGAAACTTGCCGATGACGCCTTCGACGTGGCGGATCTAAAGGTTTGACTACTTGAGTGTTCATTACAGTGATGTTATGGTGACATCATAAGTGAATAGTCGTGAGGTATTATTAATCTCCAGATTTTATTTCATGGCAGTGGAGAAAATTCGGGGAATCCAACTGTTCTCCAGGCTACTACTAGTAGATAAAAAATGTGGGTAAAAGTCCTGGGTATGAGGTTAAGTTAATGCCTTAACATTGTAAGTATTTGAAAGTTAATACATACATGTATTAATGCCTTAACATTGTGAGTAACCTTGCAACACTTCAGTAACACTTTGGCTCTCCATTATAAGATGATCCAGCTCTCAAGCACTGGAGAATATTACGTCAAAAGATATTATTGGTGATTGCAGTTTATACTATGTCATGAGTGTTCCTTCCATGTGACAGGTTTTTAAAGTACCCAAGATCTTCATCTTCCAATTCAATGCTCCGCTCTACTTCGCCAACTCTGGAGTGTTTCGATCAAGGCTGTACATCGAGACGGGAATCAATCCCGGGGAGCTCAAGAAAGACCCTGTGGGCTGCTTCCAGCAGTGCTGCTGCAAGGTAGGGAGGGACAAGAGCATGTTATGCATACGAGAAAAATATTACAGTAGCAAACTGAGAGCCTGGTGCAGTTTGTTATGAGACTTAATTATGTGTGAGCAGGAACCGATTGAAAGACGGCTACACTTCTCTACTATTTGCTGGAGACATTGTTTTGGCATTCATTCTGTGGTACAAACGAGTTTCAAAGAGTAGTTTTAGGAGGTGTAGATAGATTCACTGCCTTCCCTCATTGCCTGAGAATCCTCGTGAGAGATTCACCCTTCCACTCTACACATCGCAGGAGAATGATGTCTCTGTCTCCAGTACATGTTCAAGATATAGTCATGGCAGCTACAAGATTGTAAAGAGACGGGCGGACTGTGCTGCTTGAAACTCACATATACATCACTCCAATCGTACCGTCTGTCTCCCATGCTCATACGTATTTCTACTTTTACAGAGGCTACACAAACTCTACTAACCTTGGAGCTGTAGTAAGCCTCCCTTTGTAAAACTGTGTAATCAACTCTTTCTATGCAATACGTTCAAAGACAGCATCGCCTGTGACTACCCATTTTGAACCCATGCAGGGGGTCCTTAGAGCCTAAATACATACATACATATGTACGTACGTACGTACGTACAGAGAAATGATCCCACTTTACACGCTAGTGTGGGGCTCACTCAGGCTCACTCCAATTATTGGGAGTATTTTCTTACTTGTGGTCACATGACCCTCACCCAACCTAACACCTGATCTTATAGGGTGAGCTTAATAACCACCACTGCCTTGCACTCTCTCCTTCCCCAGGGTCAAAGTACTAGTCAGCCAGCCGAAGCCAGTTTGAAAGACGCATACGGGTTGGAAGTGAGCGACTTCAGCATTAATGGAGGTGTGTATGTGAAGTTCAGCGATGAAGATGAAGGTGAGCTGTCACAATGCTGTATAATTGTAAGTCTGTGAGCAAAAGTTTGGATTGGGCAGGGGCAAGGGCATTATGATGTGCCAAACAGTCGATTACCCCACAGTTTGGTGATGAGTGTTGGCTGTGTTTTGGCTGCTTTTCTGGCCCAGCTGTAAGTATGTTTCCCAGGCTGAGTGTTGGAGAAGGTGTTATACTCTAATTGGGAGAGGAATCCACCCAGTAGCGATGCATTTCTGCCTTCCTTGGCAAAACATGTGGCATAAATTCTACAGCGTTCACAATTGCGTGTTAATTTATTAAGAAGCTCGAGCAAACTGAAAACCTACGTGTATAGCCTCATTCCCAAGCCAAGTAAAACTAAACATTTCAGAGGCTAGGGCAAACCTGGTTTTGTGTGAAAATTATGTTAGAGGGGGAATGTCCATGTAAACACGTTCCATTGTGAAACAGTTGAGGTGCATGTGATCAAATAGTTAATCTACCTCATAACCTTTTCTCTCTTACTTACACAGATGAGGAGAGCCTGATACCACCCAAACCAAGCGATCAATTTCATACCATAGTCCTTGACTGTGGACCAATTGTGTTTGTAGACTCCATGGGAACAACTGTTCTAGAACAGGTAATGTCTGTATTATATCAATAATAGTTAGTGTGTCTGCATTACTGGAGCAGTTAAGGAAGAATGGAGCTACAGACCAACCTTTTGCTAAATAGTACTGCATACCACTGCAAAAGGCTCTGTCATTGAAGGCATGTTCGTGCATAATGGTGGGTATACCAATTTCTAAAAAAAACTGGGCCAAATTGTAGCCAACTATTCTTGATCATGCTTGCCCCTCAGTAGTTACAAATATCATTTCTATCTGTATCTTATTGGGCGAGCGTGAGCGAGGCCCACACTAGCGTGTTCAATTTTGAGTTTTGTCTGTACGTTCGTCCATCCGTCCGTATGGTCCGTCGCATACCGCATATCGTTTGCGTATCCAATACAATGTTTGAAAATGTTTCATATCGCACGCATATTGATACATCGTCACTCCATGTGGCCTAGATTGCAGCGGGAGAGGGAGAGGAGGGCCGCTGAGTCTCCCGATGCCAGGGAGATCAGGGTTCAGCGACGCCGACGGAGAATGGGCTAGACGGAGAGCTGCTACGTCTCCAAGCCGCAAGCCACACTGCGGCAGGAAAGGGAGCGGTAGATCTCCAGGTCGCCGACAAACCAGTTAACCTCCCTCATGCTCGCCCCACAATGCTCTGCATTCACCTAGTATTACATTAGTGGGTCTTGTCAAAGGATAAAGGATGTAATAATAGTCTCTTTACATGTTCTAGATGGTGAGAGAGTATGACAGTGTTGGAATCCAGGTGCTCCTAGCTGCTCCTGCCAAAACACTCTGTGGGGCCCTGCAGAGACACGGGTTCTTCAAGAGACACAGCTCTGAGAGGCTGTTCCACTCCGTGGCCAGTGCTGTCCACTATGCAAAAGATGGCCATAGAGTGGTGAGTGCCGATATGAAGATTTGAACTCAGTTCGTGTATCTGTGAAGTACCATCATAATTAATCAATGTCAGCAGCATCACTCTAAGAGCATGTAGCTATTGGTACGTAGCATTGAAGCATATATACTCACTCAGGTTCACCCCTGCATTCGCCTAGTAATATGTACGTATGAATGTGTTTATTTTGATCACTTTTTCCCGCACAGCCCGAGCTAGCCCAGGCTGAGGAGGAGGACATCACCCTGGCCAGCAACTTGGAGAGGCAGCTGCTCTATACTTCGAGGCCTAGTGCACTGGAGGCCACACCTGTAAGACTCCATGCCTTTCTCCACTCCCTAGCTAACCAGAAATGTGGTACTAAGATTGGTTTACATTTCCCGTGTCTGTTTGTTAATTTATCTGTCTGTTCATCTGTACTTCTCATGTGTCCTTGGATTTGCATCATTTACTGTGCCACTATAGCCATGAGCACAGTGGAAGCATGGATAATAGAGCGCGTAGATATTATCCATGGTGGAAGCTATACACACAGTTCTGCTTCGGCATATAAACTTCCATGCAATCTATATAAGATTAGCTTATCAATTTATCAAATGAGAAGTTGATGTATTCTACAGCTGCACCAAGCTTGTATTACTAAACATAAGTCTAAACAAAATACACATGAAGGAGCCTAAGGCTTGCTTGCAGCTCCTTCCCCACTCCACTCCCTGGTAACTGTTGTTTCGGTGCAGTATAAAACTTTTGAACTGCGTACCGTGAAAACAACAGTTACTGGGTATTGGAGCCTGGGAATGAGGCTACAGACTAGCCTTACTCCTAGTTCCCCCCCCCCCCCCCCCCACCCCGTGCATTTTGTTTGTGTTTTAAATTAACGGAGCCTAGCCTCAAGGGTAGGAGAGATGTAGAAGAGTGAATACGTGTGGGTGGGGATCGTTATACTTCTCAGGCAAGAAGAGAAGCAGGAGGTATGTGTGTCTATACCGGAGTTCAAGTGCTCTGAAACATTCCCGTCAATGGATAAAATTTGATGTGCTACAATATAGTTCATTACGTGACTTTCCTATTGTTTCCATTGCAGATTGAGCTGGAATCAAGAGTGAGGTCGCCCACACTAGAGCTTACTAAAAGTCAGGAGTCCACAGTCTGATACATGACTTGCAAGGTCTTTTAGCTCGATTTTTTTTGCACATGAATTTATATGGCCTATGTCCAGCATTGTACATGTATAGAGTCTCCTATTGAAGTATCTGTATAATATTTCCATACACAACCTTAACTTCTGATATTTAGGTTTAGATGATGTATTACAATGCTCATATGTAGCTAACATACTGGACCACTATGTAGCTATATACCTGTCCATAATGTAACATAACACTCAACATAATTATATACTAATTTATAGCACTCTCATTATCAAAACTGACCATGTGTACATGCATGCGATCAGCACATTTGGGCAGTGTCGCAGCCAGAATATGGTCATAGTACCCAAACTTGTATGGCAGCTGTAGAATTGCATAATCAAATGCATACACGTACAATCCTAATACAAATGAGCACAGATGGCCAATTAGAACAATAATATTAATGTGGGCAGAACAAATTTAGGATACATAGTAAAAATCTCTTCATCTGCAGCTGTGACTGGGGGGAAAAATAGTTCAGAAGACATCCCAGCATATCTAGCAAATGACAGTTATAATCCCAGTCTAGGTGTAATTACTGCACACCATGTTCCTCAGCAGAGAAGGCTAAAATACTTGTGTGATCATAACATAATGTAACCAAGTACTTTTTACATTATTTCACTGCTGCCAGCGGCAGCTTATACCCACTGGGCCAGCATACCAACCTATTTGAATTCCCTGCTGCTGTGCAGGTGACAGGTACCTCTAGTACTGCACATTTGCAGTACTAACAATAACCATAACTACAGTAGTCACATGACAGGATATAAAATATAAGAGTGTACCATAACTTGCCCATAATTGGGACCCAGCTGGGAATTGAACCCATGACCTTCAGATTACTAGTCAGATGCTCTTACCCACTGAGCTACTGAGCAGAGGAGCAGTAGGCAAGCTTTATATAGCTACTACACCCAATAGTAACACTTGCTAGTAGGACCTAGCGAATTTCAACTGTAATCACGCTCTTGAGATTGTTATTCATCACCCTTTAAACACGATATATGTATGGCTGTCTATAAGCTAGCAAATGAAAAATGCCGTATCTATTGGTGTAATAGTTCAGTGTAATAGTCACTTCGAAGAATTCCACATAGCAGTGGTTCAGATTTCAGCAATTGACGTCGATGTTTTGGGCTGCAGATTCGGGGGAAACCTTCAGTGCACTCCCAGTCCTTTTCCCAAGGATAAGCCACTGTAAGCCAGTCTGAAAATGCATTCCAAGACACTATAAGATACTCTTTTTCCTTGCACTTCAGGTTTTTATCAAGGAGGATACTCACAAGACTTTGTACACTATCTGCTCTCCCAAGTTGCACATAAAATGGTAGGATAAAATACTTATACACGGATGAATAGCAGGCTATATCAGATCCAAATTCGATGGGAAGATGACTTGCTACTTTTTCAGCTTTCCTCGTTTCCCCTCTTGAGGTGTAGATGCTGTAGAGCGCCATGATCGTAACAATCTTTCTTGCCTGACAATCATTCTTGGGTGTCTTCTTTCTAGCCCATTCAAGGTAATGGATAGCTTTTCCATGGTCTCTGTGATGAAAATGCTGCAGGCCTAATACACTGTTGTCACTGCAGCCTGCATAAAGAGGGTGCTGATTATCTGCACAGCACCCGCAGAAAGTGCATAGAGATTGTACAAGAACTCCTTTAATCCAATATTCCCACACTCTTCTGCATGTGTAGTGTACATAATTGCATCTGCAATGGTGGACTAGCATGCTAAAAGTCATAGAACCTATACAATGTGTACACTCATATTCAGTTTCACCTAAATGATGATGCAGTTGCTCTACTGTCTTATCCCTTTTCTGCATCTGTAAAAATACTTTACTGCTTGGTTTAGGGACTGAGAAAGTAAATCTAATGCGGGATATGGAACACAGAAAGGCAGAGGTCACTGTCGTCATAGTATAGACTGGTATCTCTGGATCCATTCTGAGGGCTCTATTTACCTCTAGTAATAGTGTGTTATAAGCTTCTAGAACATGAATAGTTTTATCTTGCGGTATTGCTTGGACAGGTACATTATCGATAGCCTCTAAAAGTGATTGAAGTAGTTGAAGGCCATTCTCCATGAAGCGAAAATTTTCGATGGTGTATGCAGCTTTAATTGCAACATCTAGTGGAATGTTTGAATAGTTCCCAAGAATGGACCAGAAAAGAAAAACATTATGGATTTCTAAATTGAGGTCAGTTTCCACATTAGGATGTACGCTGGGACTGCAATGCATGTGAGTAAAGGTGTTGTTCAGAAAGGCAGCATAGTACACGACATATCTTGCAGAGATAGTCATTTCTTCATTAACCTCTAAATGTTGAGTCTTGAAAAAATTTTGAATGAGCCTGTGAAACTGGAATCGCCTGACACTTTCTTTGTATGGATGATACCATTCAAGAAGGGAACACTTCATTAACCTGCCTATGCATTTTTTAGTTACAGCTGATTCTTCTGGAAGAATGGAGACTGCTGCTTTTTCTGTAAACGATCCAGGAAAAATTGTCAGATATTGTCCACATTTTTGACAGTGTGGCCCGAGATACTTATGTGCCAGATTAATTGATGCCTGAAGGGTATACTTTGAAGAAAGTTCTTCAGGTTCAAGAACATTACGTGGGTCAGACTTGAGTTGGGAAATGATGCATTCTATATCACATACTTGCCACTCCTGGTTCAGTTGTGTTGCTATAATTTTCAAAGCTAGTGGGACGTTTTCAACCAACTCACAAATCAGTTTAATTTGTGTTGCATTCTTGATGCTGGTCAAGTGTCCAAATAATGCAAATGCATCTTTTGTAGACAGGTAGGGTACACGAAGGGATTTGAATTGATTAAGACTCAAGGCTGTCAAATGCTGACTTGTTGTGAGTAACTTAATTTCTTTTGAGTGTTGCTGGAATTCATCGACCATGTTCTGAAACTGTTCTTTTTGAACTGGGTCTGAAAGATAAGGATCACAGTCATCTAAGATAAGCAAGGTCTCATCTTCAAGCTTTCTTATCCATTCACGTAAAGTATCCCTAGCATCAGATTCTGATATATTAGATGCAGTTTCAATACCAGCACTGGATAAGGTTTGAATACGAAAAGCGTGGATAGTTGGGGTTTCAGCCATGTTCACGTAATGCACATGAATTCCCATTTCTGCTATTTTGTGACCTATATGAATAGCTAGAGTGGATTTTCCAGCTGCTGGAGGGCCGTACACACTTACAATTTGAATAGGAGGCGAGCGGTCAAAATCCAACATTTTCATAATCGTGCCAATTTTCTCTTCTCTTCCTATAAATGGCGATGGAAGAATTCGCAGAGTCCAAGACTTGTATGGTGGTAGTATTTTCTTGTGTTTAATGCCAATGTTAATGCCAATGTTAATGCCAACACAGTGGTACATTATTATTGCTATCACACATATTCCAAATGCCAGAAATAGTAGTGACTGATAGCAGCAGGTTTTCTGCCCATGTCCTAAAGGAGTGGTTGTTGTGGTATCACTAGCATCTGAGTGATAGAACGAAAGCAGTAGGTATAATATCTGTGACAGACTACAATGTTCTCATAGGCTATTCATGGAAAACAGGGGCGGATCCAGGATTGTGGAAGGGGGGAGCACAAGGCCATAGAGGCTTGTGAAGCAGCCGAGAATTTTTCAGCGTGCAGCTTGAAAGAATTTAAAACTTTTCATTATATTATATATAGTTGTAGCATGGTGAAGCCTTACATCAAAAGGGCAGGCTGCGCCTGTTCTTGTGCAAACAATCATTATCCAGATATTGGCATAGCAGGGACTCTAGCGTCATAGCTGTGCCATTATCATAGTAGTGACGCTAAACGCGTCACTACTATGCCACTATCCAATTAGGGCAATTATCTGTACAGTTGACACAGGAAGCGGCCCTCGGGGCTTCCTGTGTCAACTGTGCCCATATCTCACATGGCTTCCTGTGTCAACTGTGCCCATATCTCACATATGGCACTCGAGGCCATGCTACAACTATTACATTTTATTATATATAAGTCAGGAAGTGCTGTCTTTGCATTTCAACTGCAACTCACCATTGGCTATATTATTGTATCACACATTGTACTTAGTATTAAATTATTGTGATTGCATAAACCAAAGCTGCAGCTCCACTCCCTGATTCACTGATATTTACGTAATACTAGCATCAGCACACCGGCCCCCCTGGCTATCCTGCCTAGCTGGATCTGCCACTGGAAGACCATTAAACAAACAGCTAGCCATTTCACTTTATCGTGCCTAAAATATAGCAACTGTTGAACTTCTTTCAGGTTCCAGCTTAGCTGCCCTGCACTTCTTGATGTCTAGGTTGGAAGTGTGGGGAAATCTACAAATTACCCCGCTTGACACCCTATTGTAGGTCGCAAAGAAAGTACGAGTAATTCATCGCAATGCACCTTTGGGCGAACATTATTTGGACCACAATAGTTTGGAGACACAACCTTAGTTCATAGACTAACCTGGATACAACTGTGAAGCAAGCAGTGGTTCTCTGACAGTCTTACTCCTCAGAGCTGCAGCTAGGACCTTTCGTGTTGGCTGTGGTTCAACTCTCCTCAGCCAGGCTGACAACATCCGTCTAAGCCGGTCACCAGTCCCTTCATTCTCTTGTTTGATAGCATTCAGATCCCCTTCACTCACTCCCAATTGAAGTCCTAACTTGAACCACTTGCTACGACAATCATGCAAATCCTCCAACAGCCATGAAAGGTCTCGTGGGGACAGCCCTATATGTTGGAAATAGTAATAACTTTCAGTACCAGAGGACTGGGACAGACAAGGCTACCTATATGCTAATAGTAATACGGAAATCAGCCCCTCCCCTTCTTTTCATATTACTACCACTTAGACCTACATAGTTCTTTACAAGATCCTATTTATTATCTTATGTCAATTCTTACCGCCAGAATCGCTGCAAGTTGATTGCATTTGGACTTTTGTTTGAGCATTCCAGGATAAACAAATAAAATGGGAGTGGCCGCTTTAGACTGAGCATGCGCACTCTTTAACTCAGCCCCGCCCCATTATTTTGGCAACAGGAATAAGCGCACGATAATATTGCGGTATGGCGTGCCAGAAAGTGGTGCTACAATCTGCAATGTCATGTCAGCAGAGAAGTAGGGTAATAGGGCATACAGAAACCATAAGTGAATAAGCTGAATAGAAGTCAGTGGAGACAGTCAGCTAGTGATAGTGCACAACTAAATAAGGAAACGAACTGTGACAGGAATACTTAACATATATCATGATACAGCAAGTAGCTATTGCAAATAAACAAAATTAATGACTATTATACCCTGTTACATCTATGTATACTGTATTGGTACTGAAGGATCAACTGTTAAACAATGGTCAGCGCTCCAAATGATATGCCAATACTAGTACAAATGCAAAATTGACACAAAAAAATTTTGTCCAAAATTATGTATTTTTACTCAGTATAAAAGTCGTTTTGAAGCATGCTGCACAACAGATCAGATTGAGAAGACTCCTCTCCATGGTCGAGTAGGCATATAGCTTTATGCTCACCTTCTACTTTAAAGCATTGCATTGTACGCATCTTGTTGAGGCAGTTACGAAAATCTTCAGCTTGATCAAGACAGTTTTCGAAGTCTTTGTCTAATTTTTTTGTCTTACATATTACATTTTTATCAAGGAGGATTTTCTCAAGTCTATGTACTTCTTTTCCTCGTCCCAGTTTTGCGTAAAATGGTATAATAAAATATCTACATGCAGATGAATAACAGGCTACTTCAGAGCCAAATGTGGAAGGTAGATCAGTTAATACGTCTGCAGCTTCGTCCATCTCTCCTCTCGAGGTATATATGCTATACAGTGCGATTATTATAACAATCTTGCTCGCCTGACAAAGTGTCTCCTCTTTTGCTTCTTCAAGGTATGGAATAGCTACTCCCGCAGTTCTTCTGGAAGAATATAACATTAATCCCTTTACACTGCTGTATTTGCAATCTTTGCTAATAACATCTGTAAAATCCGTAAGTTCTACTGGTCCTAACGCACAGTATTCACAGTAACTTAATAACCGTTGTACAACACTTCCTTTAATCCATAACTCCCACACATTCCTGCATAAAAAGTGTTTTTTGCATCTGCAGTGATGAAATACCAAATAATAGCTTTGACTTATAGCTGATAATAAGAAACTGGGGACACTACCGCGGCCAATTTTCAGGTTCTGATAAAGTTGCTCTAATAGCTCCGGCCTTTTTAGCATGTTTGACTCCTGGCTCTCTGGCAGTGATAGTAAATAGTTACAACTAAAATTAGTAGTCCTCAAATAACCTAATGGAGGGAAATGCATGGATTCCATTTGTTGTTCTGCAGTCATTTCATCACTTCTTTTGAGTGTAGCCTCAACCATCTGTAATAATGTGCCATAAGCAGCTAGCACTTCAACAGTTTCGTCCGCTTGTATTATTTGACCAAGCTGCACACTGTGATCAATAGCCTCCAGTAACAAATGTAGAAGTTGCATATTATACACTGAAGTTTCATAGTAAGGGAATTTTCTAAAACTATGTGCAGTTTTTATTGCAATATCTAGTGAAATATTCAATGCTGGATAACTTTTCAGAATTGACCAAAAATGAAATATGTTGTGTGTTTCCAGATTGGCGATGAAGATCAGATCAGTGTAAGTGTTAGGTGTGTATGCATAGGTGGGAGTATACAAATGTTTTAGAAAGTCAGCGTAGTACATGACATATTTTGCATTGAAAGTCAATACATCTTCAGGCTGTAACTGTTGTGCCTTGAGAAACTCTTTGATAAGTGTGTGGATGAGATATCTTTTTACACTGTTATTGTACGGACGATGCCATTCAAGGAGGGAACATTTTACCAATATCTCTAGACACTGTCTTACCACAGATGGTTCTTGGGGTAGAATGGACGCTGCTGCTGCTTCTGTGAATGATCCGGGGAAAATAGCCAGACATTGTCCACATTTTTGATACTCTTCTCGAATAGGTTCATATGCGATATTAATTGATGCCCGAACAGTATTCTTGGTAGAGAATTCTTCAGCACTAAGCAACTCCAATGGTTTGGATTTTAATTTTGCAATGACACACTCTATATCTGACTCACATATGCTATGCTTTTGCTTCAGTAGCGTTGCTATAAGTTTTAAGGCAAGGGGGACCCCACCAATCACATCATAAACTTGTGTAAATTGTAACTCACTACTGATTTTAGTTAGATTTCTGAATAATTCAAAGGCATCTTTTCTTGATAGATAAGTCAGACGATATAATTCAAAATTACCTAATAAAGCTGTGGTATTTTGACTTGTTATTAGTAACTTGATAGCAGTTGAGTAACGTGGAAGATCTTCAATTATATCTTGAAATGGATCTTTCCGGACTGGATCTGAAAGGTGAGGATCACAGTTATCTAAGATAAGCAGGGTATTGCTTTCAAGTTTTCGTGTCCAGTCACGCAAATTATTCCTTGCATCGGACTCTGAAATCTTAGATGTTGTATAACTGATATCAGCACTAGAAAATATTCGAACATACAATGCTTGCATATCTGGGATCTCGGCCATGTTCACATAATGCACATGAATTCCCACCTTTGCCAGCTTGTGTCCGATATGAATAGCTAGAGTTGATTTGCCAATTGCTGGAGGGCCATATATGCTTAGAATTTGAACGGATGAGTGGTCAAAATCCAGTACTTTGGTGATATTGTGTATATCATCTTCTCTACCAATGAACGATGATGACGGAATTGGTAAAGACCGAGATTCGTATGGTAATAGCGTTTTCTCAAGGACAGGACACATAATACAAAATGCCACGAGTGCTAGTGGGAGTAACGCTGACAAAAGGTGGCATGTTTTCTTTGCATTGCTGGAAATGTTGTTTGCTGTTGTAACATCTGAATGCAATCGTACCATTCAAAGGGGTGGAGAAACAGGAAAAGGAACACCATATGAATGTTATAATCTACTAGTGTTCAGTTATATTGTTAGTTGGTAATTATGACAGACCTACTATGTACACAATTTGTTTATAGTGGCAGATAGCTACACGCGTACGAACCGGTACAGCAGCCTATAACCCACATAAGGTGCATAGGTCACTGTGATACAGGGTTTAGAGCTTTCAGGCTTTGCTATGCATAAATACCCATAGTACTAGCACAATATGGACACATCTGATGGGCTAGGCTGTACCGCACATCACACACGCATCAGTACTGTAGTATTTACATACCTGTCACTCCATCATTGCCACCATCACCACTACCAACAGCACCACTACCACCACTACTAGCAGCAATATCACTGCCATCACCACCACTAACCCCATTGCCACCACTGCCAGCAGCACCACTACCACCACCATCACCACCATCACCACTACTAACCCCATTGCCACCACTGCCAGCAGCACCATGATCACCACCTAAAAAATAAAGAGCAAAAGAATTATGTGACTATATAGTGACAGTATACTCCACACTGTGTATCAACATATAGTGTTTGCACAGTCCTTATAATTAGTTTTCGCTTGCATTTGCAGCATTAATTTTGTGCTAGGCAGAAGGTAAATTTATGAGATCCTACAGCAAGGGGAAGAAATTTTGGGGCCAGCCTGTATATAAACTTGCATGCAAGTACATGTATATGATTGCAACCATTCCGTGAATATTAATAGCTACAGTATACTTTTAGCTGGCTATCTGGGGCTATTCTAAAATCAGTGACTTACTGTCAATAGTTTTCACAATATCTCCTAATCCCTCAGTTTCCTTAAGAATAGTGAGGAAGCCATTGTACTTCAATCCATCTCGGTCCAGCTTTATATGGGCAAGGACTGCATCAAACATCACAGTGACCCTATCCCTCTCCACCACACCAGGAGCATAATTTTTAGCATGGTCATACACGCTCTTTGAGATTAATACAGCACCAAGAAGTTTATCAGCTAGTTGTGCAGCAAACTTTTGATCAGCAAGAAATTCAATAATTTGGTCTCTCATCTGCTGGAGCTTCTTGTACCCAGCTGAGAAAAAAGACAAAATGTTAACCTTAGCCTAGTCTAAGAAATGTAACTCTATTTCTATAGTAAATATAATAATACATACTCAGCCATACCTTTGTGCATGCATATACTCTACCAACAGCACGACAAGACAATATTCTGGTAGAGCATATACCTAGCCTTGTTTCCAGCCTACGAAATAGTGAGCTGGGAACACAGGCTAGAGCATATAAGGTATTATTACGGAGAAGGTGTGAAGGAATTTTAAATGCTATTCAAAGCAATTACCGGAAGTCGGTTGAGCCAAGATAATAGAGCACGTTATAGATAATAGAGCACGTTACGTGCTCTAATATTTATCTATGGTTGAGCCCCTTGGTGGGCTAAAAATGTATTGCGTAGGGCCATCACATACACCATTATTGAAGGGGAAGTACAGGAGGCACTGGGGTCCAGGTAATCAATGGTAACTAGCTACGAAACCTGATGGCCAACGCATTTTGCAATTGGCCCAAAATTTGGGTGAGTGGGGGGGGGGGGGGGGGGGAGAAGCTCCCCCCACGAAAAAAAAACATCGAGAGAATAAAGAAGCTTCAGAAAAACTCTTGAACCCCATTAGTCAGATGATGCTCTTACCAACAGAGCTACTGCAGCTCCAGGCTGAGCAGAGGAGCAGCAGGCAACCTACCAAACGATAGTCTCGCGTGGCCAGACTCTCGACGGAAGTTAGAGTCTGGTCCACTGCCCATATAGGACTTGTTCTGACACCCACCCCAGTTGGGGTGGGCGATGTATGTGCGAACCACAGCGTTTACAACCTGTCGCGTTTATCATAAGGCGTTACGTAAACAGTCCAGCTACTGTCTTGAGACTGTTTACTTAGCGCCTTATAATAAACGCGACGGTTGTAAACGCTGTGGTTCGCACATACTTATCGCCCACCCCAACTGGGGTGGGTGTCAGAACAAGTCCTATATGGGCAGTGGACCAGACTCTAACTTCCGTCGAGAGTCTGGCCACGCGAGACTAACCAAACGACGTAAACGTAGAAACTATTTTGCAATCAGCCCCTCCCCAACAGTTCACATTAGCGACTTATAATAGTTTTCTACAATAGCCTATTCCACGTCAGTTCTTACCAACAGAATCACTGCGCTTTCGTTGCATTTTGACTCGATAAACAAATGGGAGTGTCCTCTTTAGCGCACTTTATTCAATGAACTTTGAACTCAGCCCCGCCCCCTAATTTAACGGCTGAGTTTGCGGAGGCGGGATTAAGCTATTGTGTGTCCGTCTGTCCGTGCGTAAAAATTAAAATACCCCATTTTGATTTAGCTTCAACGCACAGCAGTAACGGATAAAATTCGCCGTATCTAAGAGTGTATCTGATAGGTGCAAAAGAGGTACGGTTCTGTCATAAATAATATTACCCACCCACCTCAGATAAGAAAGGAACTAAGGGATGAAATTTGCAATGTAGCATCATCAGGGCATTGTCCATAGCTACACTGTTCAAGTTTGGAATTAATGTTAACTCATAAACACTTCAGTCCTATCTTTTTCCATTAAATTTTGTATCTCAATTTGAAGCAATAATATTAGAGGAATTCTAACCCTATACAGTGGGAGATTTATGGCCGCTGACTTCATGCCAGGCTCATGGAAGCCGTATGCATGTGTGGGTTTAAATTATAATTATAAGTCATCGTCATGATGTTATCCATGCAGTTCTTAATAGCTATATATAGTCTAGCTAGCTGCATGCAGGTACCTTGATGTAAACACTACACAAGTTCACCTGGGTTGCAAACAGAATAATATTATGTGGAAAGGAACCCGAAAGCATGCATGATTGGAGTTATCCAATTATTATTGCACCAATAATGATACCTGTATGTTATATGTTAGTACTGTGACAATATGTTTGTAGGTTTTGTGACGTGCTTCACGGCTTTTCCGAGCTCCACTTGTCTGGCGTTCTGTCCAAACTCTAAGGTACTGACAGTCTCAGGGATGTTTGCCTCCAGGGGACTGATGTTCACAAACATACAGGCCTGTAGACGGTAATTAAGAAAGAGCAGGGTTAGCTACTTCATTACACAGTGATCCTGACCTATTTTGGCAGATGCAGTATAATATTCACAGCACATGGAATGAGGGATACATTATTTCACATGCAACTCTGCAGGCTATAAGAGCATGTAATAAGAATGGTGAATGTAGCTGCACCACACTGACGAGGCCCAAATAGGCTGAAACAGCTGTCTGCGGTTTGCATTAGCAGGCTCTCCATTTTCAGTCCTTCTCTAGACAACTTAAAGTTATTCTGTGGCATAATAAAGTTATAATAATTATAGGCTTGAATGTAGTTATGGCCATGGCAGAAGCAGTTAAAATTTATTAGCTACCACTACATGTACTTATGATTGAACGCTGTATAGCTGTATCATGCTCCAATGCATAGTATACATGGTACAGTAATAGCCTACCTTTGAGTCTCCTCCTAAGCAGGGCTGTAGGAGGTGGGTGAGCTTTGAGTTGCGGTAGGGTATGTGGAGGGCACCGTTGTGGATGGATACAAAAACCTACATGCGAGCAATAAAAAAGTCGATAACCACAACTACCTACAATTAGCTCTTACAACTATGGGAGTGTGTACAACTGAGTGTGTGTATATAATAAAATCACAATTACTGTCCCCCCCTCTCCCCACACTTATGCAGTAACTTTAAGCAACCATGCAATCATCCTCAAACCTGGCTGGCTGCAACCACTACCAAGTTCAGTGCCTTCATCACTATTAAAATACCTGTCCAAGTGCTGAAAGAGACTTGTTAATGGCAGCTGCCTCCACCAGCCTGATTCCAGTGGCCTCGCTGCGAGAGATCCTTTCCGAGCCAGCCAGGTCCACCAAGGTGAGCCGGCCGTGGCTGGTGGCCCGTGAGACAGTATCGTAGCCCTCCACCTTCAGCAGAAAGAGAAGGTGAGAGCGAGAGCTGGAGAGAGAGAGAGAGAGAGAGAGAGAGAGAGAGAGAGAGGAGGAATGATCAATACTAGCTGAGTAATTAGTATCTGTAAATTACAATTAAGTTAACCTGTTCCCTCCATGACAACCTTGATTTCCACTCCAAAGTATGCTGAATATTCATACAGTGACCCTTTTTTCCTATACTACATATATGGATTACCTGTTGGTGTTCATTTTGGTGCTGGCCACAGTTCTGTTGTTCTCTCCCTCCTGCATCACCATGAGTACGTCATCGATGCTGGCTACTTCCACCTCTGTCAGACCCTGTGAGGAGGGAGAGGGGAAGGGAGATGGATGAGGGGAGGAGGAGAAAGAAAGAAGCAAGAATATACATGTGCACGGCCATCAACTAAATAATGATGTAAGCAGTAACAGTATGCTAACTGAAGCATCAGCTATAACAGGAGTATACAAGGTGTGCCTTCAGCGGATTATGTGGTCCTGGCTAACATGACTTGCTGCATAGGTTGGGACCTTTAAAGTATATGTAAACAGCTAGTAGTGACACCGGCTGGCCACTGAGCACACACAACAAAAACCACTACTTAGCAAGCTGAATTCAAGCAGCTTACCGGCACAATGACCTCCTTTCCTCTCTTGTGCAGTTGCAGTTTTGCATGTCCCTCGCTGGGAGGGATCAGCAGGTCGTACACCGACTCATTGTACACCTCAACTATTGAGACCTTCCGGTATAAAAAAATTGATAGCTATAATCTAGTTGTATAATGAAGTAGAAATTGCTTGGCAATTTACTATACATGTAGTGAGAATGATAGTCCAAGCTGATAAACTAAACACTTTTTCGTAGGTGTTTTTATTCTACACGAACTGAGTATCTCATGATATTGCTCACTTTCATGGTGTATTTGACCTTTGTCCTCTGACTGCAAATCTTGAACAATTCTTTCATGGATCTATTGCACAGTATAACAAACATTTACACCATGCATGTTATATAGCTGGAACTTCTGAGGACCTGCTCACAACTTCATGATGTTCAGAAGAGTACCACCAACCTGATATTGACGCCTGGTTTCTTGGAAGGTCCCATCATGGTATATGTCTTGCCAGCTCCCGTCTGTCCATAGGCGATGATGCAGATGTTGTAGCCATCCACACAGGAGGTTATGATAGGCTTTGTATCTTCGAACACCTGGAGAAAATGGGTATAAAAGAAAGTAGTATAAGGCTCGCCTCCCTAATTTCTTCCCTTCCTTATATTATACCTCCTCTCCCTCCCTCCGTCCCTCCCTCCCTCCCACCCACCCACCCACCCACTCATAGTGCTTACCTCTTCCTGTGTAGTTTCTGGAGTGTAGATCTTCTCAAACTCAAACACCTTCCTTCTTCCCTGTGGAGTGATACAGCTCACTCTCTCCCCGCCATCAAACTGCAGAGCACAGGGACCATTACTGTCGTAGCGACATCGACAGAAGACCCTAATGTTGCCCCTTAGCTCTTGAATCTGCATTACGATAAGAAAAGAAATCCCATGACCACTTGTTTAGGAAGAGAAGTCCGCTATGTTTTCATGATTATACCTTACACATACATGTACAGGTATGTATTCCTCTAAATGAGTCGCAATGAGACTACTTTACCTACAGTTCCTTGGACACACTTTTTTGGTACTAGATTCAATTTATAACAAATCTCAGAGGACTGCCATATTGGAAGCTGCCATACATGTAGAGACACAGTGTCTGCTTTGCTGTATCCTTGAACAAATCTCCATACTACTCCATCCTTATGTGGTCACCTACTAGACTGAGGACAGATAATAGGTCATAAAGTATGACATACCTCGTTGTAGAGTAGCTTTCTTCGCAGGGTCTCCTTCATGTAGAGGGCTCTGACTTCATGGATCTCGTGATTCTGTCTCCGGTGGGATCTCAGTAGCTGGGGCAGTGTTGAGGAAAGCTGAGAAGGTGGAGGGGAGGGTTGGGGGTGGGGAAGGGTTTGGTTTCAGAGTGGGTTGGGAGTAGGTGGGTCTGAGGGGGGAAGAGGCAGGCCCGCAGATAGATCACTGCCTTTACAGTTACAAGTCCATGAGCAGGCAGTAGCAATTTCTGTCATACTTTCTGTGCATTGCATTGCCTTGTAAACGACGCTTTAAATAGCATAAACAAGTGTAACTTGCCTTTTTCTGGATGATTTTTCTTCAAACTAGTAGCAATCATAGTAATGGTTTCCATGAACCACACACACATACACATACCTGCTGCAGCATGGTGCTACACCCCTTCAGTCCCTTGACGGTGGTGTTCCTGAGAGCCAGGAGTTTGGCTCGGAGGGTCCTGGCATCCTCCCCGAGGAGTAGCAACAGGGGTTGGAGGGCAGCTGGATCCACCAGCCGAGAGCTGTAGCCATAGGACTGCTGGCGGTAGACCTTGGACTGGAGAGATGAAGGAGAGGAGCGTGTGTGCTATTATTCAAGGTATTGGATTGGAGCACCGGCTGTAAACTATACACATACATGTACACCTTGAGGTTCATATTGCTGTATTAGTAGACTAATATGCAGAAAGTATCTTGAACAACGACGGCTTTTCGTGTGTGATCCGGGGTGCATCGGGGGCGGCTACCCCAGCCCTAGTCTGCATCCTGTGTGCAACCCGGGGTGTGATGATGTTACGAAAAGGTCTGCAGGCATGCCTCCCAGGAAATATTCACATGATACAGCTTAGAGATCTATTATTGAAGGCCAGTTTTTTCTACAGTCCTTTTTAGGTAGTGCCTTAATACATAGCAACTACCTGTTTATGCAAGCCTCTGGTAGCCACGCGAGGCATATTACGCTTGCGTATTCCTAGTATACTTATAATATGGGAGCAAAGAGTGTGGGGGGCACTCTTTGTCCCCTTCTTATAAAGGAGCAAAGAGTGTGGGGGACACTCTTTGCCCCCTTTGTATAAGGGAGCAAAGAGTGTGGGGGACACTCTTTGCCCCCTTCTTATAAGGGAGCAAAGAGTGTGGGGGACACTCTTTGCCCCCTTCTTATAAGGGAGCAAAGAGTGTGGGCACTCTTTGCCCCCTTCTTATAAGGGAGCAAAGAGTGTGGGGGGCACTCTTTGCCCCCTTCTTATAAGGGGGCAAAGAGTGTGGGGGGCACTCTTTGCCCCCTTCTTATAAGGGAGCAAAGAGTGTGGGGGACACTCTTTGTCCCCTTATAAGGGAGCAAAGAGTGTGGGGGACACTCTTTGCCCCCTTCTTATAAGGGGGCAAAGAGTCACACAAAAGTTGGTCCCCCCCCCGACTAATCTCTCAGCACATCCTAGGATTGCGCAGCAGAGTGTTTTGCTCAATCCTAGGATTGTGCAGCAGAGTGTTTTGCACAATCTTAGGATTGCGCAGCAGAGCATTTTTCACAATCCTAGGATTGTGCAGCAGAGTATTTTGCACAATCCTAGGATTGCGCAGCAGAGTGTTTTGCGCAATCCTAGGATTGCGCAGCAGAGTGTTTTGCTCAATCATAGGATTGCGCAGCAGAGTATTTTGCAAGAGGGGGGTCTGGGGGGTCCAGATGCTATTTCCCACCTGTCTCCGCTGCTGCTCCTTCCCGATGGCTAGCTCCTCCTTCATCCCCTCACCCTCCACCTCCAGCTCCTCGATCTGTCAGTGAGAAGGGAACCGGATTATAGAGGGGAGTGGTCTCAGGATTGCAGAGAGGTGTAGTCTCATAGGGGTGTGGTCTACTGTGTGAATCATGAGTCATGTGGTACAAATGGACTCTGTGGAGTAGCTACAAGAAAATCAGATTCACTGCCTTCCTTCGATGTTGAAAATTGCAGCTGTCCTTGCTCATACTTCTACCCTATGTGCCACACACAGGAAGCAAATGTACCAGGCTCATAGCTAGCTAATAATAATAATATACTCATGTTGCTGCCGTAGCGCTTACGCCATTGACCATGCACCCACAGACGCAGGCGGAGCTTGTAAGACCTCCAGTCAGAGGACAAGAGCAAGAACAACCGGAGACCACACAATCCTGATTACCATACAATTCCTTCTTCCTAGTCTCCCATATCAATAATACAAAGCTCTTAACTAGCTTTAATAATGCTTTAAAATCATCCCTGTTCCAATTCTCAAACCCTAAAATAAAACTTGCCTTATTAAAATTATCAAGTGTACTAAATTCCCCAAACCTCCCCCCCCAATAGATTTTCTAATTCTACCATGAAATTATTTCTAATGCTGTCATATGCTGGACACTCCCAGAGAACATGTACCACACTCTCACATTCACCCATGCATAATTTACACTGCCTATCATCATTTTTACCCCTATGTCTTCCTAACTCTTCATTCAGACCGTTCGTACCTGACCGAAACTTAAACAATAATCTTGTACCCGGATCACCTACCCCCTGCAAATAATTCTTGAATTCTATTTCCTTACAGAAAGACTTGTACAGATTCAACTTAACTTTAGTATTCAAGCTGTCATTAAAGTCCTTGTATTCTCTATCCCTCAACGCTTCGTCTACCGTATCTAAAAACAAATTAATATTATCTGCAGCTAATACCTCTTGGCTATCTAAATCTAACTGCAGCAGCAATTCATTAATTACTTTCATCCAAGTTTTCCTCTGCCTACCTCTACATGGTTTCACTTCCCACTCAGCATCTAATAGTACTCTAGGATATATATCCTTGCTCTGTTCCTCTCATAGCTAGCTAAAGTGAAACCATAAATAATAGAGCATACACTGTATTGTGAAACATGCACATGAGTCTGGGAACAAGGCTAATGGATGAGTGAAATATTTGTGCACATGATTCCAGAGTGCAAATGCTGAAGTCATAGCATGTATAGCCTCACTCTGTTCTGCAGTAGCTCCATCTGGTTCCTCAGTTCTCTGTTCCTCTCCTTGTACTCATTTAGTGCGGAGGTCTGTGTGGTGTGGGTGAGTGTGTGTGGGGTGTGTGTGTGGGGGTGTGGGGTGTGAGGTGTGTGGATGTAGGTGCGGAAGTGTGGGAGTATGGGGTGTGATATATATAGGGAGCAGGGCTACTGGTCGCTTACGAAACTTACGGTTTCCATGACTTTCTTCTCCATCTGAGTTCTGAGGATATCCTTGCTCGTTCCATCGGAGTAGTCTAAAACACCTGCGATAATTGTCAGGAGCCAGGATGATACAATTCAACCACTGTGAATTCTACATCGGATCAAACAGGGTCTGACCCTCTACAGTAGAGTATAGAGTAGGCACTATGTATAGCTTAGAGCATAAAGCGGCCCATGCTCTAGGCCATTTAGTATATGTACACATTTCCTGAGCTTCCTATGCTCTATGGGATTCTTACCATGCTCTATGACTATACCATGTTACTATAGTAACATATACTAAGAAAACAAAGGGCTTCTCATACGTAGTGTATCTACTATGAGAAGCTCTTTCTGTATGATGTCATTGGAGGGTCAAACCTGATGTAGAATTTATGGTGGTTACATCATGAGCAGTAGGACATACTTAGCCTACCAGGCTCCGAACAACATGATTTTCAACTGGATCTTATGAACTGGCTAATAGCTGTTTATATCAACTGAATGAGTCATCCTTTAGATGCTCCAATTACGTAGTATTGGTGACTGTACACCATGGGAAAGTCTCTCAACACCACTTTGCCAATACCTAAACCCATCTGAACATCACTTGAAACAAGACCCAAGACGGAAAAGCATATTCAACAGCTACTTCAGTTGAGTTGAATGTGTTTTGAGTGGAGCTCAAAATGATTCTAAAACTCCATGTTTCAATTCACCCACCATCGTCATTGATGGAATTGTAAGCGGTGATACAGTCCTCGGTGCTGTAGTTGCACTGCCTGAGGGTAGCAACAATGGAGCGGCAGTTCCTCCATGCCGGACAGGACCTCTGTGAGGGGGGGGAAGAGATGGAGGCAGGCGTTAAATGATATTAGACCAGTTGTGTGCGGCAATGTCCTTATTATTCAAGGAACTCATACAGTGTCGTCTTAGAGCTAGTCCTTATTAGCAATAGACAGCAACCCATACCCTCTGTCTTGCAGTGCACTATTCATAAAGTCTCATTCCCAGATCTCGGGGGCGACTGGAAGTCTGGGCATGGGACTATAGGTCTAGCAGTTGTATCCATGTTCTTACTATAATAACGTAGCTACAGCAACTCACTTCGGGTCCATACTATACCATTAATGAATTTAATCCTTAACTAGCCACCTGATCCCAGGTGCCCCCTTACCTGAATTTCGCTGATCTTTCCGGAGACGCTAGGGACGTGCCTCTCCCAGGACAGGGGCATGGGAAGCCACGCCCCCGATCCCGTGTCAAAGAAATAAATTACATTCATGGTCTCCTGTGGGTGTGATGTTTGGAAAAGAAATTAGTCTTGTTCCCATTCCATAATGTTAGTCTCATTCCCAATCCATTCAATTTATATTAATAGTCTCATTCCCAGTCTAAGCATCTGTGAGGCATGCTCTTAGCCTGATACCCAGCCCCACGCTTTTTTCAGCTACGCGAAGGAAAACTTTACCTTCGTGCAACCGAATAAAGCGGGGGCCTGGGAAGGAGGCTAGCATGCTCTAAAAGCTGTGATGGCTGGTACTCTCACCTGTCTGAGGTAGGTGAGCAGTTTGCCTCTGGTGGGGTGGATGAACTCTCCGGCTCTGCCATCAGCAAGCGACTTGTCCTTGCCGTGAAAGTTTCCTAGTTCTGTACCCTGGTGGGGAATGCAACACATTTCATTACACCAGTACAGGTCCTAGCCTCATTCCCAGGTTCCATTCCACAGCTGTTTTTCAGACCATAGAAAAAAAATTACGCAGGCAAGCGACAGAAACTGGGTGTAGGTCTGGGACTGAGGCTATACAGCTCCCACGACAAGGACATGTCTCCCAGGTGTAGTAACTTTACTAACTGTAATCACGTGCCAGTTAACAATTAAAGTAATTATTATTTTCTGAACACACACATGGTACAGCAACTGGATAATTTTAAACTAAGTGATCTAAGGACAGCATATATACTGCAGTTCCATTCAGAAATGCGTGTTCCACAGGTGGTACACAACGCAATCTACTGGTGAAGATCTGTGATACAATTTGTTTCTGAAATGTTTGGCAGACATTGTTAGCTCAGAGAATTACAACAGACTGCCCGTGAGGTATTGGCTTAAACACTTATGGATAAGCAAGTTTTGAATTCTGTTATATTGCTCAATATGAGGAAACAATCTTACGACCAAAAGCCATTATTCTCTGAAACACACGCACGTGTGGTACAACAACTGGGCACACTTATGGTTAAATACTAGTGCCTAATATTATTGTTCAATATGAGAAACTCAAAGGAAAAGTTTTGACATGGATACAACCAAAGAACTGAAAAGCATACACAAACCACCCTAGCCAGAAATACAACCATATATGTAAGTATGTAAGACCAAACTGTCCACGATGCTAAAACTATATGGCACAGTTACTACACTATAAGCTATCTTATGGCAATCCTATTTGGAAGTACACTATGAAATTAGCGAGTCAGCGCATTCATCAGTTCAGCTGTACAAGATGAGACAGTCTGTTCCATTCTACAGCTGTATTTCACTTGGCAGATTTATTACTCGGCACAGCCTTGGATTTAAAAATCCCCGGATATGAATAGTGTGCCTTTATTTGTCAGTCACACACACACACACACACACACACACACACACACACACACACACACACACACACACACACACACACACACACACACACACACACACACACACACACACACCTGATGAGAATCGCTGTACGGGTCATAATCGATGGGGAGGAAGTAGCCTCGCTCATTCCAGGAGGCGGGGAAATAGCGCCATTTCTGCAGGAAAGAGAGACATGATAACAGCTCAGGCTAGCACTCCAGGAGTGCCCTGCTTCAGTCACAGTTGCTCGGGCTAGCACTCCAGGAGAAAGAGAGACATGATAACAGCTCAGGCTAGCACTCCAGGAGTGCCCTGCTTCAGTCACTGCATGATACCACAACTAACGGTAATAGCCGTATTAATCAAGGAATGCAACCAATCCACCACCACCTACTTTGACCAGTACATGCTTCACTTGGGTTCAGCGGTACACTTTATGTTCTCACGTCTGTCTATTTGTCCGTCCGCACATCTCATGTGCAGCAAATTACGTCATTATACTAATATGCCACTACAGCCACAAGCACAGTGAAAGCTATTGTAAGTTTGCAGTATTAATAGGCCAATGTCAAAGCTAATGAAAATGTATGGTAACCAGGATATAGCAGTGCAAATATGGAAGTTTTGACTGAGCTACATTTACTGATATACTAAATGATGGATACATACTTACCTTGTTCCCAGACCCCATTCCAAAAGTATTGTGGAATGAAGTCTGGGAAGGAGACTAAGATAATCATACCGGCAGAGACACCTCACCTGCTCCTCCCAGTCCACGTAGAACTTCTTCCCGTCCTCTCGAACGTACACGGTGTACTCCTCCTCTCCATCATGGGTGCGAAAGAGCTCAAACATGTTCCCCCCTCCCTCTCCCTTTTCGCTTACAGGCGACAAATCAGTTGCAGGCTTAAGACTGCCACCGCCGAGCCGTTTCATGCTCACGGTAGCCTCGGGCATTGTTTCCATGGTAGCGGTGCTGTGGTTGGTTAGGTTAAAGTGAGTAGATCTGGTCGGGTTTTGGAGCGAACTGCCAGCCAAAGTCTGTGGCTTTAGTTGGGTCCTTCCAAGCAGAGGTGAGCTTCTGGTTTTCATAGGCGAATATGATTCCAGGGGCGTGCCCAAGTGGGCGGTGTAGGTTGTGAAATCTGGCGTCATGTTAGTTGAGCGGTTGTTTGTCATTCTGACTCCGGTAGTCGTGGGCGTGTTACTGGAGACGTCCGTCGGCAGCGAGAGACGCTTTGGGATGGGTGGCTCTCTTCTGAGACGGACGGGCTGGGTTCTGGTCATAGGTGCACTGGTGCTGTTGCTATGGTGCTGGTGGTGCTTGTGCTGGTGAGGGTGTGAGCTGCTGGAGGTGTGGGTCTCAGCAGTTTGGTGGGTGTGGTGCTCAGAAGGGTCTTCTGGTTCACTCTCCTGGTAATCTGGGGATGAGAGGGCAGAGTTTCAGGATGAGGGGTGGAGTTTCAGAAGCTTAATTTTATGGCTGAAATTTTTAAGAAAATTAACTCTTTCTCAGCCAATACACTTGGCTGGGAAAGAGTTAAATGGGCTTTTTATATTAGGGATTAATATAAAGTACATGCTTTTCTCTATTTTATATGGGCACATAAATGTGCCAATGGCGTTCAAAGAGATAAAGGGAGTACTTGTAGTTACTGCAAAGTTCCTAACTATCCAGAAACGCTTTCGCTCATCTATAATTCACTAGCTAACTTCTTTCTCAGGCGCTCATAAAATCTTCTTTTGTAGCTCGGAACGAGGCCAGCTAATCATGCTTCAATTCTCTTTCTTATTACAAGGGTAGCGTCATTCACAGGCCTCTACCAATTTTCGGTCTGACCGACATCACAACTCACCTTCCTGGCTGTCCTTTCTTTCCCTCTCTCCCTCTCTCCTGACCGAGGTGGGGTACGACCTGCGGAGGACCTTGGCCTCCATCTTCCCATTCTCCTGAGACTGCACCACCACCACGTGCACCTCCGGTTCTCGTCTCGACGCCCCCGTACCCATAATCGGTCATGTACTACCGCCACACAATCACAATCTGGAAAGAAAAATGATCAAAGAAACTGTGTCATGCCTGTAATGTGAAAACTCACTCAGTTATCCCTGCAGATCTCTAGAATAGCTAGAGACAGCGTCATGGGTGATTTAGGGTAGTTCTTGTGCACCAACCTACTCCTGCAAAGCGGCAGCATGTCAGCTATCTTATGATTTGGATTGGATGATTTCTCATGAGAATACTCTCTTTGGTCCGAAGGATATGGTATTACAGCTACTTCGAGGGAGGCTCTCTATCACATCAAGCACTCCACATATAAAATATGGAGATAATTCCAATGGCAGCTTAATTATGAATCTACGGTAACTGTAATGCTCATTGAGTGAGGTTATGTATGATCATAGCATACAGCTGTTATACGGACACATGAACTCTAGGATTCAAGTAGTTATAATTGCCTAACAACTAGCTAGTTTGATGCTTTATTTATGGGAGCTTGTCACTTACCCACCATTTTCTCTTGACACTTGAGCCGGTAAAGTGATTCAGTGAGGCACCGATACCCATTAAATAGCCTGAAGGTGCTATTTATGTAGCCAGGGGGCCTGTTTAATACTTTGTAGCTAGCTAGCAGGTCTAAAGCATAAAGGCCTGCTAGCTAGCTACAGAGTAAAAGCCCCCCTGGCTACATAAATAGTTTTTGGCCAGGGCCTGACTTGCAGATTCTGATCCGTAATACCCACCTGCCGCAAACCTTCTTACTCCGCCCTTGGCTGAAGTATGTTCTTTTCCATGTAGTTAGCTACAGTCGTCCGTTACCAAGCGATACCCAATTGAGCCCCGCCCACTTCAGCCTTGCGATGAGATCACGATTTTTAAAATTATCCACCTCTATGATCTGATGGGATTCACAAGCCAAATAATTAGGCATCCAACCACTTCCGCCTTGAGCAAAGGCCTCGCTGATGCGAAGAATCTGTACGTGGGATATCCGTTGGTATGTTGTAGCATGGATCTGTGGTTGTAATTTAATAGCAATGCCTCATAGGTATGCATGTATTAAAGCTTATATCGTGGTACTATTAAGGCATGGATAATATAGTACGCGTTATCCATGATTAAGGGAAATGGGGGTGTTACGGAACACCTAAGCCTCTGGGATCCCAGCAACGATAAACTAGCTCAGTCACAAACTGTACATAAACAACAACTAATGTACTAACTACAAATTAAGTTTCATTGATGCAGCGCTGCACAATCACTATTAAATAGTTACAATTTTACGCTACACTATTGTGGGTAATACGGAACACCCGAGGGTATTTCGGAACACCCCACTGACCTGGCAAAGGCGCAGTGGAGGGCTGTAACTGGTATGCTGGCAGACTAGCTTAGTATCTACTAATACTATTTTAGTCCGGTGTTTGGGGGAAGCAGCTAGTCTAGTGGTCAAGCTACACTAAATCGTCGTTACGGTTGATGCAAGCATACAGATGCCAATACGTGCAGTTATACAAAAGCAATCGTTGCCGCCTAGACAGGAGTCGAGGTTTGGTAGTTCCTTGGAGCATTCAGCTGTTGGCAACGTCTAGTAACTACTCCAGTCAGGAGAAGACTTGACTCAACCAATTTAGTAGGTGTTCCGAATTACCCCCCTGTTCCGAAATACCCGCACTTCCCTTATAATAGCCTCGTTCCCAGTCTCCACTCTACAGATGATATAGGGGATAACTATGTTAAATAGTGTGGTTAAGATTCTCTTTGTGGTTCTTCAATGCAGTTAATATCTGAACATCATCTTAAGTGAACAGTGCACAGGATACAGAAAGATATTAATTGATTTGGAACATTTATCTGAAACTGAAAACAGTCCGTCAAGTTGTGATAATGCAGATTCTGTCTGCTGTTGTTGTTATTCTTTCTCTTGCCAATCTGGCCGTGGCTGCTCACTCTATTGTCAACTTAGGGGCAGTACCAAATAATCCAGCAGATTCAGCAGCTACAGTCAACACTCTTGCTCTCCAAAAGGCATTGGTAGCTGCAAATGCTTCGGCTACTGACCGTGAGGTTCTTGTACCAGCAGGTGGTTCTTACTACTACTATTGGTTGAAGGTCGACTACTTGGTCAATGTGACACTGCGGATTGATGGTACTCTTCTTGTCTCAAACAACATAACAGCTACAGCATGGCCGGTGTCTGGTGACTTCGCTTCTTTGTGGTTCGAACGTGCCCGTGGGCTCACGCTGACTGGTAGCGGCAAAATAGATGGGCAAGGGTATGACTGGTGGTGGCATGTTATCATAAACAAAACGGACCATCGGCCGCACATGGTGAGGATGGTCTCAAGTCAGGATATTCTCATCACCAATCTACGGTTTGTCAATTCACCACAATATCACCTGAAGTTAGACAATATCATGAATGTTGTCATACGTAATATCAGCATATTTGTGGATGTGGACAAGCAGAAAGAGCTATTTTAGAAATCTCTACGTTGGCTTCCACTTGGAAACAGCACCCATGGTATGGTGTCGAAGATCAAGGAATACATCCCAGAGAAGATTCTCAAAACACTGGATAGTGATCTTCCGGATGAACTAGAAAAGATTCTAGAAGCACTAGGAATTCCGACCTTTCCACTGAACACTGATGGGATTGACCCTAGCGGTAAGAATGTTCTGATAGAGAACGTCACCATAACAAACTTTGATGATGCCGTCGCCGTAAAGCCATCAAGTGCTGGTGATACTTTTACTAACTGCAGCCAAAACATGACAATACACAATGCTCACGTCAACTTTGGGGTTGGTATGACCATTGGATAGGTTCCACCCAATGAGAATATCAACTGTGTACGGAATATAACCTTTGAAGACATAACATTTGATCGTCCAATCAAGGCCATCTACATCAAGAGCAATCCAGGGGACAGTGGGAGTGGTATCGTTGACTCTATCACTTACCGTCGTATTCACGCCACTTGGCCACTGTGGTATCCTTTGTGGATCGGACCACAGCAGCAACGCCAGCCGGGGACTGCAGGTACCGGATGCAATTTCTTGTACCCTATTGTCGATGAATGTCCGACACAACCACGTGTTTCCATCACAAATATTGTGCTGGATGGTGTCGTGTTTGAGAATGGGATCACACTGCCAGGTGTGATGCTAGCCAATGTGTCTACACCTTATACAAACTTCAAGTTCAACAACGTTACTAACCGTGGGTTTCTGTCTGGGGACTTCTTGCTGGAACAGAATTACATCTGTCAGAATGTGAAGGGGATGGCTGATAAAATGACATCCCCCCTGCCTGTGTGTTTTACATAAATATAATTAATGGCTCTAAATCTATATTTGTATTAGTGACAGTTGTATAGTTGGCTGTGTTCAGTCATCTTTCAATCCTATGTGTAGTATGCAGAATGATTGCAATGTTGCAGTGGATACTCTATCTATATATGCACTTGTAGCTACTACAGTTTTGATAGAAAACAAGGCAGCAATTTGATATGGCTATGATACTATATTCTGCTCATGGTCACATGCCCCAGCCAAAATAGCTACATGGAACCATTGAGTGAGGTCACGTATGCACCATAGTATGCATTATATAGAACTGGAGGCTGCTGATATACAAACACATGAATTACGATCAGTGAGTAGCCTTGAGTGATCGTGACTGAAAATGAGATGGTTTGCTGTTATCTATTTCTGGGGCTTCCTATCTTCTCAAAGGGGTAAACAAATTCAGGATTTTTTAATTCCTAGGAATCTGGGGACCCAGGTATTCAAACCATTTTCTCTGGGCACTGGGGCTGGTCAAGTGATGCACGTGATGGCAGCCCTCCAGGCTACATAAATCGTTTTTGGCCAAAGCCTTACTTGCGATCCGTGATACCCACCTGATGCAAAGCCTCTTACTCCGCCCTTGGCTAAAGTATGTACTTTTCTACTATGATGTAGTCGTCCTATGCGAGACCATTGAGCCCCACCCACTCCAGTCTTTGCGATGAGCCAAAAAATTATTACTCATCCTACATTTCCGCCTTGTTTAGCTGCTGGCAGCCTGCTGCTAGGGACCGCCATAATTTCGAGTCAAGCGCTGAGTATAATGCCATAGTCTCGCGGGCCAGCCCCCTTCCGCATTGAATGCGGAAGGGGCTGGCCTGATAATCAAGTCATGTGAGCAAACGCAACTGGTCATATGATCGGGAATGGGCGTAGGTGAATTTATAAACTGGTCCCTACTGCCTGCGAAACTGTGCACGCGGGATGTCTAGTGAGTGGAAAGTGGTGGATGTACTGTCGTTATGTACCTACCTTAGAACTATCAGCATCGTTCCCAGTGGATCTCCAGTTTTTTTCGAATGTAGTATAATATAGCTATACGACAAAAAACTGCGAAGTGGAGACTGGAAACGAGGCTGTATCTAAATGAATAATGTAGAATGGCTATGTACATGCGTTAGCCAATGGTGTGCATGACTATCATAGTTCTTCAATGCAGTTAATGGTCAGAGAATACTAAGTCTATCTGAAGTGACGTTGACCATCAGCACACAGCATTTGCATGAAACGTAACATTGAGATCTCCTCAGTGCAAACCAACAACCAGTGTAGTCGTAACAATGCAGATACGTTTTTCTCTTGCCGTTACTATTGCTCTTTCCTATCTCATCTGGCCATGGCTGCTCACTCTAGCTATTGCCAACTTTTTGCCATGCCCGCCAGGCTCGATCTGCATCTCCAATCAAGCAGCCCCCCTGGTTACATAAACAGTTTTTGGCCTGAGATTCTGACCTGTAATACTCACCTGATATAAGGCCGTAAACCCGCCCTGGGTTTATAAGTATGTTCTTCTCGAGATGGTCATCTTTGGTAACCAGGCAATATAATTCTATACCCCAATTGAGCCCCGCCCACTCCAGCTTTGCTATGAGATTCCAAGCCAAAAATTATCTTTCAATCTTTCCTTGCTGAGCTCAAGTGAGCCAGCACAAAATCAACCCTTGTGCTTCCGCCTAGCCGCTGCTGCGAAACATTTTTGCTGGGATGTCAATACATATATAGGTACGTGTCTGTGTTGTAATAAAGCATTAGGCACCTTATTTGTGAAGGAGGAGGTTTATGTGCAGTTATTAATAATGTATGTCCTATGGTGTCTTTCATCGTTCTTCAATGCAGTCACTAACTGAGCACTATCTGACTTGAGTGACCAGTGTACAAGAAACTATAGTACGAGAATTGACTAGGATCTAAAAGTGAACACAGTCCTCACAAACAGCGCTAGCAGTTGCGACAATGCGGATACTTCTGTCTCTTATCATTGTTTTTGCACTTGCCAATCTGGCCGTGGCTGCCCACTCTATTGCCAACTTTGGGGCAGTACCCAATAATCCATCGGATTCAGCAGCTGCAGCCAACACTCTCGCTATTCAAAAGGCATTGGTAGCTGCGAATACTTCGGCTACTGATCGTGAGGTTCTTGTACCAGCAGGTGGCTCTTACTACTACTATTGGTTAAAGGTAGATTATTTGGTCAATGTGACATTGCAGATTGATGGCACTATCCTTGTCTCAAACAACATAACAGCCACAGCATGGCCGGTGTCTGGTGACTTCGCTTCTTTGTGGTTCGAACGTGCCCGTGGGCTCACGCTGACTGGTAGCGGCAAAATAGATGGGCAAGGGTATGACTGGTGGTGGCATGTTATCATAAACAAAACGGACCATCGACCGCACATGGTGAGGATGGCTTCAAGTCAGGACATTCTCATCACCAATCTACGATTTGTCAATTCACCACAATTTCACCTGAAGTTAGACAATATCATGAATGTTGTCATACGTAATATCAGCATATTTGTGGATGTGGACAAGCAGAAAGAGCTATTTCAGAAATCTCTATGTTGGCTTCCACTTGGAAACAGCACCCATGGTATGGTGTCGAAGATCAAGGAATACATCCCAGAGAAGATTCTCAAAACACTGGATAGTGATCTTCCGGAGGAGCTAGAAAAGATTCTAGAAGCACTTGGAATTCCGACCTTTCCACTGAACACTGATGGGATTGAC
Source organism: Phakellia ventilabrum (assembly GCA_963921505.1). Classification (NCBI taxonomy): domain Eukaryota; kingdom Metazoa; phylum Porifera; class Demospongiae; order Axinellida; family Axinellidae; genus Phakellia; species Phakellia ventilabrum. Next base: position 6,092,399 of record OY997386.1, on the reverse strand, counting down.
CCAAGCGGTAAGAATGTTCTGATAGAGAACGTCACCATAACAAACTTTGATGATGCCGTCGCAGTAAAGCCATCAAGTGGTGGTGACGCTTTTACTAACTGCAGCCAAAACATGACAATACGCAATGCTCACGTCAACTTTGGGGTTGGTATGACCATTGGATCGGTTCCACCCAATGAGAATGTCAACTGCGTACGGAATATAACCTTTGAAGACATAACGTTTGAGCATCCAATCAAGGCCATCTACATCAAGAGCAATCCAGGGGACAGTGGGAGTGGGATCATTGACTCCATCACATACCGTCGTATTCACGCCACTTGGCCACTGTGGTATCCTTTGTGGATCGGACCACAGCAGCAACGCCAGCCGGGGACTGCAGGTACCGGGTGCAGTTTCTTGTACCCTATTGTCGATGAATGTCCGACACAACCACGTGTTTCCATCACAAATATTGTGCTGGATGATGTCGTGTTTGAGAATGGGATCACACTGCCGGGTGTGATGCTAGCCAATGTGTCTACACCTTATACAAACTTCAAGTTCAACAACGTTACTAACCGTGGGTTTCTGTCTGGGGACTTCTTGCTGGAACAGAATTACATCTGTCAGAACGTGAAGGGCACGGCTGATAAAATGACATCCCCCCTGCCTGCCTGCTTTAATAACTAAATTTTATAGATTAAGCCGTACATTTGTATAAGTGATATTAGTATAAATTTTGTTACTATAGTAACAGTGTGTATTGGATTGCTTGACCCAGCTCGGGTTACCAGAGTTGCAGCTTCAATATCAAAGAGTGTGCATTGAAGGAGATCAATTACATTTGTCTGTGTAACGCCCGTAGCCACAGGACGGTTTTAATCTTACTATCTATAACTAGGGCAACTGCCCAATAACACAGTACAAAATGTATATATACACTAACACTGGTGTGAGAAAAGAAACCTATGAGTACTAGTGTCTAGCCAAAGAGTCTGGGCTCCTCTAAGCAGTATAATAAAATAGCATAGAGTTAACAGATGAAAAGTGCTAAATGTCACACATTGCTTGACCACTATAGGTAGTAAACAATTAAGCTAAGCCACATGTTACAGGTAGCTACAATTTTGATGTGCAGATGCACTTGTGAAGTTTCTTAATTGCAGCAGCCACGAAATGCGATCTCAATTGTAGCTACCTGTAATATATGACTTAGCTTAATTGTTTCTTACCCAAACATTATTGTTTGTTCAATCACCTGCATTTTATTTCTGTTGTATTGCTGCAGAATCATATATTATAGATCTTACTTTCCATTTTGAAAATGGAGTGACACAGGTTATGCTGTCACATAGCTACAATTCCTCAGCAATTCACACTTGAATCCATTAATTATATTATAATGTTAATTAAAACACACTAGTTTAAAATCATAAACAAACAGGAACTAGCGGAATGTTCTAATCTTCATTTAGACCTTACCCAGATTAACTAGCCATGACAAAGATGACTGTTGCAACGGTTGCTTCAACTTGGACGGATTTGTCTCCAAAAGTATTCACAAAGCCATTCAAAGTCACTGCATCAATTGATGTTGGGTCAAAGACACCATGAGTTGCAGCAGACAATGTGTCCATCAGAGCTTCGATGTTTACAAACGTCATCGCTCTTGATGTGTCTTGGCCTTCTTTGGACTTTAGTGAAAATCCACACTGAACAGCCATCACTTCAAATGGTACAAAGTGCCAGGCATCCTTTATGCGCTTGGATATGTCTGGGCCCATCAAATCTAAAAGTGGACCAACTAATGAAGGCAAGCTCTCGAGAGCATTGAATGCAAAGCATCCCCCTGGCTTCAAATTCTGGTGCACATTCTCGAAAACTGATTTCTTGTCTTTGATCCAGTGCAACACATAATTCGAAAAGACAATATCGTATTGGTCTTTGGGGAAGTCTTCGCTGCTACCTCTAAGGAGACTACATTGCTAGAACTGTACTGCTCCCGCGCTACTCGTACCCTCTCTTTGTCGGGATTGACCCCGATCACCTTCCCTCCTGGATCCACTCGTTCAGCCAGTACGCTAGCCCGTTCCACAGCCCAGATCCAGCACTTTGCAGTTTTTCCCGGGACACACCTGTTCGATCATTTTCAGGCCGTCCTTCAGTCATAGGGCTCCTTAGCTGCCCCCTTGGCTACACGGCTGGCAATCCAAGTGGTGTGAGTTAAAGGCCCAGAGGTCATTCACACACCAGTTACTCCAGAGTGTTTACTTAGGAACAGGAAAGTGATCAGATAAAAGAGTAGAGTAAGACATAACAAGTATCTTCCTATATCAGCTGGTGTGCACTCAAGTATACACTTACTCTTTTTGCATGACATTTACTCCACTTTAGGCCAGGTGTGCAATTATTTTGCATTGTATGTCAAAAAAAATTAGCTAGCTACCAGTATTTAATTAAATTCAATCACTTAAGTGTATTTGACTATCTTGCACTCACGTAATTTATCCAGCCTGCTTCGCAGCGACAGCTAAAAATACTATTTTATTTGTTATATCGCTGCAGAACCATATATTACAGATCCTACTTTCCATTTATCCAACAGGGAAAATGGAGTGACACCGGATGTGCTGTCACATACACTTCCTCAGTAATTCACACTTGAATCCATGTAATCATAATGTTAATTGAAACACACTGCCAGCAAATAGTCCAGTAGCTACTATCAAAAACAAACAAGAGCTAGCGGAATGTCCTATTAAAGTTCCATGTTTCATTTAACAAAGATGAATGTTGTAATGGTTGCTTCAATCTGGACGGATTTGTCTCCAAAAGTCTTCACGAAATCATTCAGAGTCACTGCATCGATCGACGTTGGGTCAAAGACACCATGAGTTCCAGCAGAAAATGCGTCCATCAGAGCTTCGATGTTCACAAATGTCATCGCTCTTGATGTGTCTTGGCCTTCTTTGGACTTTAGTGAAAATCCACACTGAACAGCCATCTCTTCATAAGCTTCAAATGGTACAAAGTGCCAGGCATCCCTTATGCGCTTGGATATGTCTGGGCCCATCAAATCTAAAAGTGGGCCAAGCAATGAAGGCAAGCTCTCGAGAGCATTGAATGCAAAGCATCCCCCTGGCTTCAAATTCTGGTGCACATTCTCGAAAACAGCTTTCTTGTCTTTGATCCAGTGCAACACATAATTCGAAAAGACAATATCGTATTGGTCTTTGGGGAAGTCTTCGCTGCTACCTTCTAAGAAGACTACATTGCTAGAACTGTACTGCTCCCGCGCCACTCGTAATCTCTCTTTGTCGGGATCGACCCCGATCACCTTCCCTCCAGGACCCACTCGTTCGGCCAGTACGCTAGCGAGATAGCCCGTTCCACAGCCCAGATCCAGCACTTTGCAGTTTTTCCCGGGACACACCTGTTCGATCATTTTCAGGCCGTCCTCCTTCTGCCACAGAGAGTTAAGGTTGTATTTTTCCGCTTGTGTTGCCATCTTGCCGAGTGCACGTATATAGCTACCTCTAGAATAATTTTTGCACCTTAATTTTCACGCAAACGTTTTGAAGTGGGCGTGACACACGTTAGTTTAAAATTAGTCGTCTTAGTCTCGTGACCAGACCTGTACGGCGCCGGCGCCGGAATTATCACGTGCGCTAAGTTATACGTCATTCCGTTACAATGCCACGGGGTTTGCAGGCTGAATATACGTCAGGCTAGATTAGTTTTGTATTGCCTATATAGACGGCGAAAGAGTGGTGTTTTGGCAAGTTCTGATCGCAACTGGAAGCGCACTACGAAAATTAGCTACTGTGCACTTTCGCTGGGAACCTGTAGCTACATGTCAGTATTAAACATGATGAGACTCTAGCCAAGCTGATCCATTCTACAGCTACAGTTAGCTTAGACTGACCTGTTGCTGAGCACAACCTTCAGTTGGATGATTTTAATATATAAAAAAAAACACCCGGCTGGTTTTTAGAGTAGCCTATGAAATATCAGTCTTGTTCTGGATGAATAAACGAACAACTACTTCCGTTGGATATGTTTTAACTCTCCATGCAGCTTCTGTCGTAGAAGCATATCTATGGTAGAAGAGACACAAAGGCTTGTACCATATTCGGTCAAAAACTTTAAAGTATCTAGGAGTCATCCTTTCCTCAGACCTGTCGTGATCATCGCACGTAGATACTATCTGCTCAAAAGCAAGAAAGCTCACTGGACTGCTATATAGAAGGTTCTCCACTAATCTTGACTGTGAAAGACTGCTTGAACTGTACAAAATGCTTGTCCGTCCCCATCTGGAGTACACTGCTCCTGTTTGGGATCCTCACCTACGTAAGGACATCACAAACATTGAGAGGGTGCAAAAATTTGCATTAAAAATGTGCACAAAGAACTGGGACTCAGGCTATCAAGACTTACTGGATCTAACCCACATTCCAATTCTTGAAAACAGAAGATTGTATCTGAAACTATGTACACTCCATAAAATTATTCATGGCCTTTTTTGTTTTCCAACCAACGTTTTTATTCCTCAGCCCAACAGACATACTACATTACCCCTATTGTATCAACCATTTGCCCACACCAGTGCCTATCAATCATCATTTGTACCTAGAACTATTTCCGTTTGGAATCACCTACCTTATGATGCCCTTACAGCACCTACTACTCACTCTTTTAAGACGAACATTGTTTATTTCTTAATTGGGTACATACTGGAATTAGCCCAGCATGGCTATTATGTATCCATTGCAATTTTGCATAAATTGTTATAGAAAAAAAGAAAAGAAAAGAAAAGAAAAATCTTGCCATTTATGACATAATCATTGTAGTCAAGCCCCAGGATTTGGACTTGTGCAACCAGACCACTCCTTGCGGGGGTGAATCTGGGCACAAGACTACCTCGGAGGGCTCTGATGTCCCACTGATCACCCTTGCAGTGGATAGGCTGTATGCTCAAAAATTTGCCTATCATTCTTTTGAGCAATTCCCATATGATGTGGCCTATTATGCTTGAGCACTTTAGCGCAAGCCGTGTGGGCTGAAATCTCAGCTAGCGTATCGCATGCATGTGTAGCTACTGGGGACTTTGAAATAAGACTGTAATGCCCGATATAGCTAGTAAGTATTGTGTATATGAAGTTCAGAAACATTTAGCTAGGAGTAATTTACAATGACAACTGTATCAAATCTACACACTGCCAATGATAATCATTCACAACTCCAATCCAGACTCCATACATACACAACTAAAACACAGTTACTCAGGAATGGTAAAAATTGGTTCCGTCATAATACGAGGCCTTTCACGTTCAAATCCTGATTGGTTCAATTGCCGCCCTGGATTCTGCATTCTGGTTGGATTGCCACCCTGGGTGGGCCGGATAAGACTCTGTGATACTGAATCTAGCATTTGGGTCAAGTCTCCTACTTGACTACCTCCTACTTGACTACCTAGACCCTGAGCTTTCAATGCTCTAAATTCTGTTATTACTTCGTGTGTTGCATCTGCTTGTCTTTTTTCAGCTTCAGCTCGTGACGCTTGCACTTTTAAAGCTTCTTTTTTTCCTTCACGTTCGATTTCAGCCCTCTTATGATCAAATTTGGCTCTTTTTGCTTCAAGTTCCTTCAGTTTTTTTTCCTTCTGCATGGATTGCTCGGCATTGTATCGTGCAATCTGAACCTCCAATTCTTTCTGCTTTGTTTTCTCCTTTTCCATATTCTCCTCTGCCTGTGCCTTTTTAGCTTCTTCTTGAGCCTTTTTAACTTCATCCTGTGCCTTTTTAGCTTCGTATTCTTTCTGCTTTGTTCTTTCCTTTGCCACATTCTCTTCTGCCTGTGCTATTTTGGCCTTGCTTACAATTTCAGCCTGCTCCTTTTCATACTTTGCCTTTTGAGCTTCTTGTACAGCTATATCTCGTTCCTTTTGCGCTTTAATCTCTGCCAATCTTCGCCGTTCTTCCCTTTCATTCCCTTCTGCTCTTTGTCGATCTTCCCTTTCATTCTGTTCTGCTCTCAGTCGATCTTCCCTTGTTGAGCATCTGACGAGGGTAAAAAAATATACGTTCAGAAATGAACTCAGTTAAACTATGGAATTTAGACTCTAATTTTGTGACATCATCCCATGAGGTCTAGTTTACAATATTTATGCTGCCTCTATAGCTTCTTGGAGTATATCATGAGTCACACTATGTTCCTTATGCAGACAAGCCCCCAATTCCAAATGCAAGTCCAAATCTGTATTGTGTGTTGTGGTTATAATGATAGTGGAATTGGAAGTAGCTACAAGCACATTGGCTCCTCCCTGAACCATGAGTCGCTACAAAGAATATTGCTAAGCATTTAGCATGTTGAAACCCCCCCCCCCCCCATAGTTTCTTTGACAATAACTCACTTATAACTGAGTGCTCAAATATTCTGACAATTTTGGGTGGCAGCACCAAGGTATAATACATAGATGTAGCACTGAGCTAACTAGCCATAGGCTATACTCTGATTGTTACCATGTTATCTTGCATGAGAAGATACTTAATATGCTTGTACAAAACATACTTATTAAATCTTATGGCATTAAAATATGTTTCCACCCATCATTTCGCCTGCAACAGGATATCTGACTGAAGTCTAATATATAGCGTTTTCATTGACTTTTTACCAGCAGGGCATGCGCATGCTTCGCGCTCGGCTGGTACTAAGATTACTTTATGTTTCCCACATCTGCTTGTCTGTCTGTTCATCTGCAGTCATTACGTGCACTAAATTACACCATTGCGTTACTATGCTACTATAGCCATGAACATAGTGGAAGCTACTCAGGCTCAATAAGACAAGGCACATCAAACTAAGTTAGTTTTGTGTTGTCTAAATGGAGAAAAACGTGGTAACGGGCAATGAAAACCTTCTTTTTGCACATATTGGGAGCTAACTGGAAGCGCTAGCGGACTACAAAGCGTTGTGTCAGCACCTCGCCAAATACTGTGCAAAGTGAAACAGCCTACTTGTTGTACAACTGCTTGAACTGTAAACAGTAGCGAAGTATGGGGTAACTTGCCTTTCCAAGCTCATATCATGACTTGGGCTTTTCTAAGCCCTGCTTTTGCCAAGGCTATGCTTATTTAAACTTCTAAACTACATGAAAAGCAATATTGATCGCTACTTACACTTCAAATTGCTGCCAAATTCTGCCCAAAAATCATTTTCTCAACATGGAATAGAATCCTTATGTACAAATCCTGCAATCTCATTGGACCCACCCGGAATATGAGCAGGTGAAACACGTTATTTGCCATAATGCAGTATCTCATACCCAGGCCTCCCTCATGCAGATTTTATCTCATAGCTGTGTAGATCTACAAAACTCCTTAATTGTCTTGTACCCACTTCTTCCCTAAAAGCGGGAAAGGCTGGTATATTTTATCACATGCCATGATGTTGAGTGCACATACTGCCCACACAGGTTCTGTGATCTTGCTGCCCAATGTACTTTACATACAGAAACTTTCAGCCCGTTATTGCAGAGGATAGACTTGAGGTTGAACTGAGTTAATTGCAATTTAGTGAAAGATTGAGTGGGAGCAGTGAAATCGGAATTGGGATGTTGGCGGACTCGAGGTAAGCTTATAGCCATGTTTCATGATGATTTCTACTCCGAAAGATTAGTTAAAGAGATAGTTTTACCTTGTATATACTGAGGTGCTTTGTAATCTCATACAGTCTCCACTGTAATCCCATGGTAATCCCATGCAGTAATTCCATGGTAATCCCAGTAATTCCATGGTAATTCCAGTAATTCCATGGTATAATCCTGGCCTGTAATCCCACAGTTGTAATCTAAAACGTAGTAAATCAATATGTCTAGCTACCAGTTTAGGCTATTACCTTGATGATCATTGAAGTACAATATACTACAGCAGTCATTGAAACTCGACCATTGCTCAAGTACTACCGGAGTGTTACTGGGCTGGGCTAATTATAATGGGCGTGACTTCCGCTTACCTTCACATGACTAGCTATAAAGCCTATAATGCTGCTTAGTTGAGTAGTCACGCGGGCCAGCTCTGGTAATGCCAAAGGTAAGCGATGTGGAAAAATGTTACTGACTTAATATCTCGCTTCAATTTGTAATGCACTTCGTTCTTAATCCCTGATAACTCATAGTAATCCATGCAATCCCTTGTAATCTCGCTATAATCTCCATGGATTACGTAATCCTAGCGTAATCCATGGAAGTTCGTAAAATGTATGCTAGCTGATTTCAGCAGTGTCCGAGCCCGTATGTAAAACACTTTGAGTGTTAAGGTGAAGCAGCAGTATTAGGCAAATGCCACTATAGCTGGTCTTCAGTAGTTCACTGGTAGTTGGCAGTTAGCGTTCAGAGTAGCTACCACTTCACCACAAGTAGCGCTTGATCCCGGTCTTATCTCCTGATTCTTGGGATCCTACATGTTGTGTTGTAGGGTAGCCTCGATATTGATCCAGAGTAGCTATGTGCGTGCACACGTGCGCTGCGTTTCATTGCTGCACATGCATGTTATCGTTCTTAGACTAAAGCCGACAAACAAAAAGTGGCCTGACTGGCCGGACCAGTTCCTCTGCCCTTGTGATCTTTGCACCGGTATCGGTGCACCACTAGTTGCCAGGTGGTCTCAGACAGTACGGCCTAGGCCTTTCCTGCTTTTAAGGAGGGTTCATGAGGTTATGAAAATATAAGAGTGATAAGATAGAAGGCTAGGGCTATGCCCCCCCCCCCCCCCCTCCTCCCCCGATTCTGCTGCCTATTCTGTACTTGCAGAAGACACGCCTCATATCTATAATGTTCTTGTCACACCCTACAGGAAACCATCATCTCTTATGCCTGTAGGCTGAAGCTATATATAATTGCTACTGCTGTGCTAGCTACGCTTACAGTGTACCATACACAAATTTCAGTCCCACATTCTAGCATAGATACTATATAGTATCTATGATTCTAGTTGCTCTCAAGTTTCCAGTGGCCCGAGAATTCACTTAGAATCGTGGTCCTGGACGAAGGCAAGTATCAGACAGTCCATCCAACGCGACGTTTTACGATAGAGCAGCAGGAATCACGTACGTTGCCAGACCCTCGCACCCCTGGAGTCCAGGGTCTGGCGGAGTCCAGGGGTGCGAGGGTCTGGCGCGCGAGACTACGTTCACAGGCAGTAGTTGCATCAAGTGAGTGTTTTTACATAATTCCAATTTGCTATTTGTGCTTTGTGGTCATTCATTTTTCCAAGTGATTGAGCCCCTCCCAGTACTGCTATTACGTTAATTAATAATCTTAATTAACTCTCTTCCTGCGGCATTTACTAGCTGTACATGTACACAAGAAAACTCGCAAGAACTGCTGCGATCTGCTACTGTGACATAGTCCAGCCTGCTATGCTCTACTATGATGGGAAGTGGAGGTGTCTCAGAGAGTGGGACGTTTGAGTGGGATGCTGCTGTCAAATTGGACCCACTTCTGCTGAGCGAGGTCCAATCGGCGGCAGACACTGTTTTCTCCAACAATTATGACCATGGCAACGGGGAAAGTCTCGGCAGTAATACGGACCTTCATGAGCGGCTAGCACCTGTGGGTATAGTGAAAGGCAAGTCAGATGCTTCTGTGTATAATCCCTACCACGCAAACAACGACTTATATTTTCCTGTAGAAGGTGAGTGATTAATATAGCTAGTGTATCAAAATATATTTAATCAGGATGCTGTTAATACAATCAATATGATACTTCCATAAACTTTTAAGCAAATACTGCAGCATAACGTCATCTAGTCTCACGGGCCAACCCCCTTCGACATTCTGGGATGCAGAAGGGGGCTGGCCCGCGAGACTAAACGTCGTCTTCAGTTGTGACATTAAGTGGGGGAGGGGGTCTATAGCTAAGCTTAGAATCGTAATGATGTTTAGAGTGACACAAAGTACCTGTTTGTGAACATACTCTTATTTTGAGGGATGAATGCATTTGAAATCATTACTACAACCACTCCTACTACCCCTTACTATACAGTAAACCCCAGTTACTGCTGGATGCCTGACCTTGAGAATCAGGAATGGTGGTACACTATCCTGACTTCCAGTATTGACACTAAGCATTCACCTACTAAAGTTGCATTGCAAACCGTTCATGCATGTCAGTTTTGAGCACAGAGCACATAATTACCCCACTGAAAAATTATAATGAAATCGCCCCGTCTTACCTTACTGGTCTTACAAGCCAAAGGTGCATGTGTGAAGGTGCGTATCGTCTATGGGAATGACCACTCTTGCAAGCCTGATTTTTAGTAACTATTGAGTATTTATGTAGAACTTGGTAACACCTCATCCCCGGGCCAGGCCCATGTGTATATTTGCTTATGCTACTGAGAACCTAGTGTGCTTTCTTACATGCATGATGCTATATGTGTAGTATAGAAAGATAACATTTTGCATGAGTGAGAATGGTTATAGACAATATAATTGAAGGAAATAACTGAACCAGGCTTCTTTTAGCTACTGTTTCTAGCGTATTTGAATTATGCAGCCATCATAATTTCATGGTTCCCTGCCATTTGAAATCATTACTACAACCACTCCTACTATCCCTTACTATACAATAAACTCCAGTTACTGCTGGATGCCTGACCTTGAGAATCAGGAATGGTGGGTTAAAAAGATTTTTGATGGCATGCCAACTCTCCCCACCCATCCAGCATTTATACCAGTTTAGCCATACTTAAACCATGTTAGAAAACATGCTAGACTCTTGGTAGCCTCATCCCAGCACCCTGGGTGTGAGGCTAGACTCTCGGTAGTGTAAAGAAACCCATACACAAGTGCCTGGGGACAGAGCTATACACTTGGAGTCAATGCTTATCATTATTTCTGTGCTGTGGTTTCATTGATGCTCAACATTTCCCAAATATATAGGCATTGATGTTGACAGTTTCCACCAGGCCACACTCCTTCAGCCTCAGGGCATGCCTCTAAGCCCCTCAGGACTTCTCCATGGGAAGAAAGTGGTGGTGAATGGGAAAGAGATGGCACTGTTCTGTCACAAGGGAAGATTTTATGCTGTGGAAGAGAGGTGTCCCCATTTGGGTGAGCTAGGGTACTCAGTGTTTCCGCTAGATTGTCATAATCTCTATACCCTATGCTGATGGAGGCTGAGTGTGTGATATATCAGATTGTGATAAAGCCTTTGAGCATGATAGTATTAGAAAATAGACGGCAGACTATTAGTAAATAAATATTCTATCGCCTGAAATTATCGTTTCATCTGTGGCAACTTTCTTGCATACAGGTGGTCCCTTACATCTAGGAGACATTGAAGACTTGGGCAACTCTGTGCCATCTCCTCGAGTCATTTGCCCCTGGCACAAGTGGTGCTTTGATCTAGCAACAGGAAAGCATATCTGGCCACCTCAGAGAAATAAACACATTCAGTCCTATCCCGTCAGAACTGATGCCAAGGGCACTGTTTTTATTGGTTTCTCATCCTTTCATCCAGCTTGTTTTGATACTACAACTCAAGAGTTTTAGAACGTACAGCTTCTCATTTATCTCATCAGAGCCATCTCATGTCCTATATTTTAATATTCACGATATATCTATTTCATTTACTTTTTTACCTGTAGTAATACACAATATAAATGGAGTCATTATCAACGGCCAGGGCAATATCAAAAACCACTTTATTCGTAAGGTCATTCATATTAAGTAGTAGCTAACACTCCACATGCACTCCAAAAGCGGATCAGGCCTGCGTAGGAGCAACTCAGAACAAGTAGTATACTTGATACATACTAGTATCAGATTGTATGTAGCTAATGAAATATGTGGCTAGTGGCTATAGCTTCCTGGCTCCACTGGACAACTCATAGTCAACTGATCATGATCTGACGCCCACTAATGCATACTGCAGGAATAAGGGTGATTTGACTTCATTGTAGCTTCCCCACAAATGCAGGAATACCTATTCCTGCAGTACGTGGGCATCATACAAATCAGTTGACTAGCAGACGTCCTGTGGAGCCAAGAAGCTAGCCACTAGCCACATAATTCTAGTAGTTTGCCATTCTTGCAACACCATATGAAGTGACTTCCCTGCAACTGCAGTAACCACTCAAATTATTAAAATTCCTTTCATTACTTTAGAGGGAATAGCCTGGGCTGACAGTGCTGTTCCAGCTTTCTAGCTTTGTCCCCAGGCTCCCCTCCCACGCATGAACTTTTTCCGCACATGGGAGGGGAGCCTGGGGGCAAGGCTTTAATTGAATAGCGATAATTGAGTAAATAGACATAACAATTAACGACCCACTTTAGTAACAGCTAGGAGTGAGCTGATTAACATACTAAAAAAACTGTATCTATTATACACTCAACAAAATTCCCTATTATGCTCAAATTATGCTCATTAAATTATCATCAATTATCAATATTATATACCGGTTCTATAAAATTAGCAATGGCTGACCTAAAGTTTACTTGTGGCCTGTGAGCTGCTTCCAGTCGGTTGAGTCTCGTTAACAGTGCTGATCATGAGATGGATAGTTATCACTATCGCAAAATTTGGAATCCCCACATGGCTGAGTTTCTTTACGGAATCTACCCATTTTGCTCACATATGTTCGATGCTTTCACTTGCATAATATGCTCATTTTAATGCTGGCATAATCAGCTCACCCCTGGTATAACAGCTGACTATTATTATGTGCACATACTCTTTTTGTACAATCATGACATATACTCCCCTATAGGCTTGGTGTGTAATTGCATTGTACTTTTAAAAAAAATTATAGGTAGCTATCAGCATATCAAAATACACTCAACAAAATTCCCTATTATGCTCAACTTATGCTCACTAAAATTATCAACAAAAAAACAGACTCTGCAGAGTATCAGTAATCATCACTCATGTGTACTTGACTATCTCACACTCATCCAGTCTGCATCTGCTAATTATTACTGCACTATTGAATGAAATTAATGTTTGACTGACAGAATTGAACATAATTTGAGCATAATAGCTCCGAGCATAATCATAGATACTATATTACCCACCCCGGGATTGGAAATGCCTCACGCGATGCGTATAGTTCCTGTACTTAAGCTCGCGGGCAGTCCGCGTTATGGTATGTGACACATTTAGGGTGTTGATTTCCGTGATTTATTTGAGAAGAAGCGAAGAAAGGAGGAAGAATTATACTGCAAGAGGCTGCAAAATCGAGAACTAACCAGAGCTGGTGAGTTTTAAGTTGCACTGTCCATGTTCAGGAGGATAGTACTGCCACTACTGGTACGGATAAAGTTGTGCTCCAATTAGAAAGTACAGTTTGATCGAGCTTTCTTGTAACTAAGAGGAGCATCTTCAGTTCGGTAAGAGTTTTGTGGGGGGGTTACTCTCAATACAGCTATTTTACTGTGCTAAGAGAGTCAACCAGCTTCTTCTCAAAAGCTGTGGCATCCTCCTGATGGCTGGGGGTCCACTTGGCTATGCGGTCAGCTGTCTCCCGTGTATTTCTTGCAGGAGAAGATGAAAGTGTGAATGAATCATCAGCAAGTACTGCACTCACTCCTTTCATAAGAAGGCCGTTTACTGTGGTGAGAAAATACCCCATCATGACTGATCGATCGATCAGAGTATGTCATAAATTATATAAACCAAAACTATATCTGAGGTAACAGATACCATCTATACTATCTACGATGAGGCTTACCGCTCATTCTCAGGCACTTTATCCAGACAGAAGACACAGATCGCTATACAGCCTTGTTTCTAGTCTCGATCCCAGCCTTGTTTTACCACTGTATCTAGGGGGAAGTAACTCTAAAAGACGCGCAGCATCTGTGGTATGCAACGCGGTCTGCCCGCGCGAAAGGTGTTAATTAGTCCCGTTTCCAATCCCGGGGTGAGTAATATAGTATCTATGGCATAATAGGGGCATAGATGGGAATGGCAAACGTCACTATGACGTCATATGGAGCAAATTAGACGCGATTGCGTACGTGCAGAAACAGAAAGAACACAGTGTCCAATAACTCACATTACTGTACCTATAGCTATGTGAACAACCGGTAACTAGGTACCGAGTAAGGCAAGTCTCAACTCTCAAATTCAAGATGCTGCTAACGCAACTACTGTCTCATGTGGCTATCGTCGCAGTAGTCCTCATGGCAGCTCTACCGTCGATTCAGATTGGAACTACTGCACAGGCTCCAGAGCAGTACAGCACTCAGATCTATGTAAGTGCCAGTAGGGGGGTGAGCAGTGACAGTTGTTGGGAGGAAGGGGAGTCACTGCCCTGTGATAGCCTCAGTCTCGCTCTCATGGGAGCCCAACGGGTTTCTAATTCGGTAGCCGTTGTAATTGAGCCGGGTGACAATGTCCTATCTGCTGTTTCTTTGAGTGATCTGATGTTGGATTCTGTGTCTGATTTTGGGATTATTGGAACAGATGGAGCGAGTGGGAGTGTTAGGGTGAATTGCGAACCAGGAGCAGGACTCATATTTACTGGATCGAGGGCAATTGCAATTGAAAATGTCACATTTAATGAATGCGGAATCAACTTCTCTGATGTGAACATTTTCAGAACAGATGTGCTTCCGTTACGCTCTGCCATCTATTTCATTCTTTGTGAAGATGTCAGCATTTCGTTCACTCAGATTCTCAACTCAAAGGGAGGTGGAATGGCAATACATAATACTGGAGGCATCCTCAACATTCGACTATCCAGTTTTAGTCTCACATTAGAAGATCTTTTGCATGACACCAAGTCTACTAGTGGGGTGACGCTCAATCTTTTGGGAAATGGAACTAATGGCAGCTACATTTTTAGTGAATGTGTTTTTCAGGGCAACACGGCTGCTAATGTTTGTTGTGATATGCCCACATCTGGAGGAGGACTAGCAATTCGTTTCCATGGTAGCTCGTATGGTAACCAAGTAACAGTTGAGTCATGCATTTTTGACAGCAACCTAGCAAATGAAGGTGGTGGCATGTTTATCCAGTTTAAAGAACAGAGTGAGCAGAACACAGTGACAATCAAATCGACAAACTTTTCATCGAATGTTGTAGATTCCAATTTAAGCGTTGGCTCATACACATCTGGTGGTGGAGCCAAAGTAACCTTTGATTCCGATCACTCCATCGGAAATGATGTCGTATTCCAGGATTGCACTTTATACAACAACTCAGCATATCTCGGCGGAGGGATTTCGATTAGTGCTAACACTAATTATGCAAATATCTCAACAGTAAACCGTATAAATTTTACAAAATGCATATTCATTGAGAATCATGCTGACTATGGAGCGGCTGTTGATTTCTACAAACAAACCACCCCTCTAGACTACAAGAAAGTGGTAGTAACCATTTCAGACTGTCACTTTCTACAAAATGGTATGCCATACAACAGAAGCTTCAGCAGAAGTTTCTCAGTGGTCAACGTGAATGGCCTTGCCACCAGCTTCACTGGTACTACCATCTTCTCTGGAAGTATTGGAACTCCATTAGCCATAAAGAACATTGGCATTGATCTTTTAGACCACTCTACTCTAAATTTCACTCAGAACACTGGCTACAATGGTGGTGCCCTGGCTTTTACCAGCAGTGGGCACTTGACTGTACATGACGATACCAAAATGATCTTCCTGAACAATTCTGCTTCTGGCAAAGGTGGGGCAATATACTGGGAGTACTTTGATGAGCATTTCACTCTCTATAACAACCAACAGTGCTACATTCAATACTACGATAGTTCCGTACACCCCAATGAATGGAATACCACTTTCCAGTTTTCAGGCAATCATGTGTTTACGAAAACAAATACCATCTTTGTTTCCTCCCTCATTCCCTGTGTGTGGCGTACCAATGACCACTCCACACCTGAAGAGGACATCATGCAAACATTCTGCTGGGACAATTGGGAGTACAGCAATGGCAACAACTGCAGCAGTGAAATAGTGACCTCTCCAGCCTACTTTGAGGAGAGCTCGCTAAGTGTGACCGTCTTTCCAGGAAAAGTTGTAACCCTTCCCCTGCAGTCGTTTGATGACCTTGACGGGAACCTGAGTGACATTACGGCATACACTGCCATGTCAGTGGTTGGAAGTTCTCCCACGGCAGACATTAACTCAAGATTTGTAACCAATAATACCATTACATTGTATGGTGTTCCCAATTCCACCACAAACATCTCAATCCAATCTCTGGACTCTAGAGTGGTTCAAGCTGAAGTGAAAATTGAATTTCTCTCCTGCCCTCCTGGATTTGTTGTTGAGGAGAACAGTTGCGTGTGTGGACAGGGATTTGGAGGTGACGTTATCTGCAAAGAAGCAGACTTTAGAGCTTACCTAGTGATTGGAGCTTGCATGACTTTTGAGGACCAGCAACCAGAGGTGGTGCGATGTCAGTACACTATTGAGTATGCAAGACGGAGGCAGCTGCCCATCATTCCTCTCCCTCGAAACATATCTGAGCTTACGGAGGCTGTGTGTGGTCCATTGAACAGAGAGGGACGGCTGTGTAGTGCTTGCAAGGAAGGTTATGGAATTTCAGGCCTTTCTTACTCATTTGACTGTGTGAAATGCTCGGAGTCAGGTGCTGCAGGATGGATAGCATACATCATCGCCAAATTTCTACCGTTGACAATACTGTTCTTTCTGATCATGTTCTTCAATGTGAGTGTGACTTCGGCCCCTGCAAATGCATTCATCTTCTTCAGCCAAATGGTCACGATCCCTCGGCACATGGTTGTCATCGAAGCAGCTCTGGCACTATCCGAACAAGGGAGTGATAGAGCCATCAGTGTGATTGCCGCACCCTATGGAATCTGGAACCTGGACTTTTTTGTGTCTGTCTTTCCAAGGTTCTGTGTCAGCCATGGACTAAAAACTCCACACCTTTTGGTGTTTGACTACATTGCAGCCTTCTACCCACTCGCTCTCATTGGATTCACCTACCTGTGTATAAAGCTACATGGCCGAAACTTCAAACCAATTGTTTGGCTGTGGAGTCCTTTCCGGAAGTGCTTTGCTAGTTTTCAGAGAAGATGGAACTTTTCAACGTCAATCATTGATGCTATTGCTGCCTTCCTTTTGCTCTCTTATACCAAAATGATTTTTATCTCACTTACGCTGCTGACGCCTGCATCAGTGTTCGAAGACGATGGTACTGTACGTTCTCGAATCTTATGGTATGACAACAGCATACCATTCTTTGGTGGAGAGCATCTTTATTATGCAGTCCCCGCAGTTCTCATTCTTGCGGTTTTTACGACTATACCACCACTGCTACTCCTTTTCTATCAATTTGGGTTCTTCTTGAGGTGTCTTGAGTTCCTGAGACTGCGATCTTTGGCACTGAACACATTTGTTGAAGTCTTTCAAGGCTGCTATAAGGATGGCACTAATGGTACACCTGATAGAAGATTTTTTGCTGGAATGTATTTCGTTTTTCGTGTCATCATCTTCAGTTTACACACCATTCCAGTATCGCTAACCAATTATGTTATACTGTTACTCTCACTACAGTTTGTTTTGACCATTGGAGTGATCTTAATCGTCATACTTGAGCCTTACAAAGTCAGTTTCTACAACAAACTTGATGCCACAGTCTTTGGCATACTAGCATTGGCATATGCCATCCTCCTATTCCTATACTGGACTTTCTTACTAACTGGAAAGATTCCTTCAGCAGGTCTTGCAATTCTGTTTATCCTCGTTCTCCTTCCGCTGGTGTACATGGTGATATTCATCCTTTTTAGATTGCTTGGCTACGGGAGATACTGGAAGCGAAAACTTCAGAAACGAAGGCAGGTCAGTTTGTCCACAGAAGATTTCGCCAGTGCTAGTGTGATTACCACCTCAGTAGTGTCACGTAGGGACTCGGATGAGTACTCTATTCCGGACAGAATTATAAATCCCGAAGAGTATGCTCGCATGCCAGGGGAACATGCACAGGTTGTGCAGTTACCGAGTCATGAAGTGCTTGAAACAGATCACAACACGGATGGACAGATACCAGTTGTAGTAGCTCAGTCACCGTCAAGTGGTGCACGTAACTCCCCGACATTTTCCCACGCTGTACCTTCCAGAGATGACACGGAGCTTGAGGAGCTTGAATGGAATGATCATGAACTTGGCAGTGAAACTATGCGACTAAGAAGTAGCTATTATAATTATGATTGTGTCTGATTGATTTTTATATCAGCAAGTGTATTCAGTAACTATGCATTCTTGTTACCGTAGAAGTTCCATTTTCCACATTGCTCGCACAATCACATGTATACTTGACTATAACATTCATTCTAGACAGACGTTTTATTAATCACACATGTCATATAGATCCACACTCAAGTCATATTATCAAGCTTTTTAAGAGATGAGTGATTAGTAATTAAATTTGACATTAATTTTGTAATTATAGCATATTGTCATTATTTAGCAAATAATTATAAATTCAGTCATTGGTTAGCCTCAACAAATCAATGTATGCACGTACCCTATCCAGCCGTAATAACGTCATGAACGAAATTAACCCTTAATTAGACCATATACGATAGATTCTGCTATCCATGATGTTTTTAGATGATGAAACTAGGTGCATGTACATGCCAGCACAGTACGAAGGAGAGAACAGTTTACTGAATGACACATTATTCCGTCAATGACCTCGAGGACCACGCTGGCATGCAGTGTATTGAATGTCTGGTAATAGCAATACCAAAAGAGAAGACCTGTAACCTTATCTATAATATGTAAACAAGTGTATCCATTTACCACCATATTTCCCCACTTTCAGAACAGCTCATTAGGTCAATTAACATTGCATATCTTGTATCAACCTATGACTATTCCTAACAAAGAAAAATGACAAACATGTTCTAGCTGGGTTTCCCTGCGTAAAGTGATCTCATTGATCTGCACGTTCTCTGATAATGGGATTTCCCAATAGTTTGCAAGGGTAGTGGAGATCGTGCACTTTCCCCAACGATTTGTAAGGCAGCCAACGCCGGTTTGATAGTTTCATTTTTAGGTGGCTTGAAATATTTGCCTATATACAATAGTTGATCTATATGGATAAGAATGTGGCCGTGTAGGCAGAACTAATTCTGTCTACGTGCAACTATAGGATACCGGGGGGAGTTGAATTGATGTGTAGCGAACTAGCCATGCGGTATGATATAAGGGCAATTAAGTAGTCAATGAAGCATACACTCAGTTGGAGAGATTCGCTTTGCATGGCAGCCTGGTTTGTGGGTACGATGACTGCCTGGTACACTGCAAAACAGCAATATCTATAAACTGGCAATATCTTGGGGTTGGTAAAGAATTAAGATTTCATATTTGGATCAAAATTTAATATAGGTTAGTATGTCCAGTGATAACGGAGGTTTCAGGCTTGAAGATCAATATTCATTGCTAAAAATTCTATGACATTTGAAATACCATTTCATGCCCTACTACCAAGGGACTTATATAGGACTAATTAGGGTACCAACCTCAACCTCAAAAGAGTGTCTATGGAGCACAAAATAATACAGTAACTTCAGTTTAAAGTCTGGATCTTCATATCTCAGAAGAAAAATGCTAAAAAAGGTATTCACTGTTTGAAGATACCTATAGCTAGCTTCTTTGTGAATGCTTTATTGTATGGCTAAATCCATACTGTATTACAACAGCAGTAAGGTAGCTAATGTGACATTGAATTGGGTTTATCAAAAGTAGCTATGATGTGAGATATAAACAAAAGTGAAGGGCTCAGAATTAGAATGGTCTAACTCACAAATTTAATGTTAAATTTGCTCCCTTAAACTTGAGACTACTTTTAAAATGCGTTTCAAAATTTGCTCTATGAATGTATGTACAATTTTGCAATTTATGTAATTTCTAGCACATGGTTTTGGGTTAGCCAATTATGATTGAATTCAGTGCACTCCAGGGCCACCGCAGTGCTGGGTTTTTGCTGTTCACCATGGTATGAATTAGTGTGTTGTACATTTGCTTGTGCCATATATGGCACTCGCAACCATAAAATAACTAATACTTGCAGCAGTAGAAATAATGTGCTAACCGCCTACAGGGAGTTGTTAACTTTCCTATGGTAGTTTGACACAGTAGTCTGTACGAAGTGAAATGGTACCATTAATTTTGTCTGCATATCATAAAATGGCCACTAAAGAGACTTGATTCACTAGTATAGGAACAGCTCTACAACTACCACAAGGAAGCTGCCAACTTCCCTGTCGAGCTGTTCCTACTAGTAAAACAAGTCTGTTCACACACTGCCTTCACATCAGTCTATGGAATGTTTGAATAATAGGGACACTGTCTTGAGACCTGTTAGGTCACTACTTTCTGGAGGAAGTGGAAACTTCTAAGAGTTTATATGAAGTGAAATGGCACTGTTTGCCTGCATACATGCAGATATCATAAGAAGGCTACCGAGGAGACTTGATTCACTAGTAGGAATAGCTCTATAACTACCACAGGGAAGTTGCCAACTTTCCTGTGGTAGTTGTAGAGCTGTTCCTACTAGTAAAACAAGTCTGTTCACACACTGCCTTCACATCAGTCTATGGAATGTTTGAATAATAGGGACACTGTCTTGAGACTTGTTAGGTCACAAGTGGAAACTTCTATATGAAGTGAAATGGTATACCGTTTGTCTGCATACATGCAGATATCATAAGAAGGCTACTGAGGAGACTTGATTCACTAGTAGAAATAGCTTGACAACTACAACAGGGAAGTTGCCAACTTCCCTGTGGTATTATAGTTGTAGAACTAGTGCTAGTAAAGCAAGTCTCCTCACACACATTGTGACCTAATAGGTCTCAAGACAGTGTCCCTATCATTCCATTGATGCGGAGGCAGTGTGTGAGGAGGCTTGTTTTACTAGTAGTTGCCAACATTCCCTTCTCCATAATATACATAAAAAGAACCGGAGAGAAGTTGTAGCTAAACTTCTTCGCGGCATTTCGGGGCAGCAAAAATAATACGCTAACTGTCTACAGGGAGTTGTTAACTTTCCTACTGTAACAGTAGCTTGGCGCAGTAGAAATAAACACACAAGTAGCTACCTCCTGGGAGTTTATAACTCACCAGGGGCCGGGTTCTTGCAAACATCATAAAAAGGTTACTGAGGAGACCTTGTTTCTACTGTGTCAAACTACCACGGGAACCCTCAGGTTGTTTTTATGCATATTTTGGAGAAGGGAATGTTGGCAACTTCCCTGTGGTAGTTGTAGAACTCTTCCTACTAGAAAAATAAGTTTCCTCACACACTGCCTTCACATCTATGTAGCTAAATAAATGCTTGAATAATAGGGACACTGCCTTGAGCCCTGTTAGGTCACTATTCGGGTACTTTCTTGAGAAAGTTGGGAACTTCACCCTGACAAGGAACTTGCCAACTTCCCTTCCCCACAATACACATCAGAGTGGCCTAATTGACTGTGTGTACACTGTGGTCAGATACAATAAGTAATTAGACTTAACTGGGAAGCCACTTCCTGCTGATACAGCACTCAGACCAGATTCTGGGTCTGCATGCAAATATAAATACATGCACTCAATCATGTCCACTACAGGTGTGCAATTATCAGGCTAGGGTGCCATATTGGCACTTGTGGCTCGTATTGGGAGGGGAACGTAATCACAATGTTAATTAAAACAATAATCCAAAGTTTACCTGTATAGCTACTTAAATCAAAAGAGCTAGCTGAATGTCCTATAACTTCTTTAAACCGGCTCACCAAAATTAGCTAGCTAGCTAACTATGCTTTGATAAAGATGAAAGTTACAACAGATCCTTGAAACTGGATGGTTTTGTCTCCAAAACCCTTCACAAAACTATTCAAAGTCACTGCATCGATCTGCGTCGGGTCAAAGACACCATGAGTTGCAGCACGCCACATGTCCATCACAGCTTCGATGTTCTGAAACTTCATCACTCTTGATGTGTCGTGACCTCCTTTGAACTTCAGTGAAAACCCACACTGAACAGCCATCTCTTCATAAGCTTCAAATGACACAAAGTGCCAGAGCTCCTTTATGCGCTTAGACGTGTCTGGGCCCATCAGATCACAAAGTTGGCCAAGAAATGGAGGAAGGCTAAGGGGGGCAGAGAACGCAAAGCACCCCCCTGGCTTCAAATTCTGATACACTATCTCAAAAACCGCTTTCTTGTCTTTGATCCAGTGTAATACATAATTCGAAAAGACAATATCGTATTGGTCTTTGGGGAAGTCTTCGCTGCTACCTTCTAAGAAGACTACATTGCTAGAACTGTACTGCTCCCGCGCTACTCGTACCTTCTCTTTGTCGGGATCGACCCCGATCACCTTCCCTCCTGGACCCACTCGTTCAGCCAGTACGCTAGAGTGATAGCCCGTTCCACAGCCCAGATCTAGCACCTTGCAGTTTTTCCCGGGACAAACCTGTTCAATCAGTTTGAGGCCGTCCTCCTTTGAGTGACGGCGATATTGTTCAGCTTGCGTTGCCATCTTCCAGAACGTGCACAAATTAAAGTGGGTGTGGTCACGACGTCACATCTTGGACGAGAGGGCATAACTACATAGCTACATAGTCTTTGTAGTACTAAACAAGCATATAATTATTGCATTGATACTGCCGTACATAGTAGCTAGCTAATAGCTAGATGATGAGACATTCACAATTGATTTGCTGAAGGCCACATTCAACCATGCACACATGATGGCTGTTCAGTGTGGTTTTCACTTAAGTTCAAAGGAGGTCCTGACTCATCAAGAGTGATGATGTTTCAGAGCGTCGAAGCTGTGATGGACATGTGGCATGCTATATACGAAGGCTCTCCCTGTTTTTTGGACCCACCCTTAATAAACATTTCCTGCTGCAGTGCTTCCTTGGTGAAAAGTAGAGCTGAACTTATACATATATTGTGACATAGTCCGGTCTAATATGCTCTACTATGATGGGAAGTAAAATCCGAAGTGGAGGCGTCTCAGAGAGTGATACTATAACTTTCCTAATAACCACCCTCAAAATGTATTTGTAGGAGCTCCAGGTGCAACCTAGCTATGTGAGACATGCATATTATATTTTGCAATTCATATTGTCAGGACCATGGCACCGAATGTGGCAAAGGTGACTAGTGCGTGTGAGTAGATATAGTGAAACTGAGATAAGAGTCATGTAGCTATATGATCAGACGCTTCAGTAGCTAAATAATAGTACCATGCAAACAAGGACACATAGCTATTTCCCCATACGAGGTGAGCGATTAGTAGCAAGTACTGACCATATAAACCAAGAATGTGTGAATGTATGTAGGGATCGGATGCAGCAACAAACTTCATTAATTATTGCACAGTGATGTCACTGTGATGACACCACGCGGAAAATGGCCTATCAATCAGCCCTATGCCTACAATGGACGGTGGCAGAAGCTCCCTGCCCCGTCCCAGTACATTAACGGATAAGTTTCAGCGATGTATATCTATAGCTCAGAGATAGCTAGAACAAGTTACTGCATTTAAATCTGAGATAAAGTTCAAGCTCAGTAGGGATCGGATGCATCTGAGATAAAGTTCAAGCTCAGTAGGGATCGGATGCAGCAACAAACTTCATTAATTATTGCACAGTGATGTCACTGTGATGACACCACGCGGAAAATGGTCTATCAATCAGCCCTATGCCTACAATGGACGGTACACTTGTGCATACATGTATAATTATGAGTCACCAATACAGTTTATTCAATGTAAAAGTTATGTTCATATAAAAGTTATGTTCATGTAAAAGTTATGTTCATGCATGGATCGAGCCGTTAGAGATTAAGGGAAATGCTCTCATATAGCTACAGGACACTACCAGAACACA
Source organism: Phakellia ventilabrum (assembly GCA_963921505.1). NCBI lineage: Eukaryota > Metazoa > Porifera > Demospongiae > Axinellida > Axinellidae > Phakellia > Phakellia ventilabrum. The sequence goes on along the minus strand of OY997386.1, from coordinate 6,068,539 downwards.
TACCACACTCTCACATTCACGCCCACATAATGTACACCACCTATTATTGTTTTTACCCCTAGCTATACCCTAACTCTTTGCAATTCGAACGTCATTTATACGTAAGATATTATAAGATATTTTCACCTTGCAAAATGGACCAATGTGCATTTTGCAGTGCTACCTCAAATGTATATTAATTCAAAATGTAGTGTTGTACAAGGAACAGTAAAATCCCAGTGTTATGGTGGTGTACGTGTATCTCCACTATTGGGGTCACTCATATAGCTTAGCTCAACCCCTTTCTCGTCACTGGGTAATAGTCTGGAAGACAACATTGGAGGACTGTGCACACTAGTGGAAGTTGACTGTGTGCCGTAGGATTTCTTTTCAGTTACAAAAACTGGTAAGTGTTTGTCTGAGCTGAGATAATTTGATGCTTTGTGATTTGGTAATGGTGCAATTTGCTCTCGTGCCTCAGTCATGTTGGCATAGTCCTCAGGGTTATTGATTCTGTCTGGAATGGAGAAATCATCAAAGTCTCTTTTTTGGTGTGAGGTAGCTGGGTAGCTAGCACTGCTGCCTCTGGTGAGATGCTCTCTGGACCTGAAATTAACACTCCTTCCTCTCCGTAGCAACTGCAGAAGTTTCTGGTTCCAAGTGTCTCTACAACTCAATAACCAGTAGATGATAAATACTGACATATATACGAGTGGAAGGAGAACGAGGATGTGAAAAATGGCAATTGCTGGTGTGGATACACTGTGCGTTATTAGAAAAAAACATATAGTGGTATAGACGCAATGCATATATCAGCGCCAGTATGCCAAAGACTGCAGCATCCAGTTTGTTGTAGAAATCGGCTTTGTAAGGTTCAAGGAAGAAGATCAGGATGGCTCCAATTGTGAAAATGAACTGTAATGTAACGAACTGCACAACAAAATCTAGTGATACAAACCCACTGAAGATTACAACTCGAAACACAAAGTATATCCCAGCAAAATACCGTCTGTCAGGTGTACCATTAGTGCCATCCTTGTAACAGCCATGGAAGACTTCAACAAAAGTGTTAAGCGCCAGTGATCGCAGTCTTAGTAACTCGAGACACCTCAAGAAGAACCTGAATGGATACAGAAGAAGCAGCAGTGGGGGTATGACAGCAAAAATTCCAAGAATTAGTATTGCAGGGATAGCATAGAACAAGTGTCGTCTTCCAAAGAAGCTTAAGCTGCCATCATACCACAATACTTGAGTCCCAATATTCCCACTACCATTTTTCTCTGCTGTTGGTGTTAGCAGTGACAGCGAAACAATAATCAATTTGGAATACGAGAGCAATAGAAAGGCAGCAATTGCGTCAATAATCGATGTTGAGATATTTCTCCATCTTCGAAATCTACTGAAACACCTTTCAAACGGTCTCCACAGCCAAACAATTGGTTTGAAGTTTCGGTCATGTAGCTTTATACACAGGTAGGTGAATCCAATGAGAGCGAGTGGGTAGAAGGCGGCAATGTACTCTATGACCAAGATGTGTCGAGTTTCTAGCCTGGGGCTGACACAGAACTTTGGAATCAGTGTGAGAAAGAAGTCCAGGTTCCAAATACCATATGGTACCACAATCACACTGATAGCATGATCGCCATTTTGGGCAAACAGCGCTAAAACTGCTTGAGTGTGTAAAATCTCCTGAGGGATTGTAACGATTTGACTGAAGAAAATAAATGCATTAGCAGAGGCGGAAGTCACACTCACATTAAAGAACATGATTATGAAAAAGAATACAGTCAGTGGTACAAATTTACCTACGATATACACAAGCCACCTTGCAGCAGCTGATTTCCAACACTTTACACATTCGAATGAGTAAGATAGCGCTGCTATTCCATATCCCTCTTTACAGGTGCTGCAAAGCTTTCCCTCTCTATTAAGTGGACCACATACAGCCTCTGTGAGCTGGGAAATATTGTGCGGAAGGGGGATAACAGGTAGTCTCTGTCTAGCGTATTCAAAATAATATGGGCAACTTGTCACTATTGCTTGCTGAGTTTCATTGTCATAACTCATGCAGTCTCCCAGTGCCAAAAAAGACTGAAACTGAATTTCATTACACGTAACCTCTCCACCAAATCCCTTTCCACACACACATCTGTTCTCATTAACAATAAATCCAGGAGGGCAAGGAAGAAGTGTAGCAGTGACTTCAGCTTGAACCACTCTCGAGTCAAGAGGAGAGGTTAGTTGTAGTGTTGGGTATGCCATATATGGTAATAGTGTTATCAGTGCTGAATCTTAAATTGATACCTGTGCCCTCAACAGCATATACACCACTGTCTGTCAGATTTCTTCGAAGATCATCAAATGATTTGAGAGGGATGGTCGTAACTTTACCAGGAAATGCATTAATACTCAACGACCTCTCCTCAAGGTAGGCTGGAGAGGTCACTATTTCGCTGCTGCAGTTATTGCCATTGTTGTACTCCCAATTGTCCCAGCAGAATGTTTGCATGATGTTCTCTTCAGGTGTGGAGTGGTCACACACAGGGAATGAGGGAGGAAACAAAGATGGAATTATTCTTACCAGAAGCACAATTGCCTGAAAACAGGAAAGTGGTATTCCATTCATTCGGGTGTACCGAACTGTCATAATATCGAATGAAGCACTGTTGGGAATATGGGGTAAAATGTTCATCAAAGTACTCCCAGTATATTGCTCCACCTTTGACAGAAGCAGAATTGTCCATGAAAACCACTTGGGTGTTGTTATGTACGATCAAGTGCCCACTGCTGGTAAATGCCAGGGCACCACCATTGTAGCCAGTGTTCTGAGTGAAATTCAGAGTAGAGTGTTCTAAAAGATCAGTGCCAATGTTCTTTATAGCCGATGGAGTTCCAATACTTCCAGAGAAGATGGTAGTACCGGTGAAGCTGGTGGCAAGGCCATTCACGCTGACCACTGAGAAACTTCTGATGAAGCTATTGTTGTTTGGTAAACCATTTTGAAAAAAGCTACAGCCAGAAATTTTAGCTTTCGCAATCTTGTAGTCTACACACAAGACTCCTGTATAGAGGTCCACTGCTGCCCCATAACTAGCATGGTTTTCTTCAAATAGAGAATTGGTAAAATCGACTGCCGAGTTACCACAGTGACTAGTGGAGACACTGACTGAAATACCTCCCCCAAGATATGCTGAGTTATTGCGAAAAGAACAGTTCTGGAAAACAATGCTGTTGCCCATGACATTTTCAGATTTAACATTAAATTTTACTTTTGCTCCTCCACCACTTGAATGAATGCCAAATTTTGAATCGGAATTGCCTGCAATATTAGATATAAACCTTGTGGAATCAATTATCACTAAATTCTCTCTGCTCTTTTCTCTAAACAGAATGAACATCCCAGCACCTTCATATGCTCAAAAATACAAGATTGGACTGTTACACGATTCGTATGAAATTTACTTCCAAATTTTAGAGTCAAGCCTCCTCCAGTAGTGGGTGTATCATGAAAATAATATGTACCCCTGTTGCCTTTAAAGGTGCAGTCGCTTATTACATAACTGGCATTCTCTGTGTTGATCCCGGAGGACAATGTGCTACTCGAAAATTCAACATAAACTCCACTAGCAGTTGCAGAACTAAATATGGAGTTCAGGATGTCGATTTTGCCACCAGAGTTGTACACTGCCATTGCCGTCCCTTGGGAATTCAGGATTGAAGTCATTGAAACGACAGTATCTTCGCACAGAATGAAGTGAATAGCAGAGACAAAATTTAAAGAGCTTGCATTAATCCCACATCCTTTAAAAATGATATTCTCAATTGCAATTTCTCTCGACCGAACGAACAAGAGTCCAGCACCGGGTTCACAGTTTACCGTGACACTACTAGGTACCCCTCTTCCATATATATTTTTAATAGCATTATTACACACGGTTAGCTGCACATAGCTATAGTTGTGGGACACAATACCTTATATGGCTATCATAGTGGGATAGGTCATGGTCAACCTGTATGCTGGTAGAGTGGCTAGAAGCTGGGAGGAGGCTGGATAAACCGAAGTATGTCGCATGCAATGAAACCTGCACACTGTTAGAAACTGATGATTATTTCAAACAATCTTGGTCACTAGACTTGCAGCTGATTATAGACAGACTGTCATATACACGAGTGGAAGGAGAATGAGGATGTGGAAAATGATTAGTGCTGCTGTGGATATGCTTTGCGTTATTTGAAAGAACATGTAGATATATAGACGAAATGCATATACAAGTGCTAGTATGCCAAAGACTGCAGCATCCAGTTTATTGTAGAAATCGGCTTTGTAAGGTTGTAGGAAGATGATCAGGACTGCTCCAATTGTGAATATGAACTGTAATGACAGAAGTAGTACAGCAAAATCTAGTGATACAAACACACTGAAGGTTACAACTCGAAACACAAAGTATATCCCGGCAAAATACCGTCTGTCAGGTGTACCATTAGTGCCATCCTTGTAACAGCCTTGGAAGACTTCAACAAAAGTGTTAAGCGCCAGTGATCGCAGTCTTAAAAACTCGAGACACCTCAAGAAGAACCCAAATGGATACAGAAGAAGCAGCAGGGGGGGTACGATTGCAAAAATTCCAAGAATCAGTATCGCAGGGATAGCATAGAACAAGTGTTCTCTTCCAAAGAAGCGTATACGGCCATCATACCACAATACTTGAGTCCCGATATTACCACTGTCATTCTTCTCTGCTGTTGGTGTTAGCAGTGACAGCGAAACAACAATCATTTTGGAATACGAGAGCAAGAGAAAGGCTGCGATTGCGTCAACAATCGATGTTGAGGTATTCCTCCATCTTCGAAATCTACTGAAACACCTTTCAAACGGTCTCCACAGCCAAACAATTGGTTTGAGGTTTCGATCATGTAGCTTTATACACAGGTAGGTGAATCCAATGAGAGCGAGTGGGTAGAAGGCTGCAATGTACTCTATGACCAAGATGTGTCGAGTTTCTAGCCTGGGGCTGACACAGAACTTTGGAATCAGACTGAGAAAGAAGTCCAGGTTCCAAATACCATATGGTACCACAATCACACTGATAGCATGATCACCATTTTGGGCAAACAGCGCTAAACCTGCTTGAGTGTATAAGATCTCCTGAGGGATTGTAACGATTTGACTGAAAAAAATAAATGCATTAGCAGAGGCCGAAGTCACACTCACGTTAAAGAACATGATTATGAAAAAGAATACAGTCAGTGGTACAAATTTACCAATGATATAAACCAGCCACCTTGCAGCAGCTGAATTCCAACACTTGACACATTCGAATGAGTAAGATAGGGCTGCAATTCCATAGCCCTCTTTACAGGTACTGCAAAATTTTCCTTTTCTGTTCAGTGGACCACATACAGCCTCTGTGATCTGGGAAATATTCTGCGGAAGGGGGATAACAGGTAGTCTCTGTCTAGCGTATTCAAAATAATATGGGCAACTTGTCACTATTGCTTGCTGAGTTTCATTGTCATAACTCATGCAGTCTCCCAGTGCCAAAAAAGACTGGAACTGAGCTTCATTACACGTAACCTCCCCTCCGAATCCCTTCCCACACACGCATCTGTTCTCTTTAACAATAAATCCAGGAGGGCAAGGAAGAAGTGTAGCAGTGACTTCAGCTTGAACCACTCTCGAGTCAAGAGTTTGAATTGAGAGGTTAGTTGTAGTGTTGGGTATGCCATATATGGTAATAGTGTTATCAGTGATGAATCTTGAATTGATACCTGTGTCCTCAACAGCATATACACCACTGTCTGTCAGATTTCTTCGAAGATCATCAAATGATTTGAGAGGGAGGGTCGTAACTTTACCAGGAAATGCATTAATACTCAATGACCTCTCCTCAAGGTAGGCTGGAGAGGTCACTATTTCGCTGCTACAGTTATTGCCATCCCTGTACTCCCAATTGTCCCAGCAGAATGTTTGCATGATGTCCTCTTCAGGTGTGGAGTGGTCATTGGTACGCCACACACAGGGAATGAGGGAGGAACCAAAGATGGAATTATTCTTACCAGAAGCACGATTGCCTGAAAACAGGAAAGTGGTATTCCATTCATTCGGGTGTACCGAACTAACGTAGTATCGAATGAAGCACTGTTGGGAATATAGGGTAAAATGTTCATCAAAGTACTCCCAGTATATTGCCCCACCTTTGACAGAAGCAGAATTGTCCATGAAAACCACTTGGGTGTTGTTATGTACGATCAAGTGCCCACTGCTGGTAAATGCCAGGGCACCACCATTGTAGCCAGTGTTCTGAGTGAAATTCAGAGTAGAGTGTTCTAAAAGATCAGTGCCAATGTTCTTTATAGCTAATGGAGTTCCAATACTTCCAGAGAAGATGGTAGTACCAGTGAAGCTGGTGGCAAGGCCATTCACGTTGATCACTGAGAAACTTCTGATGAAGCTATTGTTGTTTGGTAAACCGTTTTGAAAAAAGCTACAGCCAGAAATTTTAGCTTTCACAATCTTGTAGTCTACACACAAGACTCCTGTATAGAGATCCACTGCTGCCCCATAACTAGCATGGTTTTCTTCAAACAGAGAATTGGTAAAATCGACTGCCGAGTTATCACAGTGACTAGTGGAGGCACTGACTGAAATACCTCCCCCAAGATATGCTGAGTTATTATGAAAAGAACAGTTCTGGAAAATAATGCTGTTGCCCATGGCATTTTCAGATTTAACATTAAATTTTACTTTTGCTCCTCCACCACTTGAATGAATGCCAACTTTTGAATCGGAACTGCCTGCAAAATTAGATATAAACCTTGTGGAATCAATTATCACTAAATTCTCTCTGCTCTTTTCTCCAAACAGAATGAACATCCCAGCACCTTCATATGCTACATTGTCCTCAAAAATACAAGATTGGACTGTTACACGATTCGTTTGAAATTTACCTCCAAATTTTAGAGTCAATCCTCCTCCAGTAGTGGGTGTATCATGAAAATAATATGTACCCCTGTTGCCTTTAAAGGTGCAGTCGCTTATTACATAACTGGCATTCTCTGTGTTGATCCCGGAGGACAATGTGCTACTTGAAAATTCAACATAAACTCCACTAGCAGTTGCAGATCTAAATATGGAGTTCAGGATGTCAATTTTGCCACCAGAGTTGTACACTGCCATTGCAGTCCCTTGGGAATTCAGGATTGAAGTCATTGAAACGACAGTATCTTCGCACAGAATGAAGTGAATAGCAGAGACAAAATTTAATGAGCTTGCATTAATCCCACATCCTTTAAAAATAATATTCTCAATTGCAATTTCTCTCGACCGAACGAACAAGAGTCCAGCACCGGGTTCACAGTTTACCGTGACACTACTAGGTCCCGCTCTTCCAATGATACCAAAATTTGACACGGAATTTAGGATCAGGGCACTCAAAAAAACAGCCGGCAGTCCATAGTCTCCCGGTTCAATGACAACCGCTACCGAATTAGAAACCCGTTGGGCTCCCACGAGAGCGAGACTGAGGCTATCACAGGGCAGTGACTCCCCTTCCTCCCAGCAACTCTCATTGCTCACCCCCCTACTGGTACTTACATAGATCTGAGTACTGTACTGCTCTGGAGCCCGCACACTGTCCCCGAGACTAGTACTGACTTGCAAGAATGCATATGCTAGCGTTAACAAGATGGATAATTTCATATTTAACGGTAAGGCAGCCCGAAACTAAGATGTGATCGTGATCACGTGTGATCCATGTAGGCGGGGCTGACGGGGTTGGGGGAAGCTTTCCCCCCAAACACCCAGCTTAAAGTTTTTTGGCCAGCTTGGACCATCTTAAATATGTAAAAGATTTCAATGAACTATTTTTGCAGCATATAGTTATATGATCTCTGGTGTTCCTTGTACTGATCACGCATGAGTACCGATGGTAACTACAATTGTGCATTGCATGATGCACTGTAGCCTATATCACATACAATATTGCTATAGCGCTAGCTTTGCAGTTGAAGCCGTTTGGTTACTGGTATTGCATTGATACTATTTTTAATAGCATTATTACACAGTTAGCTGCACGCAGCTATAGTTGTGGGACACAATACCTTATATGGCTATCATAGTGGGGATAGGTCATGGTCAACCTGTATGCTGGTAGAGTGGCTAGAAGCAGGGAGGAGGCTGGATAAACCGAAGTATGTCGCATTGAATGAAACCTGCACACTGTTAGAAACTGATGATTATTTCAAACAATCTCGGTCTCTGGACTTGCAGCTGATACATAGACAGAGTTGTAGACAACGGACAGAGTTGCAGCTGATTATAGACAATGGATACATTGTCACCGCTCTCTGGTATGTATACACAGCTATTGCAGCACTGTAAACTGCCAATGTTATTAGAGACGTCATGTTAAAATACATTGTTCACTGTCAAAGCTGTGTACTATATACATCTGTATAGTAGCTACAGAGGCAGTCACATGCAAGTCAGGTAGGTTTTCTTTTCAACAACTCTTTGACATAGCTATATCTTTCCTCATCTGTACATTTCCAGCTAACCACTTCAAATAATTCTTCATGCATATCTACCTGTTATAAATATGCAGCTGGCTTACAATTGAGTTATATCGGCCGTGCCTTGCTGTCATTCTCGAGGGTTTTCAACAGTAACAAGCCTGTTAACGCTGACAGAGAGCATCGCTGAAGTGCCAAATCGGCAAGTCGCTAAACCGGCAAATCGTCCATTTCTTGTTTCGTCTTCTTCTTCTTCTTTAGCTAGGCTACCGCGATACTCACTAAAGCGATTACAATGATTCAAACGCGAAGAAGCGCTACTGGATCCGGGCTAGTGCACCCACACCATAGCGTTCTCAAACAAATCAAACCGTATAGCAGTGATTCGCAAGCGCTCGAGGCAAGCGGTTGCCGCTATACGCCATTCCGTTCCGTTCTGCGAAAGTGAGTTGCTGTAGTTACGTTATAATAGTAAGAACACTGATACAACTGCTAGACCATTACAGACCATACTAACCTCCATGATGTGCATTAAATGGAGTCGGAAAACTGCCGTAGACAGCTAGCTGTCTGCCATTGCAATGTTGCATACAGGAATGTGTGGGTGTACAGTGGCATTCTCAAGTCGGTAGGCGCTTAGCTACAATTCACGTACACATTAGCTAAATTTTGCTACTCTGCTGTATCTGCCCCACTGAAAGCTTTGCGGTGCAAAGTGCATTCTGTGTCTGTTTAATACATATAGGTGCTGTTAGTTTATCATGAATGGGAGCATATATGGATACAGCTAATACCGCTCATCTACCCCACACAACCACACCATCTAAGCACCATTCATACCTTTCTCCCCACAAAAAACAACAGAAACAAGTAACCAAAAAACATTTAAAAAAATGAAAGAACATATAGGGATGGAATCCCCAAAAAGCAACCAAACAAGGTAGCCACAATACCCTTACGGATTGTCATCCCTATATCTTTTGCCATTTTTCCAACCTCAACACACACACACACACACACACACACACACACACGCCATATCCACAGCCAATAGAATGTGGCAATTGCAGCACTTCACAATGCAACACACATCACCCCCTCACACTACAACTTATCCTCCACATGCAGCAATACACACTCTTAGACTAGACTACATACATGTACCACTTACCCCACATTCTACACCACAATCCACACCTACAATGACCTACACTGGTAGCTTTTATGTTATAACTCCTGAAAAAGTTAATCATAATGGGAAGAGAAACAACTTACCGTGGAGAAAAAGAAAAGAAAAAGCTTACCAGCCTCCCTCCCTTTTGGACAGTTGGACTTATATTAAAATTCTTCGTACTGATAGATAGATGACCTACAACAACACCCTTTCACTTCGCCAACAGTTAGTACGGAACACATTTCCAAAAACATTACTCTATTAGCTATACCAAAGTACGTTAAAAAAACCTAATCATCTGCACCACAATCTAATATCCTGTCATCCCACGTAACTAGCACTTACGTACGTATAATGAGACGTAGTTGCAAAAATGGCAAAAGATATAGGGATGACAATCCGTAAGGGTATTGTGGCTACCTTGTTTGGTTGCTTTTTGGGGATTCCATCCCTATATATATGTTCTTTCATTTTTTTTATGTTTTTTTGTTACTTATATATAGTGCTATTGAAAAATAGTAGCTATAGCTTAATAGCTAGCTGTAACTCAAACAAGCAAATGATTATTAAAGTAACCATATCTTTCTGCGGAAATAATAGGCCAAAAAAATTTTCTGCATACTTTGTGCAGATAATCAGCTGCTATAATAGCTACAGGTTTGACTTTTGTGAATCACCCTTCCAAAATCCTGACTTTGGCCCGGCTTCCCCTACCCTAAGTTCAAAATCCGTACGTAAGTTTATTATTTAGTTGGCTTGTAAACATATCAATCAATTTAAGCAGTAATAAAAAATTATCCACAAGCTGATATAATATTAATGTCATTTATACACAAGATATTTTCACATACGTATAACGCTAACCAATGTACATAATGTAGTGTTGTAGCTACAGAGAACAGTAAAATCCCAGTGTTATGGTGGTGTACATGTATCTCCACTATTCAGGTCACTCATATAGCTTAGCTCAGTCCCTCTCTCATCACAGGGTGGTAGTCTGGAAGACAACATTGGAGGACTGTGCATACTAGTGGAAGTCGGCTGTGTGCCGTAGGATTTCTTTTCAGTTACAACAACTGGTAAGTGTTCGTCTGAGCTGTGGTCTTCCGATGCTTCGTGACTTGGTAATGGGACGATCTGCACTCGTGCCCCAGTTATGTTGACATAGTCCTCAGGGTTAATAATTCTGTCTGGAATGGAGTAATCATCGAAGTCTCTTCTTTGGTGTGAGGTAGCTGGGGTGCTAGCGCTACTGCCTCTGGTGAGATGCTCTCTGGACCCAAAATCAACACTCCTTCCTCTCCGTATCAACTGCAGAAGCTTTTGGTTCCAAGTGCCTCTACAACTCAATAACCAGTAGATGATGAATACTGTCATATACATGAGTGGAAGGAGAATCAGGATGTGGAAAATGGCTAGTGCTGCTGTGGATATGCTTTGCGTTATTTGAAAGAACATGTAGATATATAGAAGGATAGCATATACAAGTGCTAGTATGCCAAAGACTGCAGCATCCAGTTTGTTGTAGAAATTGACTTTGTAAGGTTGTAGGAAGATGATCAGGACTGCTCCAATTGTGAATATGAACTGTAATGACAGAAGTAGTACAGCAAAATCTATCACCGGCACAAACAGACTGAATATTACGACTCGAAACACAAAGTATATCCCGGCAAAATACCGTCTATCAGGTGTACCATTAGTGCCATCCTTGTAACAGCCTTGGAAGACTTCAACAAACGTGTTAAGTGCCAGTGTTCGCAGTCTTAGGAACTTGAGACACCTCGAAAAGAACTTGAATGGATACAGAAGAAGCAGCAACGGGGGTATGATCGCAAAAATTCCAAGAATCAGCATTGCAGGGATAGCATAGAACAGGTGTTCTCTTCCAAAGAAGCGTATACTGCCATCATAAAAAAATACTTGAGTTCCGATATCACCACTATCATTCTTCTCTGCGGTAGGTGTTAGCAGTGACAGCGAAACAACAATCATTTTGGAATACGAGAGCAAGAGAAAGGCAGCGATTGCATCAATAATCGATGTTGAGGTATTCCTCCATCTTCGAAATCTACTGAAACACCTTTCAAAAGGGCTCCACAGCCAAACAATTAGTCTGAAGTTTCGGTCATGTAGCTTTATACACAGGTAGGTGAATCCAATGAGAGCGAGTGGGTAGAAGGCTGCAATGTACTCTATGACCAAGATGTGTAAAGCTTCTAGTCTGGGGCTGACACAGAAGTTTGGAATCAGTGTGCGAAAGAAGTCCAGGTTCCAAATACCATACGGTGCCACGATCGCACTGATGGCATAAGCGCCATTTTGAACAAACAATGCTAAAGTTGCTTGGAAGATTAAAATCTCCGGGGGAATTGTAACCACTTGACTGAAGAAAATGAATGCATTAGCAGAGGCTGAAGTCACACTCACGTTAAAGAACATGATTAAGACGAAAAATACAGTCAGTGGTAAAAATTTACCAATGATGAAAACAAGCCACCTTGCAGCAGCTGAATTCCAACACTTTACACATTCGAATGAGTAAGATAGCGCTGCAATTCCATATCCCTCTTTACAGGTGCTGCAAAGCTTTCCCTCTCTATTAAGTGGACCACATACCGCCTCTGTCAGCTCGGAAACATTCTGCGGAAGGGGGATAACAGGTAGTCTCTGTCTAGCATACTCAATATAAAGTGGGCATCTTATCACTATTGGTTGCTGAGTCTCATTGTCATAACTCATACAGCCGCCTAATGCCAAAAAAGACTGGAACTGAGCTTCATTACACGTAACCTCCCCTCCGAATCCCTTTCCACACACGCATCTGTTCTCATTAACAATAAATCCAGGAGGGCAAGGAAGAAGTGCAGCAGTCACTTCAGCTTGAACCACTCTCGAGCCAAGAGTTTGGATTGAGAGGTTAGTTGTAGTGTTGGGTATGCCATATATGGTAATTGTATTGTCAGTGATGATGCTTGAGTTGACACTGGTTCCCTCAACAGCATATGCAGCATCGTTTGTTAGAGTTCTCTGAAGGTCATCAAATGCCTTTAGAGGGAGGGTCACAACACCACCTGGAATCACATTAACACTCAACGACATCTCCTCAAAGTAGGCTGGAGTGGTGGCTATTTCACTGCTGCAGCTGTTGCTGTTACTGTACTCCCAATTGTCCCAGCAGAATGTTTGCATGATGTCCTCTTCAGGTGTGGAGTGGTCATTGGTACGCCACACACAGGGAATGAGAGAGGAAACGAAGATGGAATTTTTCCTACCAGAAGCGCAATTGTCAGAAAATTGGAAAGTGGTATTCCATTCATTTGGGTGCACAGAATTATCATAATATTGAAGGAAGCACTGTTGGAAATTATAGAGAGTGAAATGCTCGTCAAAATACTCCCAGAATATTGCCCCACCTTTGACAGAAGCAGAATTGTTCATAAAGGTTACTTGGGTATCTTCATGTACAGTCAAGTGTCCACTGCTGGTAAAAGCCAGGGCACCACCACTGTAGCCAGTGTTCTGAGTGAAATTCAGAGTAGAGTGGGCTAAAAGATCAGTGCCAATGTTTTTTATAGCTAATGGAGTTCCAATACTTCCAGAGAAGATGGTAGTACCAGTGAAGCTGGTGGCAAGGCCATTCACGTTGATCACTGAGAAACTTCTGCTGAAGCTATTGTTGTATGGTATTCCATTTTGAAGGAAACTACAGTCTGAAACGGTTACTACCACTTTCTTGCAGTCCAAAAGGTTGGATTGTTTGTAGAGATCCATAGCCGCCCCATAGTCAGCATGATTCTTAACAAATATGCATTTTGTAAAATTCATGCGGTTTACAGTTGAGCCATTTCTACAATTACCATTAGCACTAACTGAAATCCCTCCACCGACATCAGCCGAGTTGTTGTATAAAGTGCAGTCCTGGAATATGACATCATTTCCGACTGAGTCATCTGATTCAAAGGTTACTTTGACTCCACCACCAGATGTATATGTGCCAATGCTAAAATTGGAATCTACAACATTCGATGAAAAGTTTGTCGATTTGATTGTCACTGTGTTCTGCTCACTCTGTTCTTTAAACTGGATAAACATCCCACCACCTTCATTTGCTAGGTTGCTGTCAAACATGCATGACTCAACTGTTACTTGGTTACCATGCGAGCTGCCATGGAAACGAATTGCTAGTCCTCCTCCAGATGTGGGCATATCACAACAAACATTAGCAGCCATGTTGCCCTGAAAAACACATTTACTAAAAACGTAGCTACCATTATTGAATTCTGTTCCATTTCCGGGAAGATTGAGTGTCACCCCACTTGTAGCCTCTGATGTGACACTAAAATTGGATAGTCGAATGTTGATGATGCCTCCAGTATTATGTATTGCTATTCCACCTCCCTTTGAGTTGAGAATCTGAGTGAACGAAATTCTGATATCTTCACAAAGTATAAAATAAATGGCAGAGCGTAATGGAAGCATGTCTGTTCTGAAAATGGTCTCATCAGAGAAGTTGATTCCGCATTCATTAAATGTGACATTTTCAATCGCAATTGCCTTCGATGCAGTAAATATGAGTCCTGCGCCTGGTTCGCAATTCACCCTAACACTCCCATTCTCTCCATCTGTTCCAATAATCCCAAAATCAAACACAGAATCCAACATAAGATTACTCAAAGAAACAGCAGATAAGATATTGTCACCCGGCTCAATTACAATGGCTACCGAATTAGAAACCTGTTGGGCTCCCACGAGAGCGAGACTGAGGCTATCACAGGGCAGTGACTCCCCTTCCTCCCAGCAACTCTCATTGCCCACCCCCCTACTGGCACTTACATAAATCTGAGTGCTGTACTGCTCTGTAACATGTGCAGCAGTTCCAATCTGAATAGCCGTGAGGACTGTTACAATGATAGCCACATGAGTCAGTAGTTGTGTCAGCAGCATCTTGTGTTAGAGGGTCCAGACTTGCCTTAGAACAGGGTAATTTCACTCACAGTAAAGCTATATCCTCCGTCTCACTTATATGTTTCAGTAACTCGAACTAATCGCAGTAACTGTTGTAGACATGTCATTGCTATCTAGTAGCTATTATAGCACGTGGAATGTTATCAAATCTAGATACTTAAATATCAAATACATTGTTGCCTATCAAAGCTGCGTACTGTACTGGGTATATCCGTGTAGTACAGAGGCAGTCACAAGTCAAGTAAGGTCAATAGCTCATTGACACATGACCATGAGCTATCTACAGTGATAGCCATATAGGGTATTATAGTCAGTAGAATATTTTCCCCTTACACAGATGTGTACTACAACTAGCTTTGTACCATAGTGCGTGGGTGTATGAAAGGCGCCGCCACAGTGCACAAATCCCATGTACAGAAGCGGAACCTTTGAAGCCAGGGTACATGAGGGTTGCTAAGCTACTGAGGTTTCTTCTCACAGCTGTGAAATTAATTATCTACAAAAACATTTTCAAAGCGCAATTAGTGGTGCACTATAAAAACTCTGGCACAAGTCATCTGTACCATGGGTTTCTACTGTACATGGGATTGTACCCTTCGTGTAGTTTTATGTATTCCTCGGGCTTCGCCCTCGGGAATACATAAAACTGCACTCAGGGTACAAACCCCATGTACAGTAGAAACCCATGGTACAAATATAACGTGTATGATGATGTAGCTAAAACAGCAACTCCATTAACCAAATCGCTGTTTCTTTGTAATATCGATATTATATCCGTATGCATGCATGCATGTACGTATGTAATAGAACATGATATCACCAAAGCTATTAGCAATCCCTAAAAGTACAGGAAAAAAAACATGGCAGGTAGCTAGCTATTTGTACATAGCTATAGGGATATTCAAACTCATTCACAATCTGCACTTTGCAGATTATTTTTTAATACAGGCGAAAAAATGGCATGGGTGGAGACTGGGAATGAGGCTAGGGATATCAATATTAGCATCAAGCATTGTAGGTATTAGCTACATAGCTAGTTAGTATTACATGTAGTAGCATGCAAAGGTAGCTGTCATGAATCTCCTGAACTGCTGAGTCTAATGGAAATATTAGCTATAGGCTGGAGCCCATGTTTTGGAAGCAGACCGTCAGAGGCGTCACCATTGCATGTAGGATCCCAGTAGCTCACTAGTAGTAGCTAATTCCCTGAAAGCTATTTGGCAAAACTGGCAATCAATGTTGATAAGATTCTGTTTTCCTCATGGAGCGACTCCAATATAGTTAGCTATGCCCCTGGAGAAAACAGCTACAAAACTGCGGTTTCCATGCACCATCAGTTACTATATAGCTAATCATATCCATTGAACTTGAATTCTTGCTCGGGGAGCTATTTATGGGGTGCAATCACTCTCATATACACCGTGTCTGTAGTCACAGCTAAGACTGGGGTCATATAGCTACCTCTCAAAGATAGCTACCTGGTACCTGAATTAATATGAAGGAAAAGACTTTGAATGATCTAATTGCAAATCACCTTAGGCAAGCTTGCTACCAGGGATAATATTTAAAGTAGCTTTCTAGGCATCAACTATCCATAAGCTGGAGTGGAGCTTGGGTAGATGTCTCGTGCCCAGACTTCCCTAGTGGTCGTGCCCAGACCTTGGCTCCTCCCCTCGCCGGACGGTCTGGCGACCTAGTCTCGTGCCCAGACCTTGGCTCCTCCCCTCGCCAGACGGTCTGGCGACCCAAGTCGTTTCAGTAGCTGGAGTAGGAATCCAATTATTAGAAATTATCCAATGTAATATGTCGGTGTTAAGTAAGTACTAAGTAGGTGCGTAAGCACACGTGTGAAACGCTTTAATAAGAAGCTACAGTCAGAGCTGAAAGCACTTACCGATTATGGCTGCGCGTAGCAGATAATCGAAAGCGAGTGGTAAACTAGCATAACACAAACTCTTTCCACCTCCGGTAGGCAACGCGTTAACGATACGAAGACGTCTTTTCCAAGGAGAAACTCACGAACAGCAGCAGCCTGCTCTGGAGTAGGACGATCGTATCCAAGTTTCTGAACGGCGTGTAGTATGGCAATGTCCACAGTTTCGGCTGGAACGCTGTACTTCAGTCGAGGGATAAACACTTCGCTACGAGTTGCCATCGGATAATCTAATGTGACGTCGTGAACGACTCACGTGCAAATGATAATTGCCACGTACTGCAATCTCATTGGACCCGCCTGGAATGTAAGCGGGTGAAACGACCTTTTGGACTTGGGTCGCCAGACCGTCCGGCGAGGGGAGGAGCCAAGGTCTGGGCACGAGACTAAGTGGTCGTATGATGTCATTGAATAATTCAACCGCGCGCGGCGCCATAGATTGGGGTGAGCAACTGAAGCCGTGCCGCAGTGCAAGCTTGCTACTACTGCAGCGCCAATTGAAGACAGTACAGTCTGGCAAAGATGGACGGAAATTCGTCACAACTCTTTTCCTCCCCAGTCGCCTCCATCTCTGTGCAAGGGGAACCGGAAAGAGCTCTCCCTCCTCAAATGAAGAACGTAAGTATTTCTGCAGGGCCTCCTGGTCGAATGCTGTCAGGTGAGGATCTAGACCAGCACAGAGAACTTGGGCAAAAGCAACTGCAAATGTGTGACAAACTGTATCACAGCTAGATTAGTGCAATAGTGCTGCGGTTGCAGTGACAAGTGATGTAGGGATGGCACTAAATATGTTTAACTTTGTGTTTATGCTATCCCTACACCGCTTTTTGGCAATTCCATTGCTACATCTTTTGCATTTTTTTGAAAATGTTTTTATTGTACTTGTATAATTTTTATTTTTTAACATTATCATGTAATCAGAAATATAATTATATAGCTACAAAATATTTTCACCTTGCAACACTGACCAATATACATTTTAGATTACTATCCTAAGTGTAGATAAAATACAAAATGTAGTGTTGTACAGAGAACAGTTTCTCCACTATTTGAGGTCACTCATACACCTTAGCTCAGTCCCTCTCTCGTCACAGGGTGGTAGTCTGGAAGACAACATTGGAGGACTGCACACACTAGTGGAAGTTGAATGTGTGCTGTAGGATTTCTTTTCAGTTATGACAACTGGTAAGTGTTCGTCTGAGCTGTGATCTTCCGATGCTTCGTGACTTGGTAATGGGATAATCTGCACTCGTGCCCCAGTCATGTTGACATAGTCCTCAGGGTTAATGATTCTGTCTGGAATGGAGTAATCATCAAAGTCACTTCTTCGGTGTGAAGTAGCTGGGGTGCTAGGACCACTTCCTCTGGTGAGATGCTCTCTGGACCCAAAATCAACACTCCTTCCTCTCCGTATCAACTGCAGAAGTTTCTGGTTCCAAGTGCCTCTACAACTCAATAACCAGTAGACAATAAATACTGTCATATACACGAGTGGAAGGAGAACCAGGATGTGGAAAATGGCAACTGCTGCTGTGGATCTGCTTTGTGTTAGAAAGAACATATAGAGATATAGAAGGATAGCGTATACCAGTGCTAGTATGCCAAAGACTGCGGCATCCAGTTTGTTATAGAAACTGACTTTGTAAGGTTAAGTTGTAGGAAAGTGATCAGGACTGCTCCAATTGTGCATATAAACTGCAAGGACAGGAGTAGTGTAGCTAAGTTTGGAAATGACACAGGGAAGGTTACCAACAGACTGAAGATTACCACTCGAAACATAAAGTATATCCCAGCAAAATACCGTCTGTCAGGTGTACCATTAGTGCCATCCTTGTAACAGCCTTGGAAGACTTCAACAAAAGTGTTAAGCGGCAGTGATCGCAGTCTTAGGAACTCAAGACACCTCAAGAAGAACCTGAATGGATACAGAAGAAGCAGCAGGGGGGGAATGACAGCTAAGATTAGAATCAGTATTGCAGGGATAGCATAGAACAAGTGTTCTCTTCCAAAGAAGCGTATACTGCCATCGTACAACAATACATGAGTCCCGATATTACCGCTGTCATTTCTCTGTGGTGTAGGTGTTAGCAGTGACAGCGAAACAAAAATCATTTTGGAATATGAAAGCAAGAGAAAGGCAGCGATTGCGTCAATAATTGATGTTGAGGTACTCCATCTTCTTAGAAATCTACTGGAACACTTTTCGAATGGTCTCCACAGCCAAACAACTGGTTTGAAGTTTCGGCCATGTAGCTTTATACACAGGTAGGTGAATCCAATTAGAGCGAGTGGGTAGAAGGCTGCAATGTACTCT
Source organism: Phakellia ventilabrum (assembly GCA_963921505.1). NCBI lineage: Eukaryota > Metazoa > Porifera > Demospongiae > Axinellida > Axinellidae > Phakellia > Phakellia ventilabrum. The sequence goes on along the minus strand of OY997386.1, from coordinate 6,049,660 downwards.
ATGACCAAGATGTGTGGAGTTTCTAGTCTGGGGCTGACACAGAATTTCGGAATCAGCACGTGAAAGAAGTCCAGGTTCCAAATGCCATACGGTGCCGCAATCACACTGATGGCATGATCACCATTTTGGACAAGAAACGCTAAAATGAATTGCATGACTAAGATTCCACGAGGGATTGTAACCACTTGACTGAAGAAAATAAATGCATTAGCATGGGCTGAAGTCACACTCACGTTAAAGAACATGATTAAAAAGAAAAATATAGTTAGTGGTAAAAATTTACCAATGATGTACACAAGCCACCTTGCAGCAGCTGATTTCCAACACTTAATACATTCGAATGAGTCAGATAGCGCTGCTATTCCATAGCCCTCTTTACAGGTATTGCAAAATTTTCCTTCTCTATTCAGTGGACCACATACAGCCTCTGTGAGCTTAGAAATATTCTGTGGAAGGGGGATACGAGGCAATCTCTGTCTAGCATATTCAACAGCGGTATAGTATAGGCATCCTGTCACTATTGCTTGCTGAGTTTCATTGTCATAACTCATGCAGTATGCTAATTCCAAAAATGACTGGAACTGAGATTCATTACACTTAACCTCCCCTCCGAATCCCTTCCCACACACACATCTGTTCTCATTAACAATAAATCCAGGAGGGCAAGGAAGAAGTGTAGCAGTCACTTCAGCTTGAACCACTCTTGAGCCAAGAGTTTGGATTGAGAGGTTAGTTGTAGTGTTGGGTATACCATATATGGTAATTGTATTGTTCGTAACGAATCTTGAGTTGACACTGGTGCCCTCAACAGCATATGCGGCATTGTCTGTCAGATTTCCTTGAAGGTCATCAAATGATTTGAGAGGGAGAGTCACAACACCACCTGGAAACACATTAACACTCAACGACCTCTCCTCAAAGTAGGCTGGAGAGGTGGCTATTTCACTGCTGCAGTTATTGCCATCGCTGTACTCCCAATTGTCCCAGCAGAATGTTTGCATGATGTCCTCTTCAGGTGTGGAGTGGTCGTTGGTACGCCACACACAGGGAATGAGGGAGGAAACGAAGATGGAATTATTTGTACCAGAAGCACGATTGTCAGAAAATTGGAAAGTGGTATTCCACTCATTTGGGTGCACGGAACTATCCTAATATCGAATGAAGCACTGTTGGGAATATAGGGTAAAATGTTCATCAAAGTACTCCCAGTATATTGCCCCACCTTTGACAGAAACAGAATTGTCCATGAAAATCACTTGGGTGTTGTTATGTACGATCAAGTGCCCACTGCTGGTAAATGCCAAAGCACCACCATTGTAGCCAGTGTTCTGAGTGAAATTCAGAGTAGAGTGGGCTAAAAGATCAGTGCCAATGTTATTTATAGCTAATGGAGTTCCAATACTTCCAGAGAAGATGGTAGTACCAGTGAAGCTGGTGGCAAGGCCATTCACGTTGACCACTGAGAAACTTCTGCTGAAGCTATTGTTATACGGTATTCCATTTTGAAGAAAACTACAGTCTGAAATGGTTACTGCCACTTTCTTGCAGTCCAAAGGGTTGGATTGTTTGTAGAGATCCATAGCCGCCCCATAGTCAGCATGATTCTTAACAAATATGCATTTTGTAAAATTCACATGGTTTACAGTTGAGCTATTTCTACAATTACCATTAGCACTAACTGAAATCCCTCCGCCGACATCTGCCGAGTTGTTGTATAAAGTGCAGTCCTTGAATATGACATCATTTCCAATAGAGTCATCTGATTCAAAGGTTACTTTGGCTCCACCACCAGATGTGTGAGTGCCAACGCTAAAATTGGAATCTACAAAATTTGATGAAAAGTTTGTCGATTTGATTGTCACTGTGTTCTGCTCACTCTGTTCTTTAAACTGGATAAACATCCCACCACCTTCAATTGCAAGGTTGCTGTCAAACATGCATGACTCAACTGTTACTTGGTTACCATGCGCGCTGCCATGGAAATGAATTGCTAGTCCTCCTCCAGATGTGGGCACATCACAACAAGTATTAGCAGCCTTGTTGCCCTGAAAAACACATGCACTAAAAACGTAGCTACCATTATTGAATTGTGTTCCATTTCCGGGAAGATTGATTATCACCCCACTTGTAGCCTCTGATGTGACACTAAAATTGGATAGTCGGATGTTGATGATGCCTCCAGTATTATGTATTGCTATTCCACCTCCCTTTGAGTTGATAATCTGAGTGAATGAAATACTGACATCTTCACAAAGTATAAAATAAATGGCAGAGCGTAATGGAAGCATGTCTGTTCTGAAAATGTTCTCATCAGAGAAGTTGATTCCGCAATCATTAAATGTGACATTTTCGATCGCAATTGCCTTCGATGCAGTAAGTATGAGTCCTGCGCCTGGTTCGCAATTCACCCTAACACTCCCATTCTCTCCATCCATTCCAATAATCCCAAAATCAAACACAGAATCCAACATCAGATTACTCAAAGAAACAGCAGATAAAATATTGTCACCTGGCTCAATTACAACAGCTACCGAATTAGAAACCCGTTGGGCTCCCACGAGAGCGAGACTGAGGTTATCACAGGGCAGTGACTCCCCTCCATGCCAGCAACTGTCATTGCTCACCCCCCTACTGGCACTTACATAGATCTGAGTGCTGTACTGTTCTGTAGCCTGTGCAGCAGTTCCAATCTGAATCGATGGTAGAGCTGCCGTGAGGACTGCTGCGACTATAGCCACATGAGTCAGTAGTTGTGTCAGCAGCATCTTGAGTTAGAGAGTCCAGACTTAAGGTAGAGCAGGGTAATTCCACTCACGGTAAAGCTACCATCAATTGTAGAAGATAGATCCTTGTGAGTCCCACTTATGTTTCAGTAACTCGAACTAATCGAATCCTCGTAGCTGCTAGAACTGTTGTATACAATGGGCACATTGTCATTGCTATCTAGTAGCTATTATAGCATTTGGAATGTTATCAAATCTAGATACTTAAATATCAAATACATTGTTGGCTATCAAAGCTGTGTACTGTACTGGGTATATTCGTGTAGTACAGAGGCAGTCACAAGTCAAGTAAGGTCAACAGCTTATTGACACATGACCATGAGCTATCTAGCTACAGTGATAGCCATATAGGGTATCATAGTCAGTAGAATATTTCCCCCTTACACAGCCGTGTAGCTACTACAACTAGCTGTGTATGATGATGTAGCTCAAACAGCAACTCCATTAACCAAATCGCTGTTTCTTTTTAACATCGATAATATATCCGTATATGCATGCATGCATGTATGTATGTAATAGAACATAACATCACCAAAGCTATTAGCAATCCCTAAAAGTACAGAAAAAACATGGGAGGTAGCTAGTTATTTGTACATAGCTATAGGGATATTCAAACTCATTCACAATCTGCACTTTGCAGAATATTTTTTAATACAGGTGAAAAAATGGCATGGGTGGAGACAGAATGAGGCTAGGGATATAAATATTAGCATCAAGCATTGCAGCTAGTTAGTATTATATGTAGTAGCATGCTATCATGTATCTCCTGATCTGCTGAGTCTAATGGAAATATTAGCTACATCTATAGGCTGGAGCCCATGTCTTGGAAGCAGACAGATATAGGTGTCACCATTGTAGGATCCCAGTAGCTCACTAGTAGTAGCTAATTCCCTGAAAGCTGTTGGGCAAAACTGGCAATCAATGTTGATAAGATTCTGTTTTCCTCTTGGACTCCAATATAGTTATGCCCCTGGAGAAAACAGCTGCAAAACTACGGTTTCCATGCACCATCAGTTACTAGCTATATAGCTAATCATTTCCGCTGCATGAACTTGAATTCTTGCTCGGAGATAGCTATAGCTTCCAAGTCTGCTATTTATGGGGTGCAATCACTCTCATATACACCATGTCTGTAGTCACAGCTAAGACTGGGGTCAGATAGCTAGCTACCTCTCAAAGATACCTGGTACCTGAATATGAACTTTGAATGAGTCTAATTGCAAGTCACCTTAGGCAAGCTTGCAGGGATAATATTTAGAGTAGCTTTCTAGGCATCAACTATCCATAGGCTGGAGTGGAGCTTGGGAAGATGTCTCGTGCCCAGACTTCTGGTCAACAGGCATTACTCATGTACTTCGTATGAATATTTCAACCGCGCGCGGCGCCATAGATTGGGGTGAGTCATTTAGGCCTAGAAGCCGTGTCGCAGTGCAAGCTTACTACTACTGCAGCGCCACTTTAAGACAGTACAGTCTGGCAAAGATGGGCGGAAATTCGTCTCGTCCGTCTGATACCGTACCCCTGCAGGAAAGAATCAAATACTCCTCGTCTATAAAAATATCGTTCCGTGCATACGATGCTTGGAGAGATCATGACGGTAAATTCAACTTCTACATGAAAGATGACGAGAGGAAAGTGTGCTTACGTAAGCCAGACGATGACATTTCATGCATTATTATTGAGCTCAAAGTGCAAGATCAAACCTGTTTCGTTCAGTGCATGGAGTCCAATTGGGAACCACCGAACGGAGGACCACACACCAGTAGTAGAGATTGGACTCTTGGAACGGCGCTATATGCCTGCCACACCTATGCCACCAAGAATTACAGCAGTGTTACAAGGGACGACATTAATAGAAACGCTTTTGCTAAGGGCCTTGTTGGCTATATGATCTCGAGAGGTCCCAGTGATGACGCGATAAAGAACCATGTCCACGATGTAGAGAATTTGATGAAATGGGCAAGCCAATTGGACATAAACATTGAAGTATGCAGTATGTTGAGTTAGACTGTTTCTCTATGCTTACTGTAAGCCGTGCTTTTGATGAGTGTTTGATTCGTATGTATTATATTGTCACATGACACATGACGGAAAAGCAGTAACGCGTGTAGAGCTACATGCACTGCTATGGCTATGGCAGGTGAGAAGTGTCGGGTAATGTAATAAAATGTTTTGCATGAAGTAGGGGTCACAGAAGATAGTAACTTGTACCATTGTGATCCTAGGGTAAAAATAATATATATATGTAATAAATAAATATAATTAGACTGTAGATATACATAGCCAGCTTGATTAAAAACTATGTCTGGAATCTCTTGGCACTGCTGATGAAACAACTCTTTGCAACAATGGCATGAAACTAGTGATCCTCCGAGGTCGCTCTTCCTCTTCCAGGGAAGTCTGCACAAACAGCAGACTGGAACCTTTTTCTTTGTCACAACTCATTTCCTCCCCAGTCACCTCCGTCTCTGTGCACGCGCAAGGGGAACCGGCAAGAGCTCTCCCTCCTCAAATGAAGAACGTAAGTATTCCCGCAGGGCCTCCTGGTCAAATGCTGTCAGGTGAGGATCTAGACCAGCACAGAGAACTTGGGAAAAAGCAACTGCAAATGTGTGACAAACTGTATCATAGCTAGATTATGCAATAGTGCTGCATTTGCAGTGACAAGTGAAACTTGAAGATGTAGGGATGGCGCTAAATATGTTTAACTTTGTGTTTATGCTATCCCTACACCGCTTTTTGGTAATTCCATTGCTACATCTTTTACATTTTTTTGCAAATGTACTTGTATAATTTTTATTCTGTAATATTATCATGTAATCAGAAATATAATTTATATACAAAATATTTTCACCTTGCAACACTGACCAATATACATTTTATAGTACTATCCTAAGTGTAGATAAAATACAAAATGTAGTGTTGTACAGAGAACAATAAAATCCCAGTGTTATGGTGGTGTAGCTATGTGTTTCTCCACTATTTAAGGTCACTCATACAGCTTAGCTCAGTCCCTCTGTCGTCACTGGGTAATAGTCTGGAAGACAACATTGGAGGACTGCACACACTAGTGGAAGCTGACTGTGTGCCATAAGAGTTCTTTTCAGTTACGACAACTGGTGAATGTTCGTCTGAGCTGTGATCTTCTGATGCTTCGTGACTTGGTAGTGGTACAATCTGCACTCGTGCCCCAGTTATGTTGACATAGTCCTCAGGGTTAATAATTCTGTCTGGAATTGAGTAATCGTTGAAATCTCTTCTTTGGTGTGGGGCGCTAGTGTTGCTGCCTCTGCTGAGATGCTCTCTGGACCCAAAATCAACACTCGTTCCTCTCCGTATCAACTGCAGAAGTTTCTGGTTACAAGTGCCTCTACAACTCAATACCCAGTAGACAGTAAATACTGTCATATACGCGAGTGGAAGGAGAATTAGGATGTGTAAAATGGCTAGTGCTGCTGTGGATATGCTTTGCGTTATTTGAAAGAACATGTAGATATATAGAAGGATAGCGTGTGCCAGTGCTAGTATGCCAAAGACTGCAGCATCCAGTTTGTTATAGAAACTGACTTTATAAGGTTCTAGGATGATAATTAGGACTGCTCCAATTGTGAATACGAATTGCAAGGACAGTAGTAGTGTGGCTAAATTTAGTACCAACACAAACAGACTGAAGGTTACGACTCGAAACACAAAGTATATCCCAGCAAAATACCGTCTGTCAGGTGTACCATTAGTGCCATCCTTGTAACAGCCTTGGAAGACTTCAACAAAAGTGTTAAGTGCCAGTGTTCGCAGTCTTAGGAACTCGAGACACCTCAAGAAGAACCTGAATGGATACAGAAGAAGCAGCAGTGGGGGTATGACAGCTAAGATTCCAAGAATCAGTATTGCAGGGATAGCATAGAACAGGTGTTCTCTTCCAAAGAAGCGTATACGGCCATCGTACAACAATACTTGAGTCCCGATATTACCACTGTCATTTTTCTCTGCTGTTGGTGTTAGCAGTGACAGCGAAACAACAATCATTTTGGAATACGAAAGCAAAAGAAAGGCAGCGATAGCATCGATAATCGATATTGAGGTACTCCATCTTCTTTGAAATCTACTAGAACACCTTTGAAATGGTCTCCACAGCCAAACAACTGCTTTGAAGTTTCGGTCATGTAGCTTTATACACAGGTAGGTGAATCCAATGAGAGCGAGTGGGTAGAAGGCTGCAATGTACTCTATGACCAAGATGTGTAGAGCTTGTAGTCTGGGGCTGACACAGAAGTTTGGAATCAGTGTGCGAAAGAAGTCCAGGTTCCAAATACTGTACGGTGCCACAATCACACTGATGGCATGATCACCATTTTGGACAAACAATGCTAAAGCTGCTTGCACAACTAAGATCTCACGAGGGACGGTAACCACTTGGCTGAAGAAAATGAATGCATTAGCAGACGGCGAAGTCACACTCAAGTTAAAGAACGTAATTAAGAAGAAAAATACAGTCGGTGGTAAAAATTTGGCAATGATATAAACCAGCCACCCTGCCGCAGCTGATTTCCAACACTTGACACATTCGAATGAGTAAGATAGGGCTGCAATTCCATAGCCCTCTTTACAGGTACTGCAAAGCTTTCCTTCTCTGTTCAGTGGACCACACACAGCCTCTGAGAGCTCTGAAACATTCTGTGGAAGGGAGATACGAGGTACTCTCTGTCTAGCATATTCAATATAGTAAGGACATGTTGTCAGTATTGCTTGCTGGGTTTCATTGTCATAACTCATGCAGTTTCCAATTCCCAAAAACGACTGGAACAGAGCTTCATTACACGTAACCTCCCCTCCGAATCCCTTCCCACACACGCATCTGCTCTCATTAGCAATAAATCCAGAAGGGCAAGGAAGAAGTGTAGCAGTCACTTCAGCTTGAACCACTCTCGAGTCAAGAGTTTGGATTGAGAGGTTAGTTGTAGTGTTGGGTATGCCATATATGGTAATTGTATTGCTAGTGATGAATCTTGAGTTGACACTGGTGCCATCAACAGCATATGCAGCATTGTCTGTCAGATTTCCCTGAAGGTCATCAAATGATTTGAGAGGGAGAGTCACAACACCACCAGGAAACACATTAACACTCAACGACCTCTCCTCAAAGTAGGCTGGAGAGGTGGCTATTTCACTGCTGCAGTTGTTGCCATCGCTGTACTCCCAATTGTCCCAGCAGAATGTTTGCATGATGTCCTCTTCAGGTGTGGAGTGGTCATTGCTATGCTACACACAGGGAATGAGAGAGGAAACAAAGATGGAATTTTTCTTACCAGAAGCGCAATTGCCAGAAAATTGGAAAGTGGTATTCCATTCATTTGGGTGCACAGAATTATCATAATATTGAAGAAAGCACTGTTGGGAATTATAGAGAGTGAAATGCTGGTCAAAATACTCCCAGAATATTGCCCCACCTTTGACAGAAGCAGAATTGTTCAGGAAGATCACTTGGGTATCATCATGTACAGTAAAGTGCCCACTGCTGGTAAAAGCCAGGGCACCACCACTGTAGCCAGTGTTCTGAGTGAAATTCAGAGTAGAGTGGTCTAAAAGATCAGTGCCAGTGTTCTTTATAGCTAATGGAGTTCCAATACTTCCAGAGAAGATGGTAGTACCAGTGAAACTCGTGGGAAGGCCATTCACGTTGACCACTGAGAAACTTCTGATGTAGCTATTGTCGTATGGAATTCCATTTTGAAGGAAACTACAGTCTAAAACGGTTACTATCACTTTCTTGAAGTCCAAAAGGTTGGATTGTTTGTAGAGATCCATAGCCGCCCCATAGTCAGCATGATTCTTAACAAATATGCATTTTGTAAAATTCATGCGGTTTACAGTTGAGCTATTTCTACAATTACCATTGGCACTAACTGAAACCCCTCCGCCGACATCTGCTGAGTTATTGTAAAAAGTGCAGTCCTGGACTATGACATCATTTTCAATAGAGTCATCTGATTCAAAGGATACTTTGGCTCCACTACCAGATGTGTGAGTGCCAACGCTAAAATTGGAATCTACAACATTCGATGAAAAGTTTGTCGATTTGATTGTCACTGTGTTCTGCTCACTCTGTTCTTTAAACTGGATAAACATCCCACTACCTTCATTTGCTAGGTTGCTGTCAAAAATACACGACTCAACCGTTACTTGGTTACCATGCGAGCTGCCATGGAAACGAATTGCTAGTCCTCCTCCAGATATGGGCACATCACAACAAGTATTAGCAGCCTTATTGCCCTGAAAGACACATTTACTAATAGCATAGCTACCATTATTGAATTGTGTTCCATTTCCGGGAAGATTGATTATCACCCCACTTGTAGCCTCTGATGTGACACTAAAATTGGATAGTCGAATGTTGATGATGCCTCCAGTATTATGTATTGCTATTCCACCTCCATTTGAGTTGATAATCTGAGTGAATGAAATGCTGACATCTTCACAAAGAATAAAATAAACGGCAGAGCGTAATGGAAGCATGTCTGTTCCGATACTATTTACATCAGAGAAGTTGATTCCACATTCATTAAATGTGACATTTTCAATTGTAATTGCCTTTGATCCAGTAAATATGAGTCCTGCGCCTGGTTCACAATTCACCCTAATATTCCCATCCATTCCAATAATCCCAAAATCAGACACAGATTCCAACATCAGAGTGCTCAAAGAAACAGCAGATAGGACATTGTCACCCGGCTCAATTACAACAGCTACCGAATTAGAAACCCGTTGGGCTCCCACGAGAGCGAGACTGAGGCTATCACAGGGCAGTGACTCCCCTTCCTCCCAGCAACTCTCATTGCTCACCCCCCTACTGGCACTTACATAGATCTGAGTGCTGTACTGCTCTGGAGCCTGTGCTGCAGTTCCAATCTGAATCGACAGTAGAGTTGCCATGAAGACTGCTGCGATGATAGTTACATGAGTCAGTAGTTGTGTCAGCAGCATCTTGAGTTAGAGAGTCCAGACTTGCTTTAAATAAGGTAGAGCAGGGTAATTCCACTCACGGTAAAGCTACCATCAATTGTAGAAAATGGATTCTCACTTATGTTTCCGTAACACTAACTAATCTTCGTACTAGAACTTTTGTAGACAATGGACACATTGGCATTGCTATCTGATAGCTATTACAGCACTTTGAATGTTATCAGAGACGTAATTAAATATCAACAACATTTTTAGCATTGTTCCCTGTCAAAGCTGTATACTATACTGGGTATACCTATATAGTACAGAGGCAGTCACAAGTCATGTAAAGTCAACAGTGTGATCATGAGCTATCTACAGTGAGACCCATGTAAGGTATTACAGTCAGTAGAGCATTATTCCCTTACACAGCTGTGCACTACAACTATAGCAGTGTATGGTGACGTAAAATAGTACAGATGCAAATGAATATTGTTAGAACACACAAAAACTGTGTAGTATAAAATGATAATGATGCAACTGATCCTTTATCTTTTTAGCAGTGGCATGCATGCATGGCATGTGTGTGGTTGTCATTGATACTTCAAACCTGTGATAGACGTGCTCCAATAGTCCATTCCAGTGTTCCAGTAGTCCAGTGGTCCATTCCAGTCCACCGAAAAGACACACCATGATATTGCCGGTTTCATTATTAGAGAGTGTCAATTCATCTGTTGAAATTTCTTGCATACAGGTAGTCCTTTACATCTAGGAGACGTTGAAGACTTGGGAAGATGTCATTTGAAATTAGCTACATACGTACGTTCACAGTATTATATATTACGATGTACACAATGCATGCTCCGTGGAGTTGTGATCAGAGACCAAGGCAAAATAATAGCATTACGTGCCACCTTATAAGGTTAGTTATAGTAACACTCCACTAAAAACTGAGGACTACATAGGAGCAGAGTCTACCAACTCAGAACAAGCTCTGTGTTGGATCATTCATGCGTAATGCAGCATTATGGCTTGGGTACTGCTGTTAGCGTGACCATGGTATTGTGGAATTGTTGCAAGCATATGCTAAAATGATGACCAATGCAATTTCACAATACGTTATTCATATAAAAAGTGAAAAAAAAATTTATACTACTACTACTACAAACAGACTGAAGGTTACAACTCAAAACACAAAGTATATCCCAGCAAAATACTGTCTTCCACTAAAAGCTGAGGCCTACACAGTAACGGAGTCTACCAACTCAGAACAAGCTCTATTATTATTATTATTATTATTATAATTATATTCTATGTTGGATTAATCATGCATAATGCAGCATTATGGCTTGGGTACTGTTGTTAGCGTGACCGTGGCACTGTGGAATTGATGCGATACCAAGCATATGCTAAAATGATGACCAATGCAATTTCACAAGTTATTCATACAAAAATTGAAGAAAAATTAATACGAATACTACTACTACTACTAATAATAACTAGAATAAGTAGTAGACATCATAGAAAAATGTATATAGGCAAGGCAAATGGACACAAGAAACACATGTAAATAACAACAAAGTAGAAAGTATATGATTACATCATGCAATCAGAAATGCAATTTATAGATATTTCACCTTAATTTGCAACACTGACTAATGTACATTCAGGTAGACTACATGTATACAAAATGTAGTGTTGTACAGACAACAAAAATCCCAGTGTTATGGTGGTGTACATGTATCTCCACTATTGAGGTCACTCACGCAGCTTAGCTCAGTCCCTCTGTCGTCACTGGGTAATAGTCTGGAAGACAACATTGGAGGACTGCACACACTAGTGGAAGTTGACTGTGTGCCGTAGGATTTCTTTTCAGTTATGACAACTGGTATGTGTTCGTCTGAGCTGTGGTCTTCCGATGCTTCGTGACTTGGTAATGGGACGATCTGCACTCGTGCCCCAGTCATGTTGGCATAGTCCTCAGGGTTAATGATTCTGTCTGGAATGGAGTAATCATCAAAGTCACTTCTTCGGTGTGAGGTAGCTGGGGTGCTAGGACCACTTCCTCTGGTGAGATGCTCTCTGGACCCAAAATCAACACTCCTTCCTCTCCGTATCAACTGCAGAAGTTTCTGGTTACAAGTACCACTGCAACTCAATAACCAGTAGACAATAAATACTGTCATATACACAAGTGGAAGGAGAATCAGGATGTGGAAAATGGCAAGCGCCGCTGTGGATATGCTTTGCGTTAATAGAAAGAACATATAGAGATGCAGAAGGATTGCGTATACCAGTGCTAGTATGCCAAAGACTGCAGCATCCAGTTTGTTATAGAAACTGACTTTGTAAGGTTGTAGGAAGATGATCAGGACTGCTCCAATTGTGAATACGAACTGCAAGGACAGGAGTAGTATGGCGAAATTTAGTACCGACACAAACAGACTGAAGGTTACCACTCGAAACACAAAGTATATCCCAGCAAAATACCGTCTGTCAGGTGTACCATTAGTGCCATCCTTGTAACAGCCTTGGAAGACTTCAACAAAAGTGTTAAGTGCCAAAGAACGCAGTCTTAGGAACTCGAGACACCTCAAGAAGAACCTGAATGGATACAGAAGAAGCAGCAGTGGGGGTATGACAGCAAAGATTCCAAGAATTAGTATTGCAGGGATAGCATAGAACAAGTGTTGTCTTCCAAGGAAGTGTATACTGCCATCGTACCACAATACTTGAGTCCCAATATTACCACTGTCATTCTTCTCTGCTGTTGGTGTTAGCAGTGACAGCGAAACAACAATCATTTTGGAATATGAAAGCAAAAGAAAGGCAGCGATTGCGTCAACAATTGATGTTGAGGTACTCCATCTTCTTTGAAATCTACTGGAACACCTTTGAAATGGTCTCCACAGCCAAACAACTGGTTTGAAGTTTCGGCCATGTAACTTAATACACAGGTAGGTGAATCCAATGAGAGCGAGTGGGTAGAAGGCTGCAATGTACTCTATCACCAAGATGTGTGGAGTTTCTAGTCTTGGGCTGACACAGAACTTTGGAATCAGAGTGAGAAAGAAGTCCAGGTTCCAAATACCATACGGTGCCACAATCACACTGATGGCATGATCACCATTTTGGACAAATAACGCTAAAGCTGCTTGCATGACTAAGATCTCACGAGGGATGGTAACCACTTGGCTGAAGAAGATAAATGCATTAGCAGAGGCCGAAGTCACACTCACGTTAAAGAACATGATTAAGAAGAAAAATACAGTCAGTGGTAAAAATTTGGCAATGATATAAACAAGCCACCTTGCAGCAGCTGAATTCCAACACTTTACACATTCGAATGAATAAGATAAAGCTGCAATTCCATAGCCCTTTTTACAGGTACTGCAAAGTTTTCCTTCTCTGTTCAGTGGACCACATACTGCTTCAGTGAGCTCAGAAATATTTCGTGGAAGGGGAATACGAGGTAGTCTCTGTCTAGCATATTCAATATAGTATGGGCATCGTGTCACTATTGGTTGCTGAGTTTCATTGTCATAACTCATGCAGTCTCCCAGTGCCAAAAACGACTGGAACAGAGCTTCATTACATGTAACCTCCCCTCCGAATCCCTTTCCACACACGCATCTGTTCTCATTAACAATAAATCCAGGAGGGCAAGGAAGAAGTGCAGCAGTCACTTCAGCTTGAACCACTCTCGAGCCAAGAGTTTGGATTGAGAGGTTAGTTGTAGTGTTGGGTATGCCATATATAGTAATAGTGTTATCAGTGATGAATCTCGAGTTGATACCTGTGCCCTCAACACTAATGGCAGCATATGCGGCATTGTCTGTCAGATTTCCCTGAAGGTCATCAAATGATTCAAGTGGGAGGATCGCAACTTTACCGGGAAACACATTAACACTCAACGACATCTCCTCAAAGTAGGCTGGAGAGGTCACTATTTCACTACTGCAGTTGTTGCCATCGCTGTACTCCCAATTGCCCCAGCAGAATGTTTGCATGATGTCCTCTTCAGGTGTGGAGTGGTCATTGGTACGCCACACACAGGGAATGAGGGAGGAAACAAAGATGGAATTATTCCTTCCAGAAGCACAATTGTCAGAAAATTGGAAAGTGGTATTCCATTCATCTGGGTGCACGGAACTATCATAATATCGAATGAAGCACTGTTGGGAATATAAGATAAAATGTTCATCAAAGTACTCCCAGTATATTGCCCCACCTTTGACAGAAGCAGAATTGTCCATGAAGATCATTTTGGTATCGTCATGTACAGTCAAGTGCCCACTGCTGGTAAATGCCAGAGCACCACCATTGTAGCCAGTGTTGTGAGTGAAATTCAGAGTAGAGTGGTCTAAAAGATCAGTACCAGTGTTCTTTATAGCCAATGGAGTTCCAATACTTCCAGAGAAGATGGTAGTACCAGTGAAACAAGTGGCAAGGCCATTCACGTTGACCACTGAGAAACTTCTGATGAAACTATTGCTGTTTAGTAGACCGTTTTGGAAAAAGCTGCAACCAGAAATTTTACCTTGCACAATTTTGTAGTCTACACACAAGATTCCTTTATAGAGGTCCACTGCTGCCCCATAACTAGCATGGTTTTCTTCAAACAGAGAATTGGTAAAGTTTACTGCATCGACTGATGAGTTATCACAGTGACTAGTGTAGGCACTAACTGAAATACCTCCCCCAAGATATGCTGAGTTATTATGAAAAGAACAGTTCTGGAAAACAATGCTGTTACCCATGGCATTTTCAGATTTAAAAATTACTTTTGCTCCACCCCCACTTGAACGAATGCCAGCTTTTGAATCGGAATTTCCTGCAAGATTAGATGTAACCCTTGTTGAATCAATTGTCACTGAATTCTCTCTGCTCCTTTCGTTAAATTGAATGAACATTCCAGCACCTTCGTACGCTATATTGTCTTCAAAAACACATGATCGAACTGTTATGCGATTCTTCCAGGATTCGCCTCCAAATTTTAGAGTCAACCCTCCTCCAGTAGCGGGTGTGTTTTGAAAATAATATGCACCCCTGTTACCTTTAAAGGTGCAGTCGCTCATTACATAACTGGCATTCTCTGTGTTGATCCCGGAGGACAATGTGCTACTTGGAAATTCAATATAGACTCCGCTAGCAGTTGTGGAACTAAATGTGGAGTTCAGGATGTCGATTTTGCCACCAGAGTTGTACACTACCATTGCGGTTCCCTTGGAATTTAGGACTGAAGTCCACGAAATGATAACATCTTCACACAGAATGAAGTGAATAGCAGAGAGAATATCTATTTCAAAATTCAATGAGCTTGCATTAATTCCACATCCATTAAAAACGACATTCTCTATAGCAATTTCTCTCGACTGATTGAACATGACTCCTGTACCGGGTTCACAGTTCACCCTCACACTACCCTTCTCTCCAATGATTCCAAAATTTGACACGGAATTTAGGATCAGAGCGCTCGTCGAAGAAACAGCCGACAGTCCATAGTCTCCCGGTTCAATCACAACCGCTACCGAATTAGAAACCCGTTGGGCTCCCACGAGAGCAAGTCTGAGGTTATCACAGGGCAGTGACTCCCCTTCCTCCCAGCAACTGTCATTGCTCACCCCCCTACTGGCACTTACATAGATCTGAGTGCTGTACTGCTCTGGGGCCCGCACACTGTCCCCGAGACTAGTACTGACTTGCAAGAATGCATATGCTAGCGCTAACGCGATGGCTAGTTTCATCTTTAATAACGGCAAGAAGTTAAGGCGGCCTGAGCTGATGCCCATAAAAGGCGTTTATATATAGGCGGGGCTCGTCAGTAAACATTATCACGTGTCCTCAGGACTTATCTTTGATGTCATCTAAGCTAAGGTCATGATGGTGTATAGTTAGGCATGCACATAGTTTATTAGAGAATGGTTTACCAACATTTTAAATTGTCATGAAAGGAAAAATAAAAGCTTACAAACAGCTAGCAATCAAGCACACATCTCTGCATAAAAAACAAAAACTAATTGTGTCTAGTTTGAAGGTGTGAGTCATACTTGGTGATACAAAATCAGACACAATCATAATTATAATAGCTACTTCTTAGTCGCATAGTTTCACTGCCAAGTTCATGATCATTCCATTCAAGCTCCTCAAGCTCCGTGTCATCTCTGGAAGGTACAGCGTGGGAGGAGTTGTGTGCATCATCTGGGGCCGACTGAGCTACTACATCTGGTAACTGTTCATCGGTATTGTGATTTTCAAGCACTTCGTCACTTGGTAACTGCACAACCTGTGCGCGTTCCCCTGACATGTGAGCATAGCGTTCGGGATTAACAATTCTGTCTGGAATGGAGTACTCATCCAAGTCGCTTCGTGCCACTACTGAGGTTGTAGCCACACTGGTACTGGTGAAATCTTCTGTGGACAAACTGACATGCCTTTTTTTCATCCATTTCGGAAGTTTTTGCTTCCAGTATCTCCCGTAGCCAAGCAATTTAAAAAAGATGAATATCACCATGTACACCAGCGGAAGGAGAACAAGGATAAACAGAATTGCAAGACCTGCTGAAGGAATCTTTCCAGTCAGTAAGAAAGTCCAGTATATGAATAGGAGGATGGCAAATGCCAATGCTAGTATGCCAAAGACTGTGGCATCAAGTTTGTTGTAGAAACTGACTTTGTAAGGCTCAAGTATGATGATTAAGATCGCTCCAATGGTCAAAACAAACTGTAGTGAGAGTAACAGAACAACATAATTGGTAAGCGACACCGGAATGGTGTGTAAACTGAAGATGATGACACGAAAAACAAAATACATTCCAGCAAAAAATCTTCTATCTGGTGTACCATTAGTGCCATCCTTATAGCAGCCTTGAAAGACTTCAACAAATGTGTTCAGTGCCAAAGATCGCAGTCTTAGGAACTCAAGACACCTCAAGAAGAACCCAAATTGATAGAGAAGGAGTAGCAGCGGTGGCATGGTCGTAAAGACCGCAAGAATGATAACTGCGGGGACTGCATAATACAGATGCTCTCCACCAAAGAATGGAATGCTGTTATCATACCATAAGATTCGAGAACGTACAGTACCATCGTCTTCGAACACTGATGCAGGCGTCAGCAGCGTAAGTGAGATAAAAATCATTTTGGTGTAAGAGAGCAAAAGGAAGGCAGCAATAGCATCAATGATTGATGTTGAAAAGTTCCATCTTCTCTGAAAACTAGCAAAGCACTTCCGGAAAGGACTCCACAGCCAAACAATTGGTTTGAAGTTTCGGCCATGTAGCTTTATACACAGGTAGGTGAATCCAATGAGAGCGAGTGGGTAGAAGGCTGCAATGTAGTCTATAACCAATAGGTGTGGAGTTTTTAGTCCATGGCTGACACAGAACCTTGGAATGACGGTCAGAAAGAAGTCCAGGTTCCAGATTCCATAGGGTGCGGCAATCACACTGATGGCTCTATCACTCCCTTGTTCCGATAGTGCCAGAGCTGCTTCGATGATAACCATGTGCCGGGGGATCGTGACCATTTGGCTGAAGAAGATGAATGCATTTGCAGGGGCCGAAGTCACACTCACATTGAAGAACATGATCAGAAAGAACAGTATTGTCAGCGGTAGAAATTTGGCGATGATGAATGCTATCCATCTTGCAGCACCTGACTCCCAGCATTTCACACAGTCAAATGAGTAAGAAAGGCCTGAAATTCCATAACCTTCCTTGCAAGCACTACACAGCCGTCCCTCTCTGTTCAATGGACCACACACAGCCTCCGTAAGCTCATATATGTTTCGAGGGAGAGGAATGATCGGCAGCTGCCTCCGTCTGGCATACTCAATAGTGTACTGACATCGCACCACCTCTGGTTGCTGGTCTTCATAAGTCATGCAAGCTGCAATCACTAAGTAAGCTCTAAAATCTGCTTCATTGCAGATAACGTCACCTCCAAATCCCTGTCCACACACGCAACTGTTCTCCTCAACAACAAATCCAGGAGGGCAGGAGAGAAATTCAATTTTCACTTCAGCTTGAACCACTCTAGAGTCCAGAGATTGGATTGAGATGTTTGTGGTGGAATTGGGAACACCATACAATGTAATAGTATTATTGGTTACAAATCTTGAGTTAATGTCTGCCGTGGGAGAACTTCCAACCACTGACATGGCAGTGTATGCCGTAATGTCACTCAGGTTCCCGTCAAGGTCATCAAACGACTGCAGGGGAAGGGTTACAACTTTTCCTGGAAAGACGGTCACACTTAGCGAGCTCTCCTCAAAGTAGGCTGGAGAGGTCACTATTTCACTGCTGCAGTTGTTGCCATCGCTGTACTCCCAATTGTCCCAGAAGAATGTTTGCTTGATGTCCTCTTCAGGTGTGGAGTGGTCATTGGTACGCCACACACAGGGAATGAGGGAGGAAACAAAGATGGAATTTGATTTTGTAAACACATGATTGCCTGAAAACTGGAAAGTGGTATTCCATTCATTCGGGTGTACTGAACTAACGTAGTATCGAATGAAGCACTGTTGGGAATATAGGGTAAAATGTTCATCAAAGTACTCCCAGTATATTGCCCCACCTTTGACAGAAGCAGAATTGTCCATAAAGATCAGTTGGGTATTATTATGTACAGTCAAGTGCCCACTGCTGGTAAATGCCAGGGCACCACCATTGTAGCCAGTGTTCCGAGTGAAATTCAGAGTAGAGTGGTCTAAAAGATCAGTGCCAGTGCTCTTTATAGCTAATGGAGTTCCAATACTCCCAAAGAAGATGGTAGTACCAGTGAAGCTCGTGGCAAGGCCATTCACGTTGACCATTGAGAAACTTCGGCTGAAGCTTTTGTTGTATGGCATACCATTTTGTAGAAAGTAACAGTCTGAAATGATTATTACCACTTTCTTGTAGTCCAAAGGGGTGGTTTGTTTGTAGAGATCAATAGCCGCTCCATAGTCAGCATGATTCTCAATGAATATGCATTTTGTAAAATTTATACAGTTTACTGTGGAGGTATTTGCATAATTAGTGTTAGCACTAACTGAAATCCCTCCGCCGAGATATGCCGAGTTATTGTATAAAGTGCAGTCCTGGAATACGACATCATTTCCAATGGATTCGTCTGATTCAAAGGTTACTTTGGCTCCACCACCAGATGTGTGAGTGCCAACGCTAAAAATGGAATCTGCAACATTCGATGAAAAGTTTGTCGATTTGATTGTCACTGTGTTCTGCTCACTCTGTTCTTTAAACTGGATAAACATCCCACCACCTTCATTTGCTAGGTTGCTGTCAAAAATGCATGACTCAACTGTTACTTGGTTACCATATGAGCTGCCATGGAAACGAATTGTTAGTCCTCCTCCAGATGTGGGCATATCACAACAAACGTTAGAAACCTTGTTGCCCTTAAACACACATTCACTAAAAATGTAGCTGCCATTAGTTCCGTTTCCCAAAAGATTGAGCGTCACCCCACTAGTAGTAGCCTTGGTGTCATGCAAAAGATCTTCTAATCTGAGACTAAAATTGGATAGTCGAACGTTGATGATGCCTCCAGTATTATGTATTGCTATTCCACCTCCGTTTGAGTTGATAATCTGAGTGAATGAAATGCTGACATCTTCACAAAGTATAAAATAAATGGCAGAGCGTAATGGAAGCATGTCTGTTCTGAAAATATTCTCATTAGAGAAGTTGATTCCGCATTCGTTAAAAGTGACATTTTCAATTGTAATTGCCTTTGATCCAGTAAATATGAGTCCTGCGCCTGGTTCACAATTCACCCTAACATTCCCATCCATTCCAATAATCCCAAAATCAGACACAGAATCCAACATCAGAGTGCTCAAAGAAACAGCAGATAGGACATTGTCACCTGGCTCAATGACAACCGCTACCGAATTGGAAACCCGTTGGGCTCCCACGAGAGCGAGACTGAGGCTATCACAGGGCAGTGACTCCCCTTCCTCCCAGCAACTGTCATTGCTCACCCCCCTACTTGCACTTACATAGATCTGAGTGCTGTACTGCTCTGCCGGAGCCTGTGCAGCAGTTCCAATCTGAATCGACGGTAGAACTGCCGTGAGGACTGCTGCGGCTATAGCCACATGAGTCAGTAGTTGTGTCAGCAGCATCTTGTGTGAGTCGAGATGTACCTTAATGAAATCATAACTGCACGATAAAGGATGTGGGAAAGCCCAAAGCCCTGCAACTGCAGTCCAAAGTCTATGCCGTCTAGTCGCGCGCCCGCCGCTCACGTTAGCGGCGGGTGCGCGAGAATAACTTAACCGCGAAATTTGATAGATAGCGCGTATGACGTCATTATCCTATTCATTTATTATTTTTCTGTGTTGCAGATTCTTTCCAAGTTTTCTACCTATTTTTTTCGTGAGTTTAAAGAAATAAAAACTTCAAATGTTTGCGGTATAGTATTACATATTTATTATTTAGCAGTATTGTGCTAAGTAGAGTTATTTCCTTTCTTTGTGTGTGTCATCTCTTTGTCTCTATTCTTTCACACCACCCCTTATAAGTAGTCTACATGTCTGTATGTGTGTATTCAGTTATTGTAGTTGTGACTTTTGAGTGAGTTCAGAATGAGATATTTTCATTGAGATTACTACGCGCATTCGCACCGTCACTATACTACAATGTTATTAATGGAATATGGCTCTATTAAATATATTACTGGTTAGTTCATTCTGGTTGTTAATGATGTGGGAATATGTGCTAAGCACCAAATGCTCATTAGTTTCTATGCATAAAATTCCGGAATTATTACTAATTGTCTTTGGCACTAATTATTGTAAAATTATTCTTGGAATAATATCCTAAGGAATGAAACTGTATTTGAACCTAAATTGACCTATATATCATCTTCCACCACTGCCCAGCTTTAGCCAATTGGAGACTCAAGGAGTCCAGTTAAAGCTGTTTGTCAAAAGGCTTCTATCTACTGGGGCAGGAGCCAATTTTACCTTGAGGGAGGGGTCTGCTCCCAGAGAGCCTCCAGTAAGGCCTTTAATTTAATCCCCCCAAACCCTAAATCCTAGAAGTATATAACCCTGATCAAGCAAAAAATAATTAAGTGAGAAGTTTCAGAGTTTACTAGATTTCACTAAGATTAGCTACAGAAAATGAGCGTGAGCATTCAAAGTGTCCCCTCTAGCTATAGTAACTAGCTAACTGGTTGTTCTCTACCTTTTGTAGATATAGGTATATCATATACCCCTTGTGTACATTCTTACTTCTTCTTAGCAGAAGCTTTGGCTAATATAAAGCAGCGGTTTAAATTTGTATTGAGATCAGAAATTAATACCTATAGCTACTAGTGATTAAGGCAAGTTCAAAGAGGATATGGATGTATAAGAGCCGTCGAATCTCATAATGAATGTTTACCCTGTTGTGTGAACTGAGATAGACTGTTCTGTAGTATGTATAGTACAAAACCTCTATATTATAGTTATGTGGCATTATGTATATATTTACGTATATTTACATGCAATGTGAGTGCATGCAGCCATAAGACATGCACAACTGCAGCACTGCAATAAGTGATACAGGAATTTGGCATTTAATGCATGGAATATATCATAAGTGATATGTGGTCACTATAGCTATATATAAACACAAGAACACACAAGAACACAGATTGAATAAAAATATATCTCTGTTGTAAATCAGCGTGCTATTTTATCTCAAGTATGTTCATATTTACCTAGTACCTAAAGAGAGAAATGCATGGTTATTATAATTACATCATTCAAGTACAACTTGATATATATAAGTGTTAGCCGAGTTGGTTTTATCCAGTTTGCGGTACAATAATACTCTACAGTGTAGTGATGGAACTGGCAGGTGTTGGCAAAGCTTTGAGAGATCACAATTGTGGATATATCGATGTCATCACTCGTGCTACAATTGGCCTATTTACTGATATATACCACTGTCCTTTGCTTCACCCAAACTGACTTACACTTATATGAGCATAGCCTCGTCCCTAGGCTCCCCTCCCACGCACGGAAAAAGTATTTTTCCATATGTGTACTTTTTCCTTGCGTGGGAGGGGAGCCTGGGGACGAACCCAGTACAAGGACATGATTGTATTTAGCCTCATACCAATGTAGGCCTTCCTCACCTGAATCTCGTGGTCTTGTTGTCTGCCTGTGATAATAATGCACACCAACGGCTACAGCCACCACAGTGTCACGGTACCAAGAACAGCAATAACAGCAACAATAATGGTAGGAGACAGACCTTCAGAACCTGTATGCAAAGTTACAATGGTTAATACATAGTGTTTCTGTTTTTGTTTCGCATAATAATATTATGCCTTCATCAATATAATATGTAAACAGCCACTTTCTAAGTATATGCAAAATTCCGCATAAAAAGGCATAGTCTGTTTAATAATGCACTATAATTGAAATAACCATCATGGATAATGCCTCAGATAATATGTAGTAAAAGCCACCTTCCCAATAATTAGATGCTACATGTACATGTACACTGTAGTTGTGTCAATGGTGATGGCAGTCGTATTGTATCCACAGTGCAAGCCTATGTATACTCCAGCATTGGAACAAAACTGTATTCAACATACTGAACTCACCACTACATAACAATCCAGTGTTCTCTAACGGACAGATGCAGGAATAAGAGCCAGCACGGATCTGGCATGTCCCTCCATTCTCACAAGGGTTTACGTCACACTCTGTGATCACTGCAAGGTATATAATATGTCGATGATACGTCAACTGATAGCAGTGTGCATGGTGGTTCAGAGACAACATACCTATTTCATTACATCTTTCACCGGAAAAACCGGCTGCACAATTGCAGGTGTTATTCCCAATGCAAGCTCCATTCTCACAAGGTGGGTCACACACAACTACATCATAGAGAAGAAAACTATAACTCTTCAAAACATGCATTTATTTCCATTTGTTGTTCATAAAAATACCCTCTTGGAAGTTACAAATCAACTGCTAACATTTATTAATCCTAAATACCACAGCAACCCATGCTATCGCAGATTAATTCAATAAGCTTTTCTATCTGTGGTATTACAGAGGTACCCATAATTATATCACAGGTTTGTGTGGGAACGTTTCTACAGCAAACACTCACTTACATGATTATATAAGAAAACACAATTAAGTAGAAATTAGTCACTTAAACTTAATGGCTTAGTCACTCTAAATTTTGCTTCCTGTACCACTGTTATGGCCTCCACACCAAATGTGTAGAAGGCCTAGCTTCATTCCCAGGCCCACGTGCGCGTTTTACTTTAGCGCAGCTGTGGACGAGGCTAGGGAAGGCCTGCGTTGAATGTCATGTACTCACTTGGAAGAGACAGTTGTATGACCAACTCAACGTTTTGGCTCCCACTGAGTGTAGACAGTCCGATGTCCATCCTACCAGTTGCTGCCACATCAAAGAGACAGAAGGTGTCGTTTCCACAGAGTGTAGTAGCTTGGGCTTCCAAATCAGGGTCTGAGAACACTGGCTGGTAAACGGGAGTAAATGAGGGATCACGAAAGTTCTCCCACGATTCTCCATCTCTGTAGCTGAACAGGCTATCACCAGCGCTATCAACGATCCCTAGATAGTAAGGAAAAATACAACTAAGGGCGTATGAGGTATTCGTACATATAGGAATATTAAAGTCTCGATCATTCCTATGCTCCAATCCGCAGCTTTATTGCACTTTTTTTACTACAGGCAAAAAAAAACAAGGGAGTAGAGACTGGGAACTAGCCTCATACCCAGGCTTTCCACGCCTAGATTTTATCTTGCAGGCGTGGAGAAAAATCGATTTTTCTCCACGCCTGCGAGATAAAATCTAGGCGTGGAAAGCCTAGCTACAAGGCTAACTGGGAACAAGGCTAGGGATATCGGCATTCGCTTCAAGCAATATTATGTACTTATAGTCTTACATGTGATGGCAAAGTTATCGTGAATCTCCTGAATTGTTGAGTCTAATGAAACAGGCTGGTCTCCATGTCTTGGAAGCAAATCATCAGAGGTGTTTCCATTGTAGGACCCCAGTAGCCCACTAGTTATGCCCCGAAAACTGTCGGGCAAACTGATAATCAATGTTGATAAGATTCTGTTCTCCTCTTGGACTTCAATATACACACCCCTGGAAAAAATAGCTGCAAAATTACGGTTTCCACGATCGGTTACTATGACATTTTCAAATTCTTGCTCGGGGATAGCCTCCAAGTCTACCCTTTCTCCATTTACGAGAACATCAATGCCACGCTGAGTGCGATCGCTCAGTTCGAATTGAACCGAGTCAGAATTGCTCTGCTGTGCTACCAAAGCGGAGAAGACTGTAGCATCCACTGGGTTTCCACTGGAGTCAGTGGCTGCTATCATCCTCCCTTGGAGAGTAAAGCTGCCATCCGCTGTCTCTATCAGTTGGAACTCTCCCTTGCCATTGAATGTGTACTTGAGGCCATCCAGTGTCACCATGTGAGGCTCTCCGATCATCCAAGCTGGATAATACGATACATACATTTTAAAGCCTGGCATGTTACCAAGTAGGTCTTCCAGTTAGTTTACATCGGTATTACCCGTCTCACTTCAACATGGCTTAGGAATGAGACTAGTGGGATTGTGACGTTTTCTAGACTATTTCTAAACTATTTCTAGACTATTGCCGTGTGGAAATAAGTGTATTGGAATTATAATAGTCGCTTTCCATGCCATGGCGAAAGATAAATACCTGCATGTATGACAGTGAATCGCAAAATGCTTACTAAGGCTATGACTAGTTGGGCAGAATATAAATTCATTACTCCATGTGTATATCACATGCTTTGGGCAGTGCCATATAAGCCGTATTTGGGCAGACTGTAAATTCATTACTCCATGCATACATCACATGCTTTAGGCAGTGCCATAACCGCATTCATTACCAGGACGAGGAGGACTGAAGCGAGATCCATCATCAGAAGGTCTTCTCTCATAGTACTTAGCACAGTCAGGAAACTCAGTCTTGCAGCACAGGATGAAAGGAAGGACATCGAGCATGAAGTGTTGGGACTCACTGACGTCTTCAGAGACTTGGTCCACCGAACCACCTCCCGGAGCCCCCACCACCAGGTTTCCAAGGTCATCGTAGCAGCACTGCTGGCCCGAGCCATCAGTTAAACTGTAGAGAAAATAACTTATACGATGTTACCCAGAATCTAGCTTCTTCACTTTAGTTTCACTTGTGTGCTGATTGTGTAGTGAAGTTTCATTTGGTGGGACTATTCTCATGTCCTTTTACATGCTTTCTTTCAGTAGTCATGTAGGCCTTTCCACACGGATTATTTTATAGCCATATGGAAACTCTGTGTGCATTGGCAGGCCCACACCTTTATTATGCTATACTTTGTTTGAGCCAATGATCCTTTACTGCTACAAACGGTGCATGTCATGCATATTTAGTAGTTCAAATTTCAAAACAACCCAGGGAGGTCTATAATGAATGTTGTTGTTTATTATTCATCGAGGTGATAAAATATTCACTGTAAATATGGTATGCCTGGTATTTCTGCATGTGTGTCTATATCTAGTAGTGAATACATTTATGGGGGACAGTGACAGCATAATTGGAACTATATCGGGACATACCTGGAATCGATTATACGCTGACGATAGCAAACCGAAACACCAAGGTTAAAGTAATTCATCCGCTGGTTATGGTAGAGGGTGTTTCCCAGAAATGAGAAGTAGCTTTCCTCTTCGACTGCACTGTTGGGCTGTTTTGCTTGCTCCTCCGTCGGAGGACAGGGGATAACACGATCTAGCAGTTCGTTACCAGTGCTTGCCGACTCTTGCAGGTACCATGCCTCACAAAGGAATCGCCCTCTGATCTGTAGTGCAATGGACTGTCCGTAATAGAATTGAGCACTCCATTTTCCAGCCCTGAGATCAAGTGAGGTCAGTTGTGGTAAAGGGGAACCTCCATTGCTTAAGAAAACAAAAATTGCAACTGGAACTACAGCATCTCCAGTGGGTATACTGCCAACTGTCACATTAAGCATGCCGTTATTGGGAATATTGGATGCTAGTGAAGAAAACTCTCTCCAGTTTCCAGTGCTTGGCTCCATTTGGTAAAGAAGTAAATCCACTGTGAAATTGGTAGGAGGTAGCACGGAAAATATGGTGTCGGGGTCCCATCTGATTTGGATTTTAGTACCAATCGAGAAAACAAGGCTGTCACTCAGTACATCCACATTATGTCCTCTTGTGACACTCACTGCGTAAGACGTGTGGATAAGAAAGTTCATACATCAGAGCAGGATTGTTTATCCTGAAATTGTATTGCCTTCATGCTACTTTTATAAGAGTATCAATCATAACCCATAATTATCCCTGTTAATTAATACATGCATATACCGTCACACAGACATAGCTACCAATGTGCAAATAGCACGAAGCACTGCTGTTATATATATAGCTATAACTTACACAAAGTGAAAATCGTCTCTCCTACTGAAGCTCCATCAATTAGCAGCTGAAATGGCACTCTCCCAGTGCGAGAAAGAAGTGGAGAGATGCAGGCTGCTTGAAATTTTGTCAAAACGATTCCTCTGGTTTCAATACCATCAAAAATGCAGGAGATTTCACTGTCTTGTTCAAAGCAGGGCCCTGCAACTTTGACGAGCTGTCCCCCCAGCATGTTTCCATACCGAGGAGCAATCGTGAAGGGTACATCTGCAGTGCATCATTAGAGCAAAATAAATGTCATCCCATATACCATATTACAAAAATGACAGTGAAAGGCTTCTGTAAAAGAAATTTGTATACATGTATACATATGTAGGTACAGCTGTACGTCTGGATTACATGGATATATGAATGTATGCCAAGAGGAAGTACATGCTAGCATACTCACCAGCATCATTGATGCCACAGCCAGCAGGCTTTATATCTTCATCCACCTGGAAAATCCACACTCCAGGGACATCCACATTGCTCGTTTGTGTAATGTTAATAATTTCTGAGGTACGTGACCCAGGAACGCTAGCAAAGCGCACACCGTCCCCAGCATTGAACCCAACTTGCGCTGGTGTTCCTCCCAACCCACCAGATCCACCAGAAGAATCACCAGTGGTCCACTGGATCCCGTCATCAGCATAGTAATATAGCACAAATGAGCTGAAACCATCAGTAGCCATTATGCACTGGAATGTGTTAGTCTACCAATTGGAAAGATAATAATTATAACGGTATCACATTCTTAACAGAAACAAATTAGGAAATGATACACAGACAATCAAATGTGCATAACTGTGTCCTACCTTATCAGCTCTTTGTTTGTAGTATCCAACGTGGTCCCATGTGGCAATAATTAGATAGCAGGGACGAAAACTCTCTGGTACAACAAAAGCTGCTCTAATGTCTTCCGTGGCCCTATCCAGTAACTGCTCACTGGCAGTTTCTCTGAACCAAACGTTCCCAGTCCCTCTCGTGTCCACATCAGCCCAAAAGGGGGCAATCAGTTCCAGGCTCTCATCGAGAGGGAATGGGTCAGGGGTGAAATTCATAACTGCCACAGTGAAAGAGATAATTCCATTGTTATTCACCTAGAGGAGGAAAAGAATCACAGTTCAACAACTGTAGCATGGGCATAGCTACTGATATTGATTCAGTGGTGACGTACTGCGTGATCTATACTTACAGTACTAGTAGAGATCATACTACATAATATGAGTGCTGGTCATACACACATGGGTTAGCTACTTCATAGATAATGACTGCGTAGCAGCCTGGGGGTGTCTTGGGTATAGGTACACATGTATATCGTAGCCTGGTGGCTGGGTGTGGCAAGTATATCTGCATGTGAGCTTATAAGGTTTCATCCAGTGGGGGGCGAGCTGAGGCTGCCCTCCAAAATAAAATCCTGACAGCAAATAAAGAGCCTAAAAGGCACCAGATGATCTCTCAGAGCACTTAAAATTTCACTGAGAATTTTTTGGGGGGTGCATGCCCCCCCCCCCCCCAGCCCCCCAGATCAGTGGGTACTAGGTGTTTATAATAAACATCCAGTGGGAGTTCTAGGAAAGTTCTTTTGTGGTGCATTGGTAGTGTATGCAAGTGAGAATGTGTGATTTATCAACCACTGGTATAGTTTATACAATGATGCATGGTTATAAACTAGTGGGAGTACATGCTAATTAAATCTTGATAATATCTTCACACTGACTATCCAATAAAGTTGATACAAACTCTGCCCTAGCGAAAGTGTAGTGCATGAAGTAGAAAATCATTAATGGGATGTGAAATATAACATAGAAATAGCAGCGTTGGCTGATAGCTAATCTGTGGGTATTAAATGAATAAGCGCGTGAACAGCATGTGCGTATTCGTGACTTGTGATTGAAGGCACACACCCCTGCTACATAGCTTTTAACTGCGTTAAAGGCATAATAAATTTAGATTGACTGCGGCATGACAACTGTATTTATCACTCTCTATCTAGGCAACAAGGAGAGGGGCTTTCTTTGCATGAAATGGCAATATCCATGTAGCTTGAATTAGGTCTGTATCCAACTAGCTGTTCAGTTCCTGCCCTCCCATATATTCTTCCCTCCCTCACTGATTTCTCTCCACTGAAGAGTCCAGTGTGAAAAAAATTGAAGTGGGAGCAGGATGGGAGACTACATCTCCCATTTTTCATATACCCTCCAAGCATCACGGACCAGATATAAGGACTCAATTACAATAAAGTAAAATGGTTATAGCCTGCGAGCTAGCCCTCTGCTTTTCTGCCAAATGTCTACTAGGCAGCCCCTCCATATTACCTCACCAGGGTTGCCTATGCTATACACTTCCCTCAAGAATGTAAGTAGCTAGGGCCAGTCAGCCCCACCCGCCGTTATCATCAACTTCACTCATGCACTACCGCACAAATAATATTACTATAGCTATCAAACTTCACTTACAAACAGCGTTGCATGATCTCTGTTGAAGAATGGGAAAGAAGTGGTCAAGTTTATGGCCAGCGAACTTGCGTCATCGTTACGAAAGATGCTCGCATCTCCTGTCCCACTGCCGTAGGGGTAGAATTGCGCCAGAGGGATGGCACCGGCGCTTACTAATAAGTGCAGCAACGCTAGAGCTGAAATACTCGAAACCATAGTATACTGCGCAGTATTAGTGAGATAGTAGAGTCTAAGTCCCACTCAAAAACCCAAGTTGTCGTAGGGGTGTGTGGCCTGGGGACGAGGCTATGAATATAGTCTTGAAAAACACAGCCGCTAGGCTGTCCAAAAAATTAACTTGGGTGGACCAGGAGCTCTCCTGCGCATAAAAATGACTGCTTTTACTGTGTTTTAATATAGCTTTTGTTTGTTTTGCCGCCCGCCCGCGTTGATTTCAAACCTTCCTTTGGATGAGAAACTGGAAATTAAACTGCTTTGGCTTTTACCATAGAGCATATCTCGAGCATATCATATACTTTTACATAGGCCTGGCGCCTAGCGCCTGGCGCGCCGTGAATGAGGCGTGGCCCGGCTAGCAATGACGCAATAATGATGTCAGTGATGGCAAGACGGTACGGTACGGTTAGCTAGCTGGTGGCTACATGACACAAGTACATGTACTGATGTAGTAGAGTAGTTGTCGAAGATTTACTGTGTTGCTGAGTGGAATGTAAGACAGCATATTTCATTAAAAACGAATGTTTGCTGCCTAACTCTGTAAATCCTCACCGCGTCTGAAGCATAGCGTTTTTAGCTAGGTCGAACAGCCCAGGAACCCGGTTAACGCCGAAAAACAGTGGAGTGTGACGAAGTGAGCAAAGATGTCTAGGCCACCCCCGGTCGGAAACCAGCCTCCCAACTTTTCCGCCGCTCTGACCCTGCCTACGAGCAAACCCCTGACGCCCAAGAAACACCCCATTACGAACGACTACACCATTCTCACCCGCTGTCTGGGAGTAGGGGTGAATGGGAAGGTACTGGAGTGTATACACAAAGCTACGGGAGATAAAAGAGCACTTAAAGTGAGTGTCTGAGCGTGCCGACAGGGTTTGGTGAGCTCTAAATGGAATCATTTAAATATGGGCGTGTGCACATACAACCTCCATTTGCATACAGTGCGCTAGCTATTGACACCCAGGGCTTTGCATCACTGACCTAGCCCAATGCTCAGGTTAACGTTATAAGATGAAAGAGAAGCATTCATCTTTCTGATGGGTTCAAAGCTTCCCTGCTTTGGTACTGACTTAGGCAATGCATGTCTCTTGCCACCCTGCATGCGAAGAACGTCTAGTGTTTTGAACAAAGAAATATTCTTGTCACAGACTCAATACTTGCTTTAGGTCACAGTACATAATAATTATACATGTGTGGTATACATACATGTACATGTACTTTGGAACTCAAAAGTTTCAACAAGATACATGTAAGAATATCCATTCATGACACCAGACACTCCTTCGCATGGAGGGTGTGGACATCTGTGCACGAGACTGCAGTGGGTGAAAGGAACTCAATGATGTCATCATTGCATCATACACTAAAACTAAATCATATCATTGTGGCCTGGTTACATGTGCACCCTCCAGATCCTTCGAGATGTCCCCAAATCCCGTCGGGAGGTGGATCTTCACTGGCGGACCTGCTCCCACGAGAACATCGTCAATCTTAAGGATGTCTACGAGAATGTGTTCATGGGACATCGCAGTCTGCTCGTTGTCATGGAATGGTAAATAGTACATTATTAAGAGTATATTATGTAATAGCTACATGTAAGCAGGGCTGGGGGGCAGGGGGGGCCATTCACCCCTCATGGAAACTTTGTGCCCCCCCCCCCCCTTGGGATTTTAACCCTTCAAAATTGAATATTGCTCACTATACGTATGCCCCCCCCCCCCTTGGGGGTTTTCCTAAATGAACCCCTGATAAGCACTTGTAAACCACAATGTTTATCCAATTAAGCTTCAATTTAGGGCTAAGTGGCACATTGCCAGTTAGTCGGTCGGTCGGTAGTGGCACATTGCCGGTAGTGTTTGCTAGAATGATGATTCCTGGGTTTGTTTTTGCTTTCTGCGACACGTGACATTTGCTAAAGTACATGTGACTTCCACTATGTGTATGTGGGTATGCCCCGGGTAGTCTCGTGCTGGCCACATGGCAAACACGTGACATTTGCTAAAGTACATGTGACTTCCACTATGTGTATGTGGGTATGCCCCGGGTAGTCTCGTGCTGGCCACATGGCAAATCACACGACAAATCATGTGACTAGAAACTCTGCTTCCAAGAGTCGCTTGGAATATACATTGTACCTGCATGGGAACATGCCAGCAACAATCCAGCAATTACGTGAGACGATCTTTCGCGGGTGTGAGTTGAGGTCTGGGCAGAAGATATTTTTTAAATAGTAGTCAGGGATTCATTTAGAAAAATCTCCAAGGGGGGGGGGCAAAAGCACGTCAGAACCCTAACCCTAACCCCTAACCCTAAGTTGATCCCCATAATGAAGAAATTGGCTCCATTCCGTGACACGTTTCTGAATACCACTTCCTGTGCATGGAGAACCAAAAAGAGCTGTTGCTACTAAATTGGTTTGGGTATGAGGCACATAAGTCAAAGTAGTCAACAACTCCAGTCATAATGAGTTGTTTAACTAACTAGTGTATACATGTACGTGGTATTCCATGCAGAGGGCCTCGTGAGAATCGAGTTGCGTTTAAGCCTTTGCTGGTGCATACATGGTATTCCATGCAGAGAGCCTCGTGGGAATCGAGTTGCATTTAACGTGCTGCTCAGCTGGCCATTCAGCCAGTCCGAGGCTTTGAGAACGGCAGTCATCACTTTCCTGCTACTGAATCAGCCTTACCCGCTGTCGATGAACCACCCGCCGATGTTCCCTCCTCTCCTCGCTACTACTACTTGTGTGTTGCTGCACACGTAGCCTCCCTACTCACTGCCATCTCTCTACAGACGATTCCATCATAGTGCAGTACTCTTCATTTGTTTGGTACTACGCATGCAGCAATGCCACGCCCACAGGAAATACGTTTGAAATAATTGCATTCCTGTAGTGTTACTTTCATACATACATACATGCATATGTGAGTCTCAATGCAACAGTTAGTTGCCTCGGTTCACTGGGCAATTAGCACAGCCAGCTGATGATATCAGAACCAATTTGTGCACAACATGCAGTACTTACACCTGTATAAAGTGCTGAGACAAGTTGTTTTCCTGCTTTGATATGCCTGTCAACATTGCTTTGATATGCAGTTCTACGCTCATAGTTGCATGTAAGCTATGCCTGCATGTGCATCAGGCATAACATTGCATGCTTTGATATGCATGTGCATCGGTATGACATCATTATTTTTCCTGTTGTTTTCATGTCAACATTGCTTTGATATGCGTGTCCACGTGCATAGCACATCCGCATGACCGCATGACGTGATTATTTTCCTGTACTTTGTACTTACAACATGACATTGTTGTTTTGGTCATTACATCATCATGACATCATAGCACTGATCTCAGCATTTGTCTCTGTTGTGCACATGCAGCATGGAAGGAGGTGAACTGTTTGATCGTATTCAGAGGAAGGGCCACTTCACAGAAAGAGGTATGTCACAGTGAAATGTGTATCTGCTCGAGACACTCATTATTACACATTCCAATCGATCCTCCTCCACATATTTCAAGCACGTTACATGCATACATGTATACATGTGCATGTGTACTAGGATACGCCTATCATAGCTCATAAGCTCCTGGTATGTGTATAATATAGCCCACCACCACATCTCAATGGAGTGAATAATCGATTAGCAGGAATGGCTAGGTATTAAATGTGCTTAATTGATTTTGATGGAAGTAGGAACTGTGGAATAGAGACTGGGAGCAGGGCTGTGTGATGGCCTTGCTCTCGAGCTTATGCCCTGGCTTTTGTTGCTTGCAGTATGAGAAACATGCAGGGTTGTTTTTTCCATGATGTGGAAGAAAAAAAGTGAAAAAAAAGCTGTGGAGTGGAACCTGTGAATGAGGCTTGCTGTGCAGTGGAACCTGGGAATGAGGCTCGCTGTGCAGTGGAACCTGGGAATGAAGCTATCTATTTGATATTTACCTGAGTTCTACTTGTTTATTCATGTACTAGTATCACATTAGCTTCAATCCCAGATCTCCCCCAGCATACTTGCAC
Source organism: Phakellia ventilabrum (assembly GCA_963921505.1). Lineage (NCBI taxonomy): Eukaryota > Metazoa > Porifera > Demospongiae > Axinellida > Axinellidae > Phakellia > Phakellia ventilabrum. The sequence goes on along the minus strand of OY997386.1, from coordinate 6,016,767 downwards.
TCTGCTGGGAATATACAGGCCTGCTAAATGCATTGCGTGCTGCTAATTTACAGGTGGGTAGCACCAACAGTAGTTTTGATAGCACCTAATACATGCAGAAACAGTGAGTGAAGGGAGCTGTGAGTAAACTGCTACAGCCACTCTCGGCTTGGATGTGACGACGTCAAACGCAGAACCTTTATAGCCTCGTTCCCAGGCCCCCGCTTTATTTCGCTGCACAAAGGTAAAGCTTTACCTTCATGCAACCGAAAAAACGTTCCCAGGCCCCCGCTTTATTTGTTCTTTACCTTCGTGCGACCGAATAAAGCAGGGGCCTGGGAACGAGGCTGGAACCTTTACATGCATGTACGTACACCACATCACCATCCTTAAATTGTAAACATGTAATGGTTCCTTAGCCTCATTCCCAGGCTTCAAGCGACTAAATCTGGGCAGAGACCAGATCAAGTAGTCAAATTACAATCTGATAGAACCTAACCCTGGCCCTAACCCTAAACCTCCCGCGCGCATAATTTCGCGGTGCCTTTATCTAAATGTGCTTCCTGTTTTTGTGATTGTGTCAACAGAACAGCCCATATTTACACAGCTACAGGATGCATAGTTTATTCATTGCATTTTTAAACTCATATATACCTGTCTATGAATTCGCAATTATTAGAACCTACTATAATGTGTGTTGTGTTCTGACTCCCTATAGCGGCTGCAGAGATTGTGCGGTCGATAAGCTTGGCCGTTGCCCACTTACACCACCTCAACATTGCTCACCGAGACTTGAAGGTCAGATTTGGCAGCCATTAAATAAAGGGACAAACTCAGAGTATTTCACATACGTCTTTGATTATGTAATGGACATACATATTTATAGCCTCGTTCCTAGAACATATTGCAACAAAGGATGTGGTGACAGGTGTGGGGTCGAGTTGCTAGCTTCAGCTATGACTCGCCTTTGTGTACGGATATCACATGACAGACTTGAATATTGTGCTACATGCATCTACAGCTGATGCTCAGTTCATTGTATTTGAGAATTCCGCGAGAGATTCTAGGAAGATGACATCGGACTCTTATACATGTACTTGTACATGTAGCTGAGAGAATCCAATGTGATACTAGAGCTTGGGATGAAAGCTAGTTTACATGAAAACTACATGTATCTTTACACCAATGCATTCATATAGCCCTAACTACATGTACATGTAACTTACCCCGTCTTAATCCTATTCCTATCCCCCTAACCATTTACTCCTAAATTACTTACACTACACGTTATCTCTGACTAGGCACATAGGTAAAGCTGGATATTAAAGTCTGTACCTCTATTTTGAAAAGCATGTCTTTATAGAAGTTGGAGATATAAGCTTGTAGCCGTTAACACACACACTCACACTCACATACACACACACGCACACACACACACACACACACACACACACTCAAACACACTCACACTCACATATACACACACATACACACACTCACTCACACACACTCACTCTCACATACTCACACTCACACACACACTCACACACACACACACCACGTACTGTAGCCAGAAAATCTCCTATTCACCTCGGGTGATGACGCTGCGATACTAAAACTGACTGATTTTGGATTTGCCAAAGAAGTGAAGGGAACGCTCCAGACACCCTGCTACACACCCTACTATGTCGGTCAGTAGCAAAGCACGTGCACAGTGTCTGTGTACATGTGCATGTAGTCTCGTTCCCAGTCTCCATGTTATTTACATGTACCATCATCATGTGCTGTGGCATGGAGACTGGGAATGAGGCTATGAAGAGCTAGTGTCCATGTATAGCATAGTAGCTGTCCAATATCACTGTACATGTATACTGGTATAGGCTCATATACACTGTACATGTAAACTCCTGGGTGGTTTGCATTGCATTGTACATGTATACATAACATGTGCATGTAAGTGTCCAGGAGGTAGTGTATGATGCATGCTGCTGTTATTGAACTTGCGATTACTGAATAAAAGTTTTCTAAACTTAATTACAGTGGCATTAATCTGTGATTATGAACACACACACCACACACACACACACATACACTCACATGCACACAGCTCCGGAAGTTCTAGGTCCAGAGACGTATGACACAACCTGTGATATGTGGTCTATTGGAGTCATCATGTACATTATGTGAGTGCGTGTTCCCATGTTTTCATACCACATTGCAGCCACATTCCATGCGGACCTTGCTACTGAGTGTCTGATTCTTTTCTCCTCCTCCTCCCCTCCCCTTCCCTCCCCTCCCTCCCTCCCCTCCCCTCCCCTCCTAACCCCCATACCCGCAGACTCTGTGGGTTCCCACCTTTCTACAGCACAGGAGGAGCCCCCATTTCTCCAGGCATGAAGAAGAGAATCCGGCAGGGACAGTACACCTTCCCGGCTCCAGAGTGGTCCAACGTCTCCAAGGAAGGTTTGTGCATATACATATATGGATGAGGGGAGGGGAGGGGAGGGGACGGACGGGACGGGACGGGACAGGAAGGGAGGGGGAGGAGGTGAGGGGAGATGGAAGGGAGGAGGAGAAAGGAATCAGACACTCAGTAGCTGTCCAATATCACTGAATACTGGACAAGTCTTGGGCGGGTCCAAAGGATGAGCCAAACACAAGCAAGACCAGTCCAATGTCCAGTGATATTGGATGGCTGCTCATCCAGTGAGGAAGTCATTGTACATTATACACACCACCCATGGCCTGTTCAGTATGTTGATAAAACAGGCCATCCAATATCACTAGATATTGGACAGTTCGCCTTTAGCTAATACTACACAGTGACACTATGAGTGTGCAACAAATGTACATCAATCTAGCCTCGTACCCAGGCCTCCCCTGACACTTTTTTTTTTGCAGTTGTGGAATCCATGGCTACGAGTCAAAACTGTTAGGGGAGGCCTGAGTACGAGGCTAGCATTAAATCTTGTGTTGGTAAAATTGACGTACTACAAATGTGTGTACATGTGGTGTACATGTGCAGGTTTGTTTTGCAGTATGACTTCATACCAAATTGAGGTATGGATGGGCATATTGACATACTATAGGAACTGTTTCTATCAATACTTACGCAATATGTACATGTACATGTATATGAAATCAGTTGATAGGAATGTGACATGCAATAGTGCCAGTGTCAGGTGACACCATTGCCTCAAAATGTACATATATAGTGTAAGGCAAGTGTGGTGAGGGAGGTACATAGTGATCGATGCCTCAAGTTCTCGAGCTCAGTATAGTGAAGATTGTGTCAAGATTAGCTGCTATGGGTTCTACGTGCATGTACATTATACACTGTATCCTGTTATACGTACATGTATGTGTATCACACAGGGGGCCTTGCGGGAAGTGAAAGCATGGCTGTCCAATGTTTATAAATGCTGTACAAATTGCACTGTTATTGTGGTACGCTTTTGCATGCATTGTTGAATCAGCTTACTCACTGATGGCCCTCCCTTCTTTATTGCTTGTGTGCTGTCAGGAGCCCATAACCCAAAGGGAAGGAGCATTAAACTAGTGATTCCACCTGTTGTCGAATGGCACCTACAAGGAAACTCCATATATGGAATGCCTAGCGGTTATGCATGGCTGGTTTACTACGCTACTAGTGCTACGTGAATTATGTAGCACTTGCCATATAAGGAGTTTTGTGCCAGTGCCATTTGACAACAGGTGGAATCAGCATACACACACAAGTTTAACGCTCCTTCCCTTTGGGTTATGGGCTCCTGGTGCTGTTGAACATGAAGTCTTGCTAAACTCTGTAGCATTGTGTTGTGTTCTGCATCCATTTAAAGCACATGCTCATTGAAGTGCCACGCCCACAGGAACTAATGTTAGCCATAATTGCATTCCTATAGCGGTAACCACAAACTTATAAACGTGGGATCTCCTCACTATACAATTAGTTGCCTCACTCCCTGCTCGGCAATTACAATTACAGGAGATTACAAGCATTTCTCCAAGGCACGTCTGCTAAAATGTGGATGGAAAGTAGTCATAAAGTCTGAGATAAGACCATATTAATGATGGTCTCTCTCCCCTCTCTAGCTAAAGACCTTATCCGCGGTCTGTTGAAGACTAACCCGAAGGAGCGGTTCAAGATTGAGGACGTTTTACGACACCCCTGGATTGCTGTAAGAATTACTAATTAGCTAGCTAATGCTGTGAGTGAGCAAGCAACTTTATTGCCTAAAGGTATGCAGACATGTAGTGTCATGTACATACCGATACCTGTAAAATTGCACTCAGACCTGCCGTTATCACTTTCCTATCAAGTTAGGCTATGTACTTGGAGATATGAAAGCACATTATGGAACTTCCAAAATGTGCATTACTGACTGCGGTTCATTTGTGGCAGCCCCGGGTAGAAACAAACATTATTCCATCTCGTATTTCGCTTGCAGCACTGCGTTCAAAGCGCTGTATCTCTAAACTTTTGTTAAGGGTCAGACTCATACGCGCTGCGTAGACTGAAGCTTTTTACGTACATGTAGCACATATGAGCCCCCACCCTTAACGGAAGTCTGGAGATATAGCGCTTAAGCAGTGACATGATCAAAATACACGACAGAATAGGGCTCGTTTTCTACCCAGAACTGCCACATGTATTGGCGTATACATTTGCACATGAAGTAGCTATCCAGTCTATATGAATAAGCAACAATTTCCTCCCCTCGTCCCTTACCCCTTCCAGAGTTATCAGAAAGTCCCTGAGACTCCACTGGTCTCCTGCCAGGTGCTCAAGGATGAGGCAGAGGTCTGGGTGGACGTGCAGGTCAGTGGAACGTTGTGCACGCTTGAATGGATCACTAGTTTAGTAATTTCATCGATGGCAACATTAAGCATACACACTCTCTGCAAATACATACACATACAAACATGGCAGGAATATTTGGCAGGAATATCACTCGAGCTTTCTGAATTCATTTTTGTCAAATATTCCTGCCATGTATTATGTACGTGCAGGGAGTTGTGTGTGGTTAATACTGTCAATGACGAAATCACTGGGTTGATTAGCGATCCATTCCAACCTTTATCATCAAACGGAGTGTCTTTCACTTGGCTATACCCCACTATATATATACCCTAGTATGCTGTCAGAAGAAACTTCAGAGCATGTAAATTTCCTAGGGGAGCATTCCTAGGGGGTGTGGCTCTATGCACATCATTTTCCCCACCCCTACCGAAAAGTTCTGTATGAAACCTGAAGGGGGTAGGAGGTGGGTGTGTACACGTAGTATGTTATCTACAAGGGGTGGTCACTCCCATATGCGCTGTAGTCATAGCTAAGACCGGGGTCAAAAGGTGGTCAACAGGTCAAGGGGTATTTTTGCCATTGGTCAAGTGGTCAAGGACAATTTTTATAGCCTGATATTGCAGTCAAATGGTCAAGAGCCTTTTTACAGAAGTAAATTTTGGTATGGTCAAACGGTCAGGAGCCTTTTTGCAGTGTGGTCAAGCGGTCAAGCAGCAAAAAAACAGGCGAAATTTCTTGACCCCTGTCTTAGCTGTGACTACAGTGCATATGGGAGTGCCCACCTCTCGTAACTACTCCCAATATTCTTCTCCCCCTCCCCCTCCCTCCCTCTCAGGAGGAGATGTCTCATGCACTGGCCACCATGCGTGTGCAAGAAGACCCCACCAAGATCAAGACCATCCAGGATTCTAAGAATCCGTTGCTAGCCCGACGAGCCAAAAAGAAGACTAAGTGAAAATTATTTAATTGTGAAAGAATTTTTTTCTGTCCATTTTTAGTGATCAGACTGAATGTAGTACTAGAGTATATTTTGGAATGAAAATAATAATAATTTTCGTGATCCATGCAATGCATTATGTGCTGTCTTCTGTACTTTATGAAGTTTGTGTGAACACATTGTACTATCAGAATGAAATGTATGCGTGCGTGGTTCAAGAGCGGAACGGTATGTAGTCGCGCTACCGGCACGCATTATACACTGTGTCAGTTTATGTCCGTAATCTAATAGATCGATTGTTTTGTATGAGCTACATTAATATGTAGGAAGTACAGTCAGTGGAAGACGTACTTCAAGACGGCAAACTTCTATTGCTGGGTAGCTGAGAGTTTTATTGTGTAGCGATATTGAAGATGGTGAAGTATCTTGAAGTGCGACCTAAAGGAATGCCACATAATTTTTTTTTATTGTACCCGAGGTTACCCGACAAAAATTTGTAAATTAGGGTTTAGCGTATGAGTTTATGTAGTGATATACCGATTGTGCACCATTTCTAAGCACTTGCCGCGGTAGATTTACAATCAACTGCGCCCAAGTAGTCTCCAAGTTGCAGGACACTCAAAACACGTCAAATAGCTTGGTGTAGGTAGCTAGTTCCCGGGAAATGCCCAACTCCCCACCATCCACCATTTTGAATCACCTACTCTGTAACCTGTTTTTTGTCACATGTGATTGACATGCTGCTAAGGACTTTTAGAGGCTCACTCACCAAGTGCTACCTTACTGTCTGCTGGAGTCAGAACTCACTCTCTGAGGGATTCTGGGGGCAGAAGCAGCTAGTTTTGAACAACTTGGCTACAGAGGCTGGATTTCTAAAGGGTATTTATAGCTTCCTTCCTACATTTGGCTGTGGAATGTACTTGGCCACCAAAATGGCTGCCATGTTTTTGAATGTGCCCAACTGTTTTTGTGCGGTGTTTGGTGTTTTTTGGGTTGTAAGTCTCTTTAAAATCAAACTTGCAAAGGTAATTGTTGAGAACTGGTGGGCCTATAGCTAGCTATATAAACTACTACGTGCCTTTCTCAAACCGGTCTCTGCTTTTAATTACTGAACTATGACTTGGGGTTTGAATTCATGGGGCAAGGTAGATAGGCATAGTTTTGAGTCTGGCACCAGTAAGTAGTTTAAAAAAGGTTGTAATTGGTGAGTTAGTGCGAGAGAATTGGTGAAGCCGTAGCTTGCTAAGACAATGAAGTCGTTCCATTGACACCGTAGCTAGCTATATATATTGTGATAGTGAGCTATTGCCATTTACAGTGTAGCAACAGTGCTACACTGCTTTGCCAAGGCTTATGCTTAGCTCTATAGTATGTAATTGGAACTACGTATGAGGGTGTAGCCATGGTGAGAGTTAGTACTAGCCAGTATACTAGCTGAGTCTGTTGGTTGTGAAATCAATGAAATCCTTTCCAGAAATTGTGGCCATGTTATGCCTACACGTGTGCGGTGTAATCCTGGTGACTAGAAATAGTGAGTGTATGAAATTTGAAGTAGGGATGCTCTTTTAGCTTTCATGTGTATCAAGCCAATTTAAAGGTTAGTTGGGTGGGGTTTCCAGACACAGGGCTGCAGTGGAAGTGTTAGGCTTTTGTAGGTAGAGATTACAAAGTACAGCAACTGAGTACTCTTGGGGGGGGTGCATTGTGGATGCTTGGGTTGCTCAGTGCTGCCTTCTGTGGTTACACCCATGTGACAGTGTTTGTTTGCCTGGTTGAACCTCGTCCCCAGGCCTCCCGTCCAGAGTTTTATTATCTCCCATCCAGAGTTTATCTCACAGCCATGGAGATGAATCTTTCTCCTGATTTTGTCCACGGCTATGAGATAGAATCTGGGTGGGAGGCCTGGGTACGAGATTAAGCCTGGCCCATAGTCCTTCCTTACAGCTGTTCATCACTTGTAATACAAAAAAAGCCCGCAGGGAAGAGACTGGGAATGAGGCCATCACTTAGCCACGTCCCTAGACCCCCCCCAGCACTTTTTTCTATTCTGCACATCCCCCAATGCTGCAAAGTGGAGACTGGGAAACAAGGCTACATGTAGCTTGTTTATATTGCTCGACATGTACCTTGACCAGTCTTACCCTTTCTGGTGCCCACATGTGTGTGTTTGGTGGTCGCATGCAGCTGTAAGCGAGGTGGAAGTAACCAAGAAGCCCCTAAGTAATAGAGACGGCAGACCTAAGGAAGCCTACTGTGAGGGAGTCAGTTTGTAGCCTGAAACATGCAGTGCGTAGAAGACATAGTAGTCGCTAATTATGTAAGTAACCTCATACCCAGGCTCAGTACTTCCAAATTTTTCTCCATAGTGGTGAGATAAAATCTGGGTGTGGTAGGCTTGGGTAGGAGATTAGCCTGTGGGCCGGTGAAGCAGAGAAGGTCTGGCATACTCTAGTCTTGCTATGACACCCCCCAGGGGTTCATACAGGATTTTGAGTTTGAGGGGGAAACTCCAAAGTTTGGCATTGCGTGCTTTAGCACACCGCCACTCTGGTATACTCCAGTGCCTTGCTATGGCTCGGAACAAGAGAGTCAGGTGGAATAAATCTCCCATATACAGAGCGTCACATGACCTGTGCATGACGTGTCAGGTGAGGCTGATCCTAGCCTCGTTCCCAGTCTCCATTCCAAGCTTTTTTTTTTCCGCGTGTTGTAAAAAAAAAAAGCGGGAAGCTGGGAGTGGAGACTGGGAACGAGGCTAGCTGATCCAACTTGGAGTGCTATCGGTACAAGCATCCACAATCAAACTCCATATTTGGTACACATTGTAGCATATCTCACTGTGGGTGGTTTCAACGTCCAACTGGTTTACATCTCTAGGACATGCTCTATAACATGACTGCTGTAACCACACCACACTCCCTTGCTAGACTGCTGTAACCACACTGAATTCCCTGAACTGCTGTGAACACACCACACTCCCTTGACATCACACTCCCTTGCTAGACTGCTGCTGTAAACGCACTGCACTCCCTAGCCTGATATACATCCTTCCTAGACATGCTAGCTGTGTACTGGCTCCCCCTTCCTGGGGCATACTGGGCTAATTAGTACAGCAGCACCTTGGGTCTGTGATGGTATCCCATGTATGTTTATCTGTGGTTTAGTATAAACTTCCTTGGGCTATGAATAGCCTGTGCCTCAAGTGCCTGTATGTCTGCCGCCACCCCCCCCCTCCCTAAAATGGCTATGAATTCTGACAATCTTTACAATTTGCTACCCATGATTTGTTAATGGGAGTTCTAGAGGGGCATGTGTGTGTATTAGTTCACAGACTATGTAGTGGTACTGTTCTTGATCAGTCTGGACTCTGGACGTCTACACGTACCAGTCTCATACCCAGGCCTCCCCCTGTGGCTAGCTATGGAGAGAGAAAACACCTTTTTTTCCATGGCTGTGAAAAAGGCTGCGAGGGGAGGCTGGGTTTGACTCTTGGCTACCACTTGCCTACATGTATGTAATTAAAGGCATGTACACTGTACATGTACACTTGCCTGTCTTCAAGTGTTAGAGGTAGACATGCACTTACATACAAGTGCACTAAAGCTACCACCTAGCTACATGTAGGACAATAGCAATGGAATTCTGGGGCTATTTGTTACCCCGGCAACTGAAGTAAGCAATACATATATGTATCAATGCTGAATGTACAGACAGAAATATAATATATTGCTGGAGTATCTCTAGTAGAGCAACAGTGGGTTGCCTTAATTAAAAGAAGGAAGTTGTGACTGCTGGTATACTCCAGGTGCTAAGCTAGGAGGCCCAAACCCAAATAGGCCGAAACAGTCGTCTATCAGGCTCTTAGGTCTCTCATGTACTCTTCAAGCCCATACATGTACACGTACATGTACATGTACATGTATACAAAGGTATGAGCACCGTTATATGGATTTATCGTAGGGGTTTGTTGAAGAGCTTTTCCTAACCTCGTGCCCAAGCCTTCCATGCCCAGATTTTATCTCGCAACTGTGGAGATTTTCTCCATAGTTGTGAGATAAAATCGGGGCGTGGAAGGCCTGTATACAAGGTTAAGCTTTTCCACCCATTAATAGTGACAATTAAGAACACATACATGTACATGTACGTGTGTGTGTGTGTGTGTGTGCGTGTGCAGTGTACATGTATTTTTACACCGTTCTACTACTCTTGTTTGTTGCCGTAGGTTACCTAGTGGCTAGCTGGTCAGTTGTGGCCAGTGCAGCATTTACGTTGCTGACATCAGCATATTGTATCCATGGCGATGGAGCAAGGTGATCCGTTCACTCCCGATGACCTCACCGGCACTACCGGCCAATCGGATGTGGAGGAGGACAGCGACAGTAGCAGCGATGATGACTACTCCCCAGGCCTGCTAGTGATCGATACTGGAGGTGGGTAGCCTCGTACCCAGGCCCCCGCTTCTTCGTGCAACCGAATAAAGCGGGGGCCTGGGAACGAGGCTAGGTACAGTGCCTGGTGCATACAGCTAGTGTATATCACGGCAGTCCTCTTAAGCCCTGCCTGTTTACATTATATGTTTTTCGAGGGATGTCATATTCAGAGATAGTCCAAGAGTGCTGGTACACTTTTGGCATACATGTATGACCGTGCCATTTCCATGCCAGCTTTTCCCTTTGCCATATATGCATATTTCCATGATCAGACACCGTGGCTACTAGTATTATATAATACAATTTTCTGTGGCTGCTATTTTTGAGGGTGGCAACTATTCAAAGGTGGTACATGTCACTGGAAAGTTTGCTAGCTACAAGGCAATGCCTTTTCATGCCTAAAAAAAAAGGATGTCAAAAGTATAGATTCACAGGCAGCCTCAGTCGGGCTCAGATCGCTTCAATTTAGCTAACCAAGCTCATCTCTTTGTCTTCATTTACATGAATTAATTATGTTGAGTGTTGTTGCCTATAGCTACAGTGTTTTGTTGACCTGAACCTTGTTCACGTACTCGAGTACTAGCCATGGGCACTATTTGAAGGTGTCTGATCACGGATAGCGTCTGACCACGGGCGGTGTCTGATCGCGGAAAAACATGCATAGCAACATTCCCTTCAACTGGCTCCAGGCTCCCTCCTGCCATGCATGTACCTCTTCCTTTTTTCTCCAGAAGTTGCAGTCGGCGATGGACGTGAGCAAGAATCAGTCGAGGATGAGATGGAGGACGTGCTGGTCGGGGAAGAAGGCCTTACCCATAAGAGCAGTAGCAGGACCAACCGCTCCTACACAATAGACTTCAAAGTGAAGGCCGTCGAGTGGCACAGGCTGTACGGGGAAAACTGGAGTCAGAGCGCTAGGTAAGAGCACAGGTAGCTAGTGATCGAGCTGCGGGTTTGAAAGACGAGGTGTATGTAACACTACAGGAATGCAATTATTGCAAACATATTTCCTGTGGGCGTGGCATTGCTGCACGTGTAGTACCAAACAAATGAAGAGTACTGCACTACGATGGAATCGTCTATAGGGAGGCGGCAGTGAGTAGGGAGGCTGTGTGTGCAGCAACACAGAAGTAGTAGTAGTGAGGAGAGGAGGGAACATCGGCGGGAGGTTCACTGACAGCGGGTAAGGCTGATTCGGCAGCAGGGAAGTGATGGGTGGGGCCTGGGAATGAACTCGGACTGGCTGAATGATCAACTGAGCGTTAAATGCAACTCGATTCCCGCGAGGCTCTCTGCATGGAATACCAAAGGCTATACCTGTATCTTGTGTAGTCTTCTGTTGTACCAACCTCTACATGTATGTATGTACATGTATATACACATTACTGGCCATGAGATTCCATTCTTGTTATGGTGTCTCTTTATGGTCATCTTTCTTTGGCTCTGCCTTCAGGCATCTAGGTGTGGACCGTAAGAGGTTACGAGATTGGGAGAAGGACTAATTCAATTCTATCAGAGGCTAATCTAGCCTCGTACCCAGGCGGGAACGAGGCTAAGGCTAATCAAGCAGTATTCACTGTCTTCAGTAGAAGTACAGGTAGCTTCATTCCCAGGCCCCACCCATACAGGAAGAGATAGAGTTTTCCTCTTGCTGCCACTTTCTGTGCGGGCGGAGCTCGTTTTCTTGCACACGCATGAAAAGGCCACTCTTTCATGGACTGGCTACATAACACATTATCTTAGGTCTTAATTAGTTCTAGCATGGTTGGTAGGTAGCAGCTCAAACCCATAATCAATTTGGAAATGAGTTACAATTCAAATAAATATGTTAGATTTAAAACATATTATGGAGCCACCATCTGGTGTGCTCCAGGGGTTTACCAGTATCTCGTGTGAGAGAACTGTTTTAAAAATAAAAGGCTGGCTCCCTTGGGAGGGTTGCAGTGCCACAAAATACAATAAAAAAAATTTTTTTTTAGCCATACACATTAATTTTTGTATCCATTATGGGGGTGACAATATAATGTAGTGTCTGGGAATGAAATCATGTACTTAGCAGATGCCTCCTGTGATGGTCTTTACTAGCCTCGTTCCCAGGCTCCACTCCCAAGCTTTTCTCGCAACATGTAGAAAAGCGGGGAGGGAGCCTGGTATATTTCATCACGTGCTACGTGACGTAGGGTGCGTGGTTTGGTGCGTGGTTTTGTTAATCGAATTACGTGTGACGCTTTCGTTGTGCATGTGGTTCGAGCAGTGAGTCGATAACTGTAGAGCGATCGTGACTAAGCAGCAACAGAAACAGCTGCAGATTGAAAATACAGTAGTCGATTGGATGTGAGAGCGGACAAACTGTGAGATTGTGTAGTAACTACAATGTAAGCGCCTCACCTCAGTTGTTGTTTTTATAGACTCAGACATAGATTATAGAGTAGGCTCAGACTACGGTACTCAAAAACTTCCAGTTTGTCCGTTCTCACATCCACTGGACCACTGCATCTTCAATTTCCAGCTGTTTCTTTGGTCCGTTGCTGTTTAGTCACGATCGCTCTACATCAATCTACATTGGCCGCACAACGGAAAAACGTCACGCGTAATTCGATTAACCAAACCACGCACCCTACGTCACGTAGCACGTGATGAAATATACCAGGCTCCCTCCCCACTTTTCTACACGGTGCGAGAAAAGCTGGGGAGTGGAGCCTGGGAACGAGGCTAGGTCTTTACAAGTTTTCTAGTTGTCAGCAACACTGTGGCCAATGCTTTTTTCACCCACTTCAAGTATTGATCCTGTAGATTTGAGAGCTTTCCTTGAATGAGAAGTTTACATCTCCTATACATACAATGAAGACTATTGAAAAGCTCGATCTTTATGAAAGTGAATTGTGAAAAGCCAGTGGCGATTGAGCAAACGTATGGTAAGCTACGAGGCAAGGCCGTCGGAAGCGGTGCAGCCGGTGCAGCTAAGGCCGCACCACTTTTTGAGATGTTGAAAATGGTTTAGAATACGTGCGCGGACATGGGCCAAGTATATCGCTGCCTAAGTATTTTCAAGCGAAGCTGCCAACTCCTTCAGTTGCGGACAAACCTCATTTCCGAAACGTGAATTTGGGAAGAAAACCGTTAGCAAGAGATCATTCTAACTGCAGATTGGAAATGGCTACACTGGCTATGACAAAGAACCTTCTGTCTCACGTGCGTAAAGGCATGCAGAGCTCCGTTTAGCTATCAACCTTGAGACCACGTACACAGTAAGATGCGTGCTTTAATCACTCAGAAGACTCGAAAGGTGACCTCAGAGCATGAATTTCAAAAGGTTTTCTGGGGGTGTGGGGGGCCCCTAGCTAGTAGGTTTATCCACTTGCTAGCTTGCTGCGTGGATTGGCCTTACCACTTTCTCTGTGCTTGGCATGATGATGTGGCACTCAAACCCATAAGCTTAAGTTACAATTGAAATAAATATGTTAAATTTAGATATCCTTGTGGAGCCACCTGCTCAGAATGTACAAAAAAAAAGGAAATATACAAAAAAAGTAAAAAAATTGAAAATGTACAAAAAAAGCTGGCTTCCCTTTGGAGGGTTTGCAACCAATGGCTGGCAATTTTTTTTTTAATCTTTGTCAATAAAGAGGTGGACATTGATAGTCTCATTGCCGGGGCATGTATGTCCCAGGCATACACAGTCTGTAGTGCCTGTGGCCTATGGTATCTGTGAGCAAGACCTTATCGATCTGTGAATGAGACCATGTACATGTAGTGCCTAGAACGAGGCCATGTACATGTATATAGTATCTGGGAATGAGACCATGTAGTTCCTGGAATGAGGCCATGTATTTGGGAATGAGACCATTTATATGTAATGCCTGAACGAAACCCTGTAGTGTCTGGGAATGAGGCCATATATCTGGGAATGAGACCATGTACTTTGAATGAGGCCCTGTCGTGTCTGGGAATGAGGCCATGTAGTGCCTCCTGTGACAGTCTTTACAAGCTATCAAGTTGTGTTATGTGTTCGACAATACCATAGCCACCAGGTGAAGAAGGCCTAGGAGGATATTTTACCCCCACTGACCTTTACATGTTGTCTTTTTCATCCACTTCAACTATCGGTCCTGTAGAGATGAAGGTACCTACATGTATATTTATAATGCTGTTTAAGAGCTTTCTTTGAAAAGTTTACATTTCCTACTGGAGGACAACCAGATCCATACAAATTTGCCTGGCAGGTGTATACATGTATAGCTAGGGTATTTAAAGGTAATGTGGTATGAAAGCAGGCTTATTAGTACAATTGTGGGCCAGGTCGAAAAGTTGCTTCTGTCCAAGACTTTATTTCAATTTTGTGCATGCAATACGATAACAAACCTATGTTCTAAATGACGCCCACCAGAGCTATAGCTGTCTCAGGTCAGTGAGAGCACTGAGTAGTTTATACATGTACACTAGTTGTGCGATACATTATGGGGCTAGTTAGTGCACTTGGGCAATGTACATTGTACATGTACGTATGTCGGGCGTGGAAAGCCTGGGTACAAGGCTAGTAAAGGTCTCGGGCAGATCATGCACTCACTTTCAGCTCATGCATTAACCTGCTCTCACACGCTAACTAAATGTAATGCATTGCCAACTGGTATGTAAATAATACCTGAACAACTACATGTATTACCTATGCAAAGAGCATTAACATCTCTCATCAGGTGAATATAGTTTACTCAAGACAACTTACTTGAGACGGTCTGCAAACCCATAAGCAATTTGGAAATGAGTTACAATTCAAATAAATATGTTAGATTAAGATATTGCAGTGGAGCCACCAACTGGTGTGCTCCATGAGAATCACGCTAACAGCCTGATATCTAAGACCTGCATCACATGTTTGATGTTCACTAAAACCAAGAAAATGTCACAAAAAAAAGCTAGAAAATTGAAAAGGCTGGCTCCCTTTGGAGGGTTTGCAGCGCCACAAAAAGAACCAAATTTTTTCCCCCTAAGTGTCTGGGAACGAAATCATGTACTTAGCACATGCATCCTGTGATAGTCTTCACAAGTGTTCAAGTTGTCAGCAACACTGTGGCCAACAGGTGAAGGCCTAGGAAGATACTCCCACTGGATTTGCCTTTATGGGGGTGACAATATAATGTAGTGTCTGGGAACGAAATCATGTACTTAGCACATGCATCCTGTGATAGTCTTCACAAGTGTTTGAGTTGTCAGCAACACTGTGGCCAACAGGTGAAGGCCTAGGAAGATACTCCCACTGGATTTGCCTTTTTCACACACTTCAAGTATTGATCCTGTAGAGATGGGATCATGTGTAACTGTTAATGATATTTGAGAGCTTTCCTTGGATGAGAAGCTTACATCTCCTACTGGAGGACAACCAAATCCATACAAATTTTGGCTGGCTGGCAGGCATATCAAGGACAGGTGGTACGGTAACCCCTCGTACCCAGGCCTTCCACGCCCAGATTTTATCTCGCAGCCCGTACCCAGGCCTTCCACACCCAGATTTTATACGGCTGCGAGATAAAATCTGGGCGTGGAAGGCCTGGGTACGAGGTTAATGGTAAGGCAGGTTTGCTAGTACAGCTCCCCAGGCTGTGGCCCTTGAAGAAAAGTTGCTTTTGTCCTTCAAGATCTCATTTCAATTTTGCTTCAGTGGAGATGTCAATGCAATAACAAATCCATTATGAGCCGAGATCCGATATTACTGGATATTGGATGGTTTGCCTAATAGCAAGTAGTACACAGTGGTACAGTGAGTGTACAAGAAACACTGACATGTAAGGATGGATCTCTTACACACATGTACACACGCATGCACCACACACATGTACACAACACACACACATGCACACACACACACACACACACACACACACACACACCCATGCACAACACACACATGCACACACACACACACACACACACACACACACCCATGCACAACACACACATGCACGCACGCACACATAACACACATACACACTCACACACACACACAGGCTCCTCTGCCACCACCCCTACATCCACTCCTGTTTCCACACCCACGCTCCCTGGAAAGCCACACCCCTTCTCTTCCCCTGACCTACAATCTCCAACCACTATCACTACCCCACCCACTATCGCTACCCCATCCACTGCCCCACCTACTACCCCAGCCACTGCCCCACCTACTGCCCCAGCCACTGCCCCACCCCCCTCCATAAACCCAAGAGAGAGAGAAGAGGGTGTATC
Source organism: Phakellia ventilabrum (assembly GCA_963921505.1). Taxonomy (NCBI): domain Eukaryota; kingdom Metazoa; phylum Porifera; class Demospongiae; order Axinellida; family Axinellidae; genus Phakellia; species Phakellia ventilabrum. Next base: position 6,000,386 of record OY997386.1, on the reverse strand, counting down.
CAATTCCAAGCCACCTGTGAAAGAGTTCCGGCTGGTCAGCTTCGTTGGAAAGGAGGAAATTTTTCCCAAAGGTGACATCTATAGAATGATAGTAGCCTATGGTGTAGTCTCATTCCCAGACCCTCTACCCGCCCTAGTCTCGTTCCCAGACCCTCTACCCGCCCTCACCGGGGGCGGGTAGAGGGTCTGGGAACGAGACTACCTATGGTGATGAATGCCAGAGTTTCATGCAGAGGGGGAAGTGCCCTGGGTAGTCTTGTGCCCAGACATTCATGCCTCCCCCCCCCCCCCAGCGAAAGAACGTCTGGTGTACTAAACAAACTTTCTTGTCACAGACACCTTTCCCCTTTGGAATTCCAAAGGGTCCAATCAGATTGCAGCTTTTAGTCCTTCTGTAAAGTTGCCATGACGTTAGTTAGATAAATCTTCATACTATTGGTCAGTTCGATGAATTAGAATGCAAATTTGAAATATACCTATGCAGTGATCAATCACATACGAGATTTATTATCAGCAAACGTGGAGTCTGTGACGAGAAATTTCTCTGAGAACGTACACCAGACATTCTTTCACCGGTTGACGTCAGAAATACTGCAGCAAAATACCGGGTTTTTGTAGCCTCATTCCCAGGCCCATGTGTCCGTTTCATTTTAGCTAGCTCTCAGCCTAGTACATTTTCTCGAGTGTGTGACAAGTGCATTGTAGGATAGAAGGAAGACTTTTAGCGTGGGTGAGGACAGCTGCAGTTTTAACGAAAGAAGGCAACAAATCTATATTTCTTAAAGCTACACTTTGAAGCCTGTTTGTTCCACAGACTGAGAGTGCTGAAACACTGTCGCTATAGCAAAAGATAGAGAAGTGGAACCGTCTTTGGAGTGTTCCCTGCCCACGCACAATTAAGTACATTGTAAGTTAACTCACGTGAGAAATAGTACCAGGCTCTCCAGTGTGAAACGCACATGAGGGTCTGGGGACGAGGCTAGGTAGTGTCCCTGCCAGCGATGTTTACCCCAAATCAAGAAAGAAAAGGGGGGACATAATACTTTTCCATGACATCAAAGTAAAATAAACATTCCAATGGCCACATTAAAGGAAACCAAGTTAGGAAAGGGGAGGGGGGGGGGGGGGACCCTGGTATGGGGGAAACATTGCTGCCAGTCTGTATTTCCTTTCAGTGTGAGCCTCTTCTCTCCCGCCCTCAGGCAAGCCCACTTCCGATACCGTCTGCCTCTATTCTTACCACTGGGGGACCGTCTCCCTCGACGTGATCACTCGGAAAGAGGAGACGTCCGTTGTGCCCGTCAAGAACATGTACGAGAAGGTCATCCCCGGACTCAAGAGGAACGTCCTTTCTGCTCGGATCTCAAAGCTCGGGATCCGCAGTCTCGTGTTCGTAGAGCCCTACATCTCGGCTCTGAAGAAGCTCGGATTGAACGTGACTGGAAGTTCACACTACATGACTATCGTTGATTTTGTGAAAATCTGCAAATATTTCAAAATACTGGCGCCAGATAGCTTATCTCATTTTTCTTTCATCACTTCCGATCTCGAAGTGGAGGAGGTCCTCCAAACATTTGTCGGTATAGCTGGATCCATGGAGAACCCCCAAGATATCCTCCTCGGCCCCCAGAGATTTTCAAATTCCAGTAGCCCCCTTGCTCACCATCACCTCTCGGACTCACCTAGGCATTCCAGTGGGGACTCGCCTTCTAATTACAGCACGCCAACCAGTGCCCGCAATTCCATGGATCTCATCTTCAGTCCTAATATGGAAGGTGCAGGTATGGGGTAGTTTACAGCCGATAAAGCTAGAAATATCACAGTTAAGGTAAATGGTAACCCAAGACTTTCAACAAAACATTATACTGTACATATTCTGGCTGGTGGGGCCTTGTTCTGTGTTATTGGGTTCATTTAATTAGGAAGCCAATGCTCTTTTTTAGGAGACTTAACAAAGCCTGGATTATGCCATGATTAGGAGACTAGGACAAAACCCATAAGCAATTTGAACACTAAGTCCCTATATAAGCCCAGAGGCTGCCCGGTGTAGGTCTATAGCTGCTGGTCAGCTAGGAGTTGCTGGTCAACTCCAGGTGCTACAACTGCACTGAAGGCCCAAATAGGCCGAAACAGCTGTCTGCGGTTTGCATTGGCAGGCTCTCCATTTGTTCAAATCCCTCATGTAAATGTCGTATACCGTATTGTCGTTTTTTTTGTGGGTGCAATTTTCTTATATTGACCATCAGCAGAAGTATTTACAGTTTTTGATTTCGCAGTTCGAGCATGGAACTTTGATTATTGTACACTGACTTGATCGAGTGAAAGCTAGGTTCTAATTTTCACTATATTTGTGAGGCTAGCTATCAGAGGAATCGTGAAATTTTCTTCCCGCAAAAAAAAAGTTGTGGCTTTGAAATGATGGACCAGCAAAGAGCCAGAGAAAAGAGCAACTGCAGTCTTGTTCAAGCTTCTCTAAGAGTCGAAGGACTGTTTTGGCTAAAATGAAAAAAAAGTTGGTGAGGATCAACGCCAGTCCCCACAAAAAATGGCCAGCTATACAGTAAATTAGATATCATGTTATTGTTCATTTCAGCACTAGGGGACACCTGCTTTTAATTTTCCTCCATCCCTCCTTTCTTTCCCTTTAGCCTCAGTGGATGCTCGCAGGGTGCGCCTACCAAACGGTAATCACATGACCGTTCTGGTCCGAGGAGGCATAGCGCACTTTGCAAATGCCGATGTCATCAAGCTGCTCCCGTCCGTGGGTCGGATAGCCATGGAGCACGTTCGGAACTCCTGCGGTATAACAGTGCAGCACGCCACCAAGGCAAGTGTATAATTAGCCTCGTTTCCAGGCTCTAGTGGAGGGGAGAGTAGAGCCTGGTACACACTGTTTGCGCTTGTACGAGAATTTACGGAACAGGACCAGTAAACGTGTACACACAGACCTTTTCCCAGTGATATAGCTAGTGCGAGGGGGTGTGATGGAATGCAGCAAGAAAGTATGTGTTGAGTTTTTTTTGATAAAAGTAAAAAAGGAAAAAGTGTTGATATTTTTTTAAGTTACCTCCGGGACCCTTTCAGCCAAAGGTGCAGCACGCCACCAAGGCAAGTGTATAGTGGCAATACACACAGACCTTTTCCCAGCAATAGCTACTGCGTGGGGTATGATGGTATGCAGCAAAAAAGTATATACTGTGGTTTTTTTGGTAAAAGTAGAAAGTAAAAAGTGTTGATATTTTAGGTTACCTCCGGGACCCTTTCAGCCAAAGGCTGGTCTTCCAAGGGGATCTCAGGAGTGGTAAAGAGACTCCTTTCCCCGGAGACGAGGGTCGGGTACTTCTTTTGGTCAACAGTCAAATGGTTTAACCACTTGAGAGTGCATAAATATTTCCCTAGGAATGTAGACAGGACAGGCCCTCTCTAATACGGATATGATAGTCCCGTGTAGGTGTAGCGTGTATGAGCCCCACCCTTAGCGCAAGTTCAAAGATACAGCGCTTTGAATGAATGCAGTGATGCAATTGAAATATGCAACGGAATAATATTCGATTTCTACCCGGGGGGATTGCCACATACGTATATAGACTTTGGGTGTGATTAAAGATTGAAGTGTTCATACATTTACATGTCTTTCAAGGGGAGTGGTAAAGCTAAATTTAAGATACATGTAGCACTGAAACAACATATTACAGATAGTATACTGTTGCCATTGAATACCGTGAATAGACTTGACAGGCTGGTTACAGTTAGGTAATAAGTTACATGTGCTCTAGCTAGATAGGAACAGGAAATGATGTCATAGTCTGCCTTTTATTACAGCTGTTAGAGTTCCTTTAAAATTTTAGACAGTTTGAAATGGAAGGCTGGGAGATGGTGAAGTGAAGTCTTTAAAGTTTGGACAGTTTGAATTGGAAGGCTGGGAGATGGTCAAGTGAATTCTAACCACCTACCACAGTTCACTGGAGCTTAAAAGCTAAGCAACTATAGTTTGTATACCACATACTATGTGAACTAGGTCCCCAATATTAGGCTGTAAGATTTAGGCTATTAGAGCTTGCACTGAATGGGTGGGGAGAATTGGCTAGCCTTCAAAGACTCTTCAACCAACCAGTCCTGGTTCTCAAGGCTAGGTATTCAGTGCTTTTTATTTTTCAAGATGGTGAATGTTTTGTAATAGTTCTTTTATCTTTCCATTTTCTAAACAAACTTCTCTTTCTCTCTTTTTTTAAATCTGGGGGGCCTGGGGCGGGGGCTATTTTCTGCTTCATTTGTTATGTTGCTGTGTGCCTAATTGGGGCAAGCCTGAGCGAGCCCCACACTAGCGTGTATAGTGGAATAATTTTATTGTGCGTGCGTACGTCTGTACGTCCACCATACCGCATAATATCCGACAACAGTTCACATGTTGAGCTCACGTGTGTATTGAAGTTTGCTTGCACTAGCACTTGACTTCGATCGTGCTAACCTTGATGGCTAACCATAGATAATATAGCTCCTGACAGCAAGAAAGAAGAGAGGACAGCAAAAGATACTATCACAAATAGGGTACTTGCTAGGCGACAATGTAGTACCCGGAGACCCCAGATGCGAGGCTCCAATGGAAGAGAAAGGGCCAACGAGAGAGAAGTGTAGCAGATACCCCGAGAGAGAGAGAGAGGCAAGGCCTCAACGGGAGAGGAACGGTCAGTGAGAGAGAAGGGGAGCAGGCATCCTGGAGGAGAGGGAAGCCAGGCACCAACGGGATAAGGAGCGCCAACGAGAGTGAAGGATAGCAGGTACCCAGTCTTAGAAATTAACTGGCTGCTTAGTGGCCAGCTGGGGGAGAAATTCGAAAATTGGGGCTAAAGCTCCTGAAATAAATACTGCAGCCCAGAGGAGAGGGAGGCCAGATGCCCAACAGGAGAGTGAGTGCCAGTGGGAGAGAAGTGTAGCAGGTACCCTGGCCCGGAACAAGAGAGAAGAGCAGCACAAACCTCAAGACGAAGACAGGGCATGCAGGCTCCAGCAGGATCGGGAGCATCACTGGCAACATACATGTCATGCACAGGATCCATGTACTCTTTAACCATAGATAATGTAAACGGTAGTCGCACAAAAACGGAGTAAAAAACATGACCAAACTTCTGATTTTTAGTAGCTCTAAACGCACATTCTAGGACAGGACATCCCTCCACCAGATCTATGTCATATTCCTGTGACAGCTAGTTATTGAAAAGTCCCAAGGAAAAGAATTGTATTAGCAAGAGACCAAGGAGAAGGTGAAAGTGTGGTGGCTGGCTCTGAAGGCAGGGCAGATGGAATGGATGTGGGATATGCACCTGTGTGTGTATTCCTGTCTCGTGCCCAGCACTTTCATAATAAATGGCCTGGGTGTGAGGTTTTATTTCTTGGCTGAGTAGTTAAGATACAGGACATACAACTTGTCCCTTTGGATTATTCATACAAACTGCATCTCTATTCAGTCACTGCATGTGGGGTAAACTTATCATGAGCTCATCAAACCCAGTACAAGGGCTTATACTGCAAGTGTGCATTTCCTAATGACTTGGCTGTTGGTAGCTACTGAATAATTCAGTAGCCATCAGCCTGTCAGACTTGGAGAAGAAAAAAGAAGCCTATAGCTCCTGGTCGGTCAAACAGTTCTTCCCAGGCTTAGTACTGATAGATAGATGACTATTTGTGGTATTTCTATAAAGAGAAACAAATTACAATGTAAGTTGGAGGGAAAAAAAGCCTAGCAGCCAATAGCATATCTATAAAAATAGTTATAAAATTCAAATAAAATTTTTAAAATTATTTTTGTGGTATTTCTATAAAGAGAATAACTTAACTTGGAGAAAAGAAGGAGAAAAAAATTCTTGGAGAGAAAAAAAAAAGAAACTTGAGAACGAAAAAAAAGAAGCAAAAGCCTAGGGAGCCTCCCATCCCTCCTGGAGTGTCAGACACCCGGAGCGCTGGATAGGCGATGGCTGGGAATTACAGGAGCCGCTGCTGTAACGTACCCAGTCATCCTTTTAGCTTCGGAGTTCTTCCGGAGAAGAAAGTTACCGGCATATTGGCTATAGGCTTAGAAAGTCAAGAATCAGATATGTACGCGGGCGGCATTCGAACCCGCGACCCGATTAATGGGGAGGCCACGTTCCGACCCCAGTCTGAAACGAACGCGCCACCTTGACTTCCCGTCAGACATTGGCAAAATTTAGGCTTTTAAACCTGTCGGTGATGTGCGTTAAATGGAATTGTTCCTAGAACGAGCGCACATCTGCACATCAGGATGGCTAGAGCGTTCCCGCTATAGTACAAGCACTGGGGATAAAGGTTAGGTAGCTACAGATAGCGCTATGAACCTAGCTACCTAGTCTCGGGTACCCAGACCCGTCTGGGTACCCGAGACTACTAGCTACCTATAGCTACCGGTGGATAAAGTTTTAGTCCTGAATGTGTATCATTCATTTGAGTGGACGCACCACGCTCGATCAGGCTCGCCCCTCGATGATTACCAGCATCTTACTAGTGTTAGTATTTAGGGTATGTGGAAGTACATGTTAAGGGTTTTAATACTGTTTGGGCCTAGAGCTTAATGATTGCATTTGATATAACACCTTTTAGTTTTCATATAGCGACCCACTGCTGCATTTTTAAATTTTAGACAGGCTATCACATTACAACAACCAGGATTGAGAAAGGAATGTTTCTCGGTACAGCACTAATACTGCCCTTCAACGACAATGTAATATGAAGCCGCGCTAGACGTCTGCAGCTCTCTTCATATCGATCAGGTAATTTCTACCAACCACAAATTGGCTCACAAACATATCATCAAAATGCCGACATTTCAACTGCTGGGCTGCAGTCTTCATCAGGGTAGAACATCAACAGAGAGTACAGGCAGAACTCAGAGCAATAAATAGCCTACTCTAGAGTCTAAGCAAAGCCTAAAGCGAAGCCTAACAAGTCTAGATCAGCCTATTACAAAAAGCGCAAAATAAACACAGAGTCCAGAAGCCAAGCCTAATAGAGTACTACTTGTCATCTGAGTCACTAATTAGCTTCGTTGCTGTGGCTTCAGAGTCTTGATAGAGAACCTGATCGATATGAATACTGAGAACCAACCGAGATCCTCCTTGAAGTGCAGCTCTCTTTCTTCCTGAGATGCATGGATGTGCTTCGGTACATGTAGTACCGCCATTTTGGGGAAATTGTTGATTGATCCACGGACTCGGCACTGTATCTCCCTTGTGGTATGGTCGAAAGGCTTTATTTCTGGGTCATTGCTGCAGCAAGTGCCTCCTGTAGAAACCAATGTTAATAGTGCCTAGCGTTCCAGAGATACATATTATTGAAATATGAACATTCAAAAAAAAAATGTGGGAATTGCTGGGTGGTCGCTCAGCGGATAATATACGGTAATAAACTCAACTGATAGCAGGGGAGAGTAGCTACATTACATGTATATGTAATTATAGCGTAAATCTAAAGATTCAGATAGCTTGCTTTTTGCTTGCCGATTATGGCAACTCTCTCGTCCTCCCCTCCCCTCACCCAGGCGGAGATCGGTGTTCTGAAGTGCCTGGGAGTGGTGGGCGTAAAGGCCGGCCGGTCACTGCTCTACACTGCCGGGGATGTGGCCAAGATGTTTGCGTACTGGAAGTCTTCTCTTCCCGAGTTCATCCGACAACTCTGCAAGGGAAAGGTAAGTCTCTGAGACGCCATGGGAGGATGATACAAGTCACAGACCTTAGGGACCCACTGGTACCTTTTAGGGGGCTTAGCTACAGGAGGGATTTCCGTAGCTATGGCAACGATACTCCCTGTACAGGAGGGATTTCCGTAGCTATGGCAACGATACTCCCTGCAGTAGCTGCACGGATAAGTGACGTTTAACTAGCCAGGGGTGGAGTCGGTATGTAATTATTAATTAGTAGTTGCTAACGTAGTCATGTGAGGATCATGCTTTACCCGAGACTCTTGGGACATTTTGATGACACTGAAATCTATTCCATCCAGCATCCAATGTACATATACAGAGAGTATTACATTTTTTAACTGTAATACTGACATAAATCTTTAAAGTTTACCAAAATATTTAAATCATGGCGACTGACTAAAAACTCACCAATTCTCTCTACCCACAGCTACCTGACGACAGGATAGACCTCCAACCTCCCTCCCACACCCACCACCAGTTCCCCCTGCAGCCACACCCACATGCCACCCTCCCAATTGCCCAAGTGCCGTACCCCTATCCCACCAGCACGCCCTCAACACTCTCCACCGCCCAGTCGCACATGCTACAGGGCTCTGAAGCCATAAAACTGGAACCTAATCAAGAATTCATTGCGCAACAGCTGTCTAATCTCCACAATCTCCCTCGCTCTGTTAATCCAAGCTCCAGTGCTTCCTTGCGCTCAAGTCTCACTTTTACGCAGGCTAGCACCTCTCGACCGATGGTGCCATCCAGTTCCGGCCATCAGGTTGTGGTTCCTGGGTCTCAGACTGATTATAATTTTCCTCCACGACTTGGCCACACCCCCTTGAGTAGCGGTAGCAGTAGTGGCAATATTGGAATCGGGAATGCAAGTATGGAATTTGGACAGAGCCTCTTAACCCCGGAGCGGTTCCAACAGCCAGTTCAGATGCTGAGTTCTATTCAGCACCAACAGAGTACGTCGTTTGGAGGAGGTGTTGGGCCAATGTTTTCACCCAGCGGGCAGCCGGGGGTGCAAGCTGCAGAGAGAACCCAGGACTTCATGTCTCCCTCGGGAACGAGACTGGATATCAGCCAGAAGAAGAAACGGAGAAGCTCAAGCACAAGTGGCCCCTCCCTGGATGACCAAGGTGGGTGTGGCTAGATGCCCGGGAGAGGGTGGGGCTGCATGGACACAGGGTTTGCAAGAGTAGAGGATGTGTGTAAGAATACATGTACTTTGTATGCATACATGTACATGAAGTGTCTCCCCTCCCCTCTCCTCTTCTCCCTCCCTCCCCTCCCCTCCCCTCCCCTCCCCAGACCTGGAGTACTCAACTCTGGCATGGGGGGACCAGTTCCTGACTCTGCTCTGCTCGCCAGGGGAGGAGCCCTACCTTGCTGTGCCTGAGCTCATTGCCAAGGTAACTAGATTCTAAATAGTGCCCACTCCTAGGTTTGAAGGGGCTAATTGTTTGGACATATATATGTATGAAAGTACTAAGGAGTTGGGCTCATACAATGTACTCCTGGAAACTTATTTTCAGGGGGTTGTATGTTATAGATATAGCATGGTAGGCAGTGGTTTATGAATTATAAAGGCTCCGAACCCGAGGGCGCAGCCCGAGGGCGAGGGCCTTTATAATTCATAAACCACGTGCTTACCATGCTACATCTGTTATATATCATGTGATAGTATTCCATCGCTAAGCAACAAGAGCGCATAAATAAACTTCCCCGCCGCGTGCGCGCGCCCCCAAGGTAGCGGGGAAAAGATAAATATGCGCTCCTGCTAAGCAACGAATAATAGACCGTCGACGTCGCAGCTCGAGTGATGGCAGAAGCTAATTTTCAGTGCCAGTCTAGCTCTAACTTTAATATGCTTGGGCCTACCAGGCTGGACTTCTACCCTCTGTCCACCATCTACCAGCTACTTTCTGGCCTTTTGAGGGCCATGAGAAGCTCTTAACTCTACCATCAATCACTAATATTAAAACGCGTACATGTTAATGTACCCTGAGGGCCATGATTTATAAAAAATAAATCCTCTCTGACCATGATTTATGAGAAATAAACCCTAAATGTATGCTTAGTGACTACTTCACAACATGATATATACTTCTATAAGTTGAACTCCTTATGAAAGGGTCATGCAATTAGTATATGTAATAGCATGGTTTGGAGTGAAATTTGGGATAAATCATACGAGTAATGTACCAAGGAAGGGGTTAAATTACACGAGGCGAAGCCGAGTGCAATTTACCATCCTAGGTACATTACGAGTATGATTTATCCCAAATTTCACTCCAAACCATGCTATCACATGTTAATCTTATAGCTCCCAACAACAGTGAAATTTCACATAGCAACAGTGAAATATCAAGAAGAGTGAAATATCAACATTGTTTCAAATAGGAGTTTACCATTAGCTCTACAATAGCTATGAGATTATATGCATGTATTGTTGCTGCCCTGTTTGACTGTATGTCTTCCCTCCTCAGGTGTTTCACTATCGTTCTTACATGAGCGTCCAACGTCGGTTGCGACTCGGTGTGATCACCGTCCCCGCCACTTCCCTTCAGATTCACGCCCTCAGGGCAAGGGGCAGCGTCGATGCTTTCACTGGTGAGTGTGTTGTTACAGAGATGCCACTATGGCTTGTAGGCCTTATATGGCACTTTTAGCAGCCGGGGGTGTGTGTGAAGCATGCGCTTGTCTGGTGCTAAGATTATTTTATGTTTCCCACGTCTCTTTTTGTTTATTCGCCCACGCTTATCATGTATATGAAGGTACGTCATTGTGTTACTATGCCACTATAGTCACTGGCACAGTAGAAGCTACTGAAACTTTGCAGGCGCTATAGGCCAAGCTACGTCTCAAGCTAGCGTTGCCTAGACGGCAAAGAAGTGATGTTTTGGCACGTTCGGGCAGCTAACTGGAAGCCCACAGCAAAATTGCCGAATCAGCTCTTTCACTGGAAGCTGTCCAAGATGAAACAAGCTGATCTACTCTACAGCTGCATATACATGTATGTAGCTTGGACTAACCTATTGCTGAGCACAACGTTTAGTTGAATTGTTGTGAATAACACCTGGCTAGTTTTTGGATATGAAATATCAATCTTGTTTTAACATGGATAATAATATTATACCAAGCTAGTCGTTGTGATCAGGAGTTCAGAAACGTACACGTGTAGTGACAATGCCACGGAATAAGTGTTGATTATGTTGGACTTTGATGACAGTTAGCCTGCAGTTAGTAGGACTATGTGATAGTTGTTGTCAGTTTTGTGTTGATTCCTTTAATTTATGATCCCTGTTAGTGTGTCTGTGGTATAAAAGAGTAAAGTGTAACTTGTTGTAAGGAGTGATATTTAGTGATGATGTTTCACAGCCAGATGAAGTTTTAATTTGTTAGCCTGTGAGCAACTGCAAGCGCTACAAATGTACATGTACATGTATGTACCTGTTATCATGGAGTCTGCATGAGATTTAATATGTGCCATGTATTGGTACTGGTATACTGCTACATGTACACATACATGTACATGTATTGTGCATATACATGCGTGTATACATTCCTGTACTGTTACCTCTCTCTCTCCCTCCCTCCCTCCCTCCCTCCCTCCCTCCCATCAGGCAACACCAAGCTAATCACTTTGAGTTCTGCTGTGAAGCTGGCAGTAGACGGGAACTTTCGACTCCCTTCCAATGTAGTCGAAGAGTGCAAGAAACACTGCAAGGTTAGGAGCCCCACATAACCATGATCAAGATATAAGCTTGCTAAGAATTTTGTATAGGCTTATTTTGCTAGATGGCTCTATACATAAGGTTTTACTGTTATCCACATGTATTTGTTCTAATTATAGCACCACAAAATATATTGTTAAATTTTCGGCTTGGCTCTTGTCCAGAACAGAAGAATACCTTTAATAAGAATTAGTATGAAATTACAATTTTGTTCTAATTATAGCACCACCCTAATTCAAGCGCCAGTAGAGGAGTAAGAGTATATTTTTCGTTCTAATATGGTGTAATCGTTACCATCCGTGGTGAACCTCAAGAGATATATACAGCTAGCCGGTCGAATTTAATGGATGATCATACATACTGGTTTCTCCTTCCTTCGCTCCCTCCCTCCCTCCCTCCATTCTATCCTACCACCCACCCAGGAGCCGATTGAGTCCATCCTAACTCGCACCCATACTGCAAGTACATCGTCACCGGCACAAGCACCACTGTCACACCCTCCCACTTACACTATTCCAAAAATTGAAAGACAAGAAGCGATGACATCACATCACGAAGGAATGACATCACACCAAGAAGCGACAGTCCCACATGAAAGGACTTGTACCTGGGCTCCAGTCAGTGTACCAGTTCATCCCGAAATCATCGACCTCGGCCCTAGCTACCGAACAAGTAAGGGCCTACCTTTTGCAGCTGGACATTGTCAGAGTTCACTTTAGAACCAGTGCATAGAGATGACCATAGTAATTAATCTCTCTCTCTTTCTCCCCTCCCCTCCCCTCCCCTCCCCTCCCCTCCCCTCCCCTCCCCTTTCCAGCGGAGGGCATGATGTGCCAGGTGGTATGGGGCAATGAGAAGCTGGTGGTCTACGTTACCAACCGAAGAATCAACTACATGGGTCTGTTCCAGGTTAGTTGGTGCTACAGAGCAAGATCGTAGATCGTTGACAAAGCTGTTATTTTCTGTCTACATGTAGCTATAATGTACATGTACATACAGGCTACATGTACATGTACACTAGTATGGATTGTGGAAAATAGCTTGCGTATGTAATCATTACAGTAGTTGTCACTATTATACTAAAATGTTATCGTGTTCTGATCCCTTCTTACTTTGCAAGCTGTTTGTTTTTAACTGACCAAAAAGCGATCGATCAATGGCCGGGCCTTTGATGTAGATAGAGATTGGAGCCCTTGCTATTGGAATGTATGGGAAAGTTGAAATTTTGAGTGTGTGTACATGTATCTCGATAATTATCAAGCTCAAATTTACAACTTAGTTTCATATCTAAAAACCAGCCGGTTTTTTTTTTCTTCATAAATTATCCAGCTGTAGAATGGATCAGCTTGGCTAGACAGTCTCATCATGTACAGCTTCCAGCGAAAGTGCTGACACAGCAATTCATAGTGCGCTTCCAGTTAGCGATCAGAACTTGCGCAAACAGAATTATTATCATTACCTACCACTCTTTCGCCATCTAGGCAACACAAAACTAATCTAGCTTGACGTACCTTGGCCTATTCAGTAGCTTCCACTGCGCTCGTGGCTTATAGCGGCATAGTAACGGAATGACGTAACTTAGCGCACGTGATATTTGCCGACGAACACACACACACACACACACACACACAAATGCGAAAACGTGAAGCAATTGCGTGTGCCCGGCTGGTAAAAATTGGGACAATTGGAGATACGTCATGAAATGGGTGTGGTTTTGGAAAGCTTGTATTGTAGTATCACATTTCTTGCCTAGATCTGGGGATTATGATCTTACTCTATTGCAGGTGTACGATACCCTCTTCAACAAGTACGTAACGAGAATGAACTTCAAGATGAGGATGAGAAAACTGGCAATTCGGAGCATCCGAGCACCCTCTGGGATTCGTCTGAAGCTAATCGATCTCAACGCTCTCCCCCACCACTCTCCGGTCTGTGGACTCATCACGATTTCGGAGATGGAGCACCTGGCGAAGTCGTACGGCGTCATTCCACCGAAGGTCTTCTACGAGGTATTCCTGTCGAAGCAACTGCAGCCGCAGTCTGCCGCTCTCCAGCCAACGCTCGGCAGGCCAAGAAAGAAGTACTCCGTTGGCCAAGCATCGCATGACCAAGACGGCGTAAGGGCGCCCCACCTGTCGATGTCGTCGCTGGCGCACAGGCCCCACTTGCCTTTGGGCGAGGGAGTTGTGGGTGTGGCCAATCAGCAGCGGTTGGGTCCGTTTTCTGGCCCTACCGTGGTACCTATGGAGGGTGTGGTAATGTCTGCAGTTTCTAGTAGTCATGGCGTTACAATCTCTAGTAGTCATGGTAACAGTGTACCACGGGTGGTTGTGCCGAGCTCTGCTGGTTACCGCTACGGAGTCGTACCTTACATCGGCAGTGGGCGGGTCAATGGTACGGACGACGACAAATCATTGACTGTCTCGATTCCACGACGGATGACCCGATTCCGACTCACCCCGGATCAGGAAGTGCGGATGTCTTCATCGCTGAATCCGCAAACGCACTCACAAACTGCCGTCTCATACATACCAGCGATACCTCTCATTCCCTCTCTGTCCCATCTTCCCTACAAGGGCGGCTCCGTCATACAGAGCCTGGCTAAGAAGATCTCTCAGAAAAGCCGGAAATTCAGCACCGGTTCCGGTTCGTCTACCTCCTGGAGGCAGTGTCCCTCTTGCCAGCGAACCAACCCGCCGGCAAAGAAGAGGTGCGAGAATTGCGGGGACTTTCTGGTCGGTCGGCCCTGCCCCAGCTGCGGGGCGTTGAATCACAACCGAACCAAGGACTGCTTCAAGTGCCACGCCCCCATCCCCTTCTCCTGGCAGAAATTCAGTACGTGTTATAGGTTCAGTTTGTGATATTTTGGAATGCCAGTAGAACGCAGTGTGTGCTGATGAACACTCACTGTACTGTTGTTTTAGTTAATTAAAACTAATACCTAAAACAGATTTAGTAGGAGCCAAAAAGGGTTCAATTAACATACTGAAACTGAAATTTTATAGGAAAAAACTAATACAAAACTAATATTCTTTGGCTAAAAAATGAGCACATTTAGTTAACTGAAAATATAGCAATAGTTTAGAAATTTTAGTTAGCCAACTAAATCAAAACTAACTTTCACACTCAAATAGAGATTTAACTGAAACTACAACTAAATTATGTGAACACATACTAAAACAACACTGAATTGAACAGTAGAATGAGTGGTAGGGAAAATATTTGTAGATGAGTATCAGGTAAATTACTTTTCCATCCATGTGCAATACACTGGCACCGTAGAAGACACAACTATCCCTTAATTAATGAGTACTAAACTAGCCTCGCTCCCAGGCTCCACCCAGTTTTTTTCGCATGTTGTAGGACGTTTTTTTTACAACATTCGAAATACATGTAAAGCTGCGAGTGGAGACTGGGAACAAGGATATATTAAACCTCAAACCTTACACGTAGTTACTGCTGGTTGGCCGACCTTGAGACTCAGGAGTGGTGGACATTTTTATGACCTGCCAACTCTCGTCACCTATCCAGCATCCTCCGTTTATCAGTGGATCATAGTTTTTACGCTATTGTGAGTGGACATGCAGAATTAATCTTTCCTTCTTGACCCTAGATTTCCAAGGCTCCCCCCTCCTGCCCAATCAGATTGAACCCTCTGCACAAGCTCCGCCCATCAGCAGAGAAGAGGCGGGGCAACGAGCTGCCAACGGGCCCAGGGAGGCGGAGCCCCAAGAGCAGCCGTCGGCGGAGGAACCCAAGTCCCCCTCCTCCCCGCGGTTCTCCGCACCTCCGATAAGAAGCGCAGTGCTGAAGAACATGTTTCCGCAGGTCGGGGGTCAGGAATGGCAAGTGGGTTTACCAAACAAGAATACTAAATTAAAAAAATTTCCCTCTGTCTAATAGACCCTTTACCATTATGATGTAATGGGGGGTAAAAGTGAGCACTAATTGGAGAAAATACATGAGAACATGTGCTTTGATGTAGTTTTCTTGTTTGCAAACATAGGAACATGCTTGTTTACACGTGTTTTCATGTATTTTCTCCATTTAGTGCTCACTTTTACCCCCCATTACATCATAATGGTAAAGGGTCTATTTATGGCACTTGTACTACCCTCGTCCCCAGGGCCTTCCTAAAAACAGAGGAGAGCCTGGTGTCTTTTTCTCACGTGAATGACTTTGAGGGTAGCAAGGGGGTAGAAAGGACTTTATCAGGGATTCATTTAGGAAAATCTCCAAGGGCGGGGGGGGGGGCAAAAGCACATCAGAAGACATTTTTGGGGGGGGGGGGGGGGGTACAGTGGGCAGTATTCAATTTTGAAGGGTTGCAATTCCACAAAGTTTGCAAGTGGGGATTTGCCCCCCACCTAAATGAAACCCTGTTTATTGTGTATAGGTGAGCACAGTTGTAGCTCTCAGACACCGAGGAAAGGCATGCAGCAAGACTTCTTGTAGCTAATCTTTTGGTGCCACAGACTGAGTGCAGAAGTAGTGTTGCTGGCAAGGATAGAGAAATGCAGCTGTCTTACGATCAGTGCCCGCCTACACGTAATTAAGTACACTGTATCATATGAGAAAAGACACCAGGCTCTCCCCCGTTTTTCAAGTTTTCAAGGTGAGAGCCTGGGGACGAAGCTAACACTGTATATATATTCTACATGGTATCAATTGGAGGGGGTTGGACAAAGTGGACCTTAGCCTCGTTCGCAGTCACGAAAGAGTGGACTGGGAACAAGGCTGGGTCGACCTTTGTCATGATAATGAATCTAGTATCAGCCAATTGGTCGTTGCTTCCAAGAGGAGAGTGTTTTATTGCTGTGTGTGTGCGTGTGTGTGCTTTGATTGAAACATTTTACATGTACATGGGAGTACCATTTATACATTTACCACAGAGGACTTACATTTTACATAATGTGTACCTTTGCATACACTCCACCTCCCACCCCCATCCTACCCCCTACCCAACCCTACCCGCCTCACCCCCCCACACACACACCCATAGGAGAACCAGAAGGGTGAGGATGGAAAGGTCATGACGCAGACCCTCTACTCCGGCAACCTTGCCTCCTCTCGTCGCTGCCTGGAATGTGGCGCTCTTAACTCAAAAATGGCCAAAAAGTGTCTACAGTGTCGCAGGTGAGGAGCCATGGTTGCATCGTAGCCTCATTTTCTAGTTTCCGCTCCGAACATTTGTGCCGTGGACCTTTTAATGATTGTGAATAAAATCTACTGCCAGGAGTAGAGACACGGAATGCAGCACGTGCCTATCTGGCTTAGCAAGACTGATATTTCATACATGTATATGAAACCCAGCCGAGTGTTGTTGTTGTTGTTGTTTACGTAAAGTGTTGTTGTTGTTGTTTACGTAAATCATCCATCTGAAGGTTGTGCTCAGCAACAGGTCAGTCTAAGCTATATGCAGCCTTAGAATGGATCAACCCGACACGCGCTTCGCGAGTCTTCCTCCCCAGGGTATGTTCCTAGTAATTTCATACTCTTACGTACCTGTAGATCATACTTGTAGATTTGATAAGTTCGTTTCTGATCCTGTAGCTCAGTCTGCATACTGCTCTGCCAGTGTGCCAGTGTTACCTCCTCTCCCTCTCACCTTCAGTCCGGTCCAGGGGCGTCCCTGTCCTCGCTGCGGTCGGCCCAATCTCTCTCACACCACTGAGTGCTACAAGTGCCACGGACCCCTCACCCCCACGGCCAACAAGTGGGTTTACGTGGGATCGCACAGCGGGAGGGGTGAGTGCTACACTCCCAGTGTACAGGTTCCTCGCATTATAAATGTTTTGAGCTGGCTGCTATAGCCATCCAATGCCTGCACATTAACAGTCACTGCTTTGACAAAATTTTGTTCTTAGTTTTATCATCCCCTACCCTTTCCTCCTCCTTCTCGCCATCCCCCCTCCCCCCCCCCCCCCCGTACACGCTATTAATTAGCGGCAGCAACCTTCTGATTAGGGGGACCTACTCCCTGTACTTTACATACATACATGTACATGTATCACCCTCGTTTTCACACCCCCTTCCCCCACCCTAAAGGAGTCTGTATGTCAAAATGTGTATTCACATGTGGTTACATGTATGTGGATGGCTTCCTTCCTGTGCATTCCTCTTATCCTCTGGTATTCGTTCCTCCCTCCCTCCCTTTCCTTTCCACAGCCTATAAGAGTGCTCACGATGCTAGTCCATTTGCAGCTGGTGAGTATAATGTGAGGGGTGGTCGCCCACCACACACAGTGTTTTTTTATTATGGGTTTGTCTGGAATAATGATGGGTACAATGTACAGGTGCATAAAGCGTCTGACCATGCTGTAATCCTATTGCTAAATGATCGTTTCTACTTGCACATGCACACACTTATACTCACACACACACATACATACACACGCACACATACACATACACATACATGTACACGTACACACACACACACACACACATATACACACATACATACACACATACACATACACACACACACACACACACACACACACACACACACGTACACACATACAGAGCTGGAGACTCGTGCCCCCATCTCTTGTCTCCGTTGCCACAAGCTTCGCTCCAACCATCGACTCAAATGCGGCCGGTGTGGCGATGTGTTTGAGACGAAACCCGTGGTCATCCCAGAGGAGGAGGAGGAGGGGTCTCAGTCACGCCCCTCGAAGGGCAGAAGGGGATCCAAAGACACTCCCACTCAAGAACCAGGTGTGTGTGTGTGTTTATGTATATGTGTGTGTCGATGTGTGTAGGTGTGTGTGTGTGTGTTGGTGTGTATGTGTGTGTGTGACTCAACGTATAGGTTTAAGATCCCTCCTCCCTCCCTCCCTCCAGACCCTTCCACTCTGCTGCAACTAGCCCACAACCTGCTTAACCTAGACATCGGAGAGCAGTTAGCTCCCATCATCACCGAGGTGGAGTCACAGTGCCGAGAGAAAGTCTACACCGCAGAGGAAGACTTTGAGGGTAGGCTAGCCGGACAGATGCTTGTTTGAATAAAGCACTTACTTGGCATGTGACTATTACCACTTTGCATGCCCATGACACGTAACTGCATTGGTATAAAGGTTGGTTTTTGAAGTGTCGCTGTTAGTGCACTCAGGCAGGCCTCTGCGTCAGGGTCATTGTATCTCAGTACTACCTGAACCTGGTTTGCTATGCTCACAGCGTGCATTGCTATTTTTCTCAGAACATTTCAGAATTAAAAAATAATCAAGTCTTATTGCATTCTATACTTGTACTAGAGTGCTTGGCAGCAACATATCAACATTAATATGTGCATTATCCACTCGATTAATGAGATTACTCCGGACCATGTGCATGTGCCATCTACTAATGCCAGCTATTATTTTCTCAAAAATTACAGTACCGGTCACAAGCAACTTGCGTGTAGCCACATGTATTTGCAAACTCGTGTGTGCGTGTGTTATGTACACGTGAGTAGCACGCGTGCGATGCAAGCCAAGCACTTGTGATTAATGTCGATCTCTCTCACCCGTTCAGCCTGGCTCCACTACATGTTTTTATTATGCAACTAGTACATCACGCATGGTTGCAAGTTGCGAGTATTCGCGAGTGCACTGTGTGTATGAGTGCACATACTCGCTTGTGATACGCAAACGACTCTGAAGAGTTATTAAGTTACTCGTGAGCGGTACTGTATTGTCCCTAGCCTAATGCCAGTCCCATTTTTCCAGTGTGCACAGTTTGTATTGCCCGTACGATACATTTACATGGTTTCTCCACAGCCATTGAAGAGCAGTATCTAGATCTAGTGAAGAAGAAGGAGTTGAAAGAGGCTGCGTTCCAAGATGTCAAGGCAGAACTAGATGGTCTAATGGCTGAGGTCGAGAGACACATCAAAAGACTTAGAGATCTGTCGACGCAAGAAGAGGAAGCCTCAAAGGTGGTGAAGACTTACCCCGAGAAGATCGACGAACTGAAAGACAAGTTAAAATCTGCCGAACAACTGTTATAGTTTTGCACTCAGCTCTTTTCTTTGCTATGCTATCAAATCTCAAAATCTGGTAATATTCAGCATCTTATCACAGCAGTATACATCTTTTTGTAGTAGCTGATCTTTTTCCTGCCTTAAGCTACGATATGCGACACGATTTTTCATCAGTGAATTAATAATTGTTTCGAATCTCAGTTCAGGGATCCAGGGTTGGTCTTTGTTTTCAATGGTGGTTTAGGGTAGTCTTGTCCCCAGACCCTACCCTGCCTGCCGTCGGTGTTTTTTTAATTGCGAGGCCAGAGGGAGGGTCTGGGCACGAGACTAGGTTTAGGCATAGATAATAGAGCATGTGCTCTATTATCTATGGTTTAGGGTAATGTTCTGGTATGATTGTAGAAGCAAAGAAAGTTAATGTCCTAGACCTCGTGCAAAGCAATCTCGAAAATTCATTTCTCTTGCGTAGCATTCGTGGTTTTCTATTCAGTATTGCAATGTAGAGTATTTCGTAGCCTCGCTAATACCAGGCCCTCCCCGCGCCCGTGAGGGAATTCAAATTCGCGATGCCAGGATTGCGCAAAATGTCAGAACGCATCTCTGCTGCGCATTTAGCACTACAGTCTCGAGCCTCCCTCGCACGCGCACTAGTCTCTAGCTCGAGACTACCCTCACACGGGTGCGTCCGGCGCGCGAGACTAACCCATTTCCGTCGTTTCTGCGGTCTGAACAACGGAAGAACGTGCATGAACCATGGACCGCTTGAATGCGTAATCGTCGTTGTGCGTAGCTGCGAACCTCGAACGCCGATCAACTTTCTTACCTATGTAATTGTTGGGATAGCCGTTTCTCACTGAGTGTAACTACTGCAAGCAGTTAAACTTAAATATGGCATCTCCAGCTGATCGTGACTGTGAGAAGGTTGTACTGGAAACATTCAGAAAACCCAAGTCATCTGACGCCGACGTGCAGACCCGTGCTCTGCAGATGGTGTCCCAGCTTCCTAACCCAGAGGCCGTTAGGGATAAAAAAGGTCGGACTCTTCTCTATCATGCCTGCAAGAATGATTGGAGTAATGTGGCATCAGTATTAATGGATAAGCATACTACTTGTGAAATACTGGATCCCACAACTGTATGCTTGGCGTTTACCACCACTGGCATTGACCAGGGCTGCATTATGCAGCTGTTATCCAAGGTCCCCAATCCAGAAGCTATTAGAGACAGAGATGGTACAACTCTTCTGCGTTATGCCTGTGAGAAGAAGTGGGATAACGTAGCAAAAACGTTATTAGACAGGCATATTCAGTGCAAACCACTGGACGCCACGGTTGTTTCCTTGGCATTTGAGTACCCTTCCACTAATGGGATCAACCAGACCTGTGCCCTGCAGCTGTTGTCCCAGGTTCTCAACCCAGCAACTGTTAGGGATAGATATGGTACGACTCTTCTACATTGGGCATGTCAAAATGGATGGTGCGATGTGGTAAAAGTGCTAGTGGAAAAGCATGGTTGTGATCCCAGCTATCAGCCAGGTTTGGTAAAAGCACTGAGACTAGTGTTTCCCATCTGGAGTTCTGTCCGTCACCACAGCGCTGCTGCGATCCATTGGGCTTGTGCGGCTGGGAATTTCGACATTGTCAAATATTTAGTGGAGCAGGGTTGTGATCCAATGTGTCGGAACTTTCTTGGCGCTACTCCATTGCACTTGGCTTGCATGAATGGACATCTTGACATTGTGAAATTCTTGGTGACAGAACACCATTGCAATCCACTGCAGCCGGTCACCAAATTGGGACTTAATTGGGGATATACGCCATTGCATGCAGCATGCGAAAATTGTCACCTGGATGTGGTTGCATTTCTACTTTCAACTGGCAAGTCTGATGAACTTCTCAGTAAGAGACCTGGTGTTATCGCACAGCTGCTCTATAAACAGTTTGATGAGTTCAGTAGCTATTCTTCAAAGTCCTGGTGGGAGTCTAAGGATTTTCTTGCTCGCTTTGTTTCTTGCAGAAGAAATAACCCATTCCACCCAGCCTTCAAAGTCTTTGTCATGGGGAATCCCTCAGTTGGTAAGAGCACCTTGGTCAAGGCTGTTCAGAACAAATTGACCAATTCAAGTTTGCTTGGATCATTCACTGCCCAGTTCAAAAAAGTGTCAGGAGTTAGGGTTCAAACAGCTGGAATCATTCCTGTTCTAATTGAGAGTGAAAACTTAGCCTGTAACATCATCATGTATGACCTAGCCGGGCAGTACCAGTATTACTCAAGTCACGCTGCTCTCCTGGAACATCTGGTGGCCTCCCCGGGAGCTCTCCTGATGGTGGTCGTCGACCTGAGCAAGAGCAAAGAAGAGATCCTTCAAACACTGGAGTACTGGAGCTCCTTCATTGAAAACTGCTGCAGTCAAAACGGAATCGATAGCAAGCCAGATGTTGTCATCGTTGGTAGCCATGCAGACATAGTGAAATCCTCAGATGTCTCGTTGAGCACTACTCCGCATAAGGTCATACCCCTTAACTGTTTGCAGCTAGCATCTGCTGGGCTAAGTAGAGTGTGTAGCCTAATAACTAAAGGCTGTATCCAGTTTCAGCAAAAGATTGAAATTGACCTCCAAGTCCACTTTCTGTTTTCTTTTCTGGCTAGGGAATTCAAGGGTGAAATCGCCTGTACAATCTCACAAATTGCCTCCCGTATAGCAAAAGAAAAGAATTCAAAGATGGAGGTAAGGTACCATAATACTTATATCACACTCCTGCCCCAAGAAATGCTTACTCTCTCTGTGCACCTCACGACCTTGAGTGAAAATGGCTGGTTTCTCTATCTAAATGATCAACAGATTTTTGAAGATAGCTGGGTAATTCTTGACCAGGAGGTGCTACTGTCAGAGGTCAACGGCACGATCTTTGCCCCAGAAAACTTTAAGGAACATTATGACATTTCAAACTCTACAGGAGTGGTGCCATTCTCCAAGATTGAAGAAGCCTTTCCAAGGCACAATCCCAAGATGATCATCAAGTTTCTTACCTATCTAGAGCTCTGCCAGCAGATAGCAGAATCAGAGGCTTTGGTGATTAGTGAAGGTCAGCTAGGAGGCAGCCAGCAACTATCTCAGACTTATTACTTCTTTCCAGCTCTGGTGAGGGAAAACCGGCCTGAAGAGAGCTGCAAGTCTATCGAACAGACCCACTACAAGTGTGGGTGGAGTCTTCAGTGTATTCGATCAAACCAGTTCCTCTCCCCACGGTTTCTACATGTTCTTCTCCTTCGACTGGCATTCTCTTTTGCTTTAACTCCCGAGACCTCAGAGGAAGACAAAGCCTGTCCTGTGGTCCAGAGGCGATGCAATGTGTGGAAGGCCGGAATTCACTGGCAGAACAGAGATGGCGTGGAGGCCATAGTGGAAGTAGTGGAACAGAACACTGCGATGACTGTGATGATGGGCTGCCTGAAAGGAAGAGAGGTGGCTTGTGCTGAGCTGCGATCTAAAGTTATTCAAACCGTACTGGAAAGCAAGGAGAGGTTCTGTGGAGCGATGGAACTCAGAGAATCCTTCATCCACCCATCTGAACTAGCCTCCTATCCAGCAAAGAGCCCACAGGTACTTCCATCATTCACCATCACTGAGCTAGCAACAGCTATCACTCAAAACAAGGAGGTTGTAACTTGGAAACAGGACCATGGCCATGGGCAGCAGATGTTGGAGATTAGTGAACTGCTTTGCTTCGAACCTTACGCCAGCTTCAATGGCACACTCCTAGCTGAGATATTCAATGATGACAATTCAGAAAAGATTGTACCAGACATGTTTCATCGTGATGCTGGCAAGTTTGCTCATACAAATATGGACTTCTTCATGCAAGCCCTTGATTTTAATGAGAGTGAGTTTGAGGCAGCCATTAGCCACATTACAACTCGTCCTTATAGAGAAAACGTGAAGCATCACTGCTACCTGCTCTTCCGTACCTGGGCCCTCTGTTCACCCAACCCCACGTACCAGGCCCTGAGGTCTGCCCTGGACAGGTTCAGTGTATTTTGTGGCAGAAACCCACTGGTGAGTGTCCTCTGTATCCTAGCTGCACATGTACTTAATGGATCACCTGAATTGGTTACTTTAGTTGCATCGATAAGAAGCGACTTATTTCCAAATGGCATTTTAGACCTACATATTCCAAAGAGATACTGTTGTTTTGAAATTACAATGGTCTTACTTTCAATAGTACAGTATTGTCTCAATTAATTTGACCCCTCTTATATTTAGACTACCCCCCCCCCCCCCACCCCCCCTTTTTCAGCATCAAAATGCCCTAATTAAATCGACCAGGCCCTAGCCCATTCCCTGATTCAATTAACTCACCACTACCTTGGGGTAGAGGCTGTTGTGCAGCTGGCTACAGTGGCTTGTACCATAATTGATTTAATCATAGATAGTCTGGTCCTGTCAAAACTGTGAGGCTCAGAGTGCAGTATCAAGGCAACTGATTCGCCATTTCCATGCAACAGCCCGTCCGCAAATATGGAAGCCCTGTTGTGCTGACTGAAATGAAGCGTGGGAACTTCACAGTTATAGGACGCTCCACAAGTTCTAAGTCTTACTAGCTAGCACGCGTTAACTAACTTTTAGCTTAGTCTCGCAGACCTGCCTCACTCGCATGGAGGAGTGAGTGTGAGTGAGGCTGGCCCGCGAGACTACTTTTAGCTAGCTATTGACTCAACATGCAGTCATTCCTGAAATTCAATATAGTCTAACTATAGCCAGACCCGAGCAAGCCTTTTTTTTTACAGTGTAGTACTAATTGTGAATACCCTCTAACCAGCATCAGTCATTCCAGTTTTTGTTTCCCTCAGCTACTAGCTGACCAAGTCCCTTCTAAACAGAGCAGTGTAAGCTGCAAATATGTGAGTAAACCTGGTAAGTGTATACTACGGGTGAGTACTCTTGTTTCTAGGGTAGCTACTTGGAGGATCATCTCATATATAAAGTGGTTGGATTTTCTCATGTAAATGAGGCTAGCTAAAGGAAGCTGCATGCTGGAGCCATGTAGTTGCAAGAGTGGCTGGCCATGTAAGAGTAAACTCTGGCCCTTGGGAACCCCCTAAGGGCAATGGGAAGGAAATTTGAAGGTCTTTAAGCTACTCCTATATGGATTCCTACACAATATGGGATTCTTACCACAATGTTGCCCTATGACTATACCTTGCACTATTGAATGTACCCATGCCCTGGAGCTAGAGTAACCACTAAGTAGTCAAAACAACTGTACAGCTTTGCAGTGATAGGTATGCGTCGCCATTGTAATAGTTTTGGTCATTTGTTATCTCTTTAGCTCAGCCCAAGACCAAACCCACAAGGAAACCACTTGTCCAAGAAGCTGTCACTGAGGATCTCGGTACTACTGCTACTCACAGAAGTAAATGTAAGAATTTGTGTGTTTCCTGTACGTACTCCTTATTTGGCTCTGGTTGATCGCCTGCTATTATTTAGAAGAGCTTTATTTGTGTTTGATGGTGACGTAATAGTGGCTCAAAGCTGAATAAAAGGCTCTGGGAGCAGCTCGAGTTATTTTCTGATCCATGGACATGCATTCTGAAACTGGCATGCCATGCTCACCATTATACACGTAGGTGCTGGAATGTGACACCTCTCCCACGTCTTAGGACTTGCTGTTTGAATGTAGTTGATTGGGCCCCATTAATTGAGCCTCGCTGTTCAGGCCCGTATAGGCTCATTAGAAAAAAGGTGGATTCTTTTTTTTGCATTCTATGTACCGTAATTTTTCCCAAATGGATAAATGGCACTTTAGTCTTACAGGAGATACCACTGTTTTGAAATCACATGGTCTCAGTTCCTTCTCAGCATGATGATGACAATGATTCTCTGCTCACAAGTATAGCTGACTAGCATATTTTAATGGTGTTTGGGCTATGGTTAGGCTATAGCATTTTAGGAATGAAAATGGTAACTGTTGACAAGTACATTTGGGAATACAGCACACGCAATTAGTCCTTCAGGGATTACCGGTCTTTTGACATAATACACCAGTCTTAGTCCCACTGGTATTTAGTCATTGGAACTAAGACCAGTATAGTTTCAAAACAATGGGATTATGTAGGACTACAAGTGCCAAATCACTTCTTAGATGCAACTGAAGTAACCATTTTCACGTTAAATTTATGATACACTTTTTACAGTGAATTACTAGTTCAGGAGTTAATTTAGAAAGAATGTCAAGGGGGGGGGGGGGGGGGGCAAAAGTGGAAGATTGAAAACTGTGAGGGTGTGATGTAAAAATAGGTGTGCTTTGCACACACTTAATATATATATATCACAGTAAGAAAAGAATTGTCATCTTAACTATGTGTAGTTTGTTTGTTATTTAGTTTTTGGACCAGACCCACGCAGAGCCACCAAAGGGCATACCGTAGACGCTGGTTGTTAAGCGCATGCGCTTATAACAGCTGACAACAAGGAAATATGCGCTTAACAGCGAATATGCGCTTAATAGGAAGTAGTCGCTTAATAAATGGATGTAAAATTAGATTAGGTGGTACTTCCGCTATTTCCGGTACGATTTTACAAGCATGGCAGAGAGTGAAGAGTGTATCTTGGAGAGCGTCATTCGTGGCCATCACATCTACAAACGGATCTGGCGGCTGTTAGTTGGGGAGGTACTAACCTTGGAACAGGAGGAGGGCAACACCCATGACAGATTCGCCGTCAGTCTCCTCAAGTGCTATTGTCGTTGGCCATGTTCCTCTCGAGTTTTTGCGGGTATTTTAGCACTTACTCAGGCACGGAGGGACTATCACCTGTGAAGATACAGGTTGAAGAAAGCGTGGTAAAGGTAGCCAGCTTGTAGCCAGCGCTGAACGGTCCTTGTATAATTTCTACATGTCTGGTACAAATTCTTTCCATTCTCGTAGTAGTAGCGGACTATCTTCAGTTTCGCTTCTCTGGTGTAACTCTTTCGCTTTCTGCTGGGGGTAGTTTGCAGTGCTAGTTCAGCAGCTTCTGCCATTCTCTTTGTACGCTGTTTCAGCTGTCGATCAAATATTAAGCGCATGCGCTTAACACGTAATGGGTAGGACCCTCAATAAACTATGCGCTTAATAAATAATGTGCGCTTAATAAAGATATGCGCTTAACAACCAGCGTCTACGGTAGTACCCTTGGGTATAGACCTAGTGAGAATACTCGGTCTAGCTTGATAGATTTGAGCTCAAGATCATTGGCCAAAACTTGGTAACAGTCTAGCTTGGCCTCATTTGTAATGTGGCCCGATGATAATATCCTGGTTGGGGACTACGAAATTCATTTGTTTACCTATATTGGACTAATTACTTATGTTATTTCTGCATGGCGTATAGCTAGCTAGCTGCAGCTTCTGCACAGACTACAGTCCAGTTTTGCTGAAAAGAGTTCAAGTTTCCAGCTGATCCTAGCTCCCTCAGCTCTGGTCGTGCCTTTACTCCTGCAGGTGACAAGCCCCTCCTTCAAGAGCTACAATGCCTGCGAGGACGGGGAGGGAGGAGGGTGAGGGTGATCGAAGGGGTGGCTGCACACTGGGAGCACCTGGCTATAGCCCTGGGTTTTGAGAGCAATGTGATAGAGATTGTGAGGAGGGACATGTTTCACCAATCGGAAGATGCCTGTCGGGAGATACTGCGGAGGTGGTTGGAGGGACAAAGAGGAACCCGCCAGCCAGTAAACTGGGCCACTCTTGTTAATAGCTTACTTGAAGCTGGTTTTGTTGACATGGTTGAGGACTTACAAGATCTAATGGACTAGGGACCCAACTGTGGGAAAGATATAACTAGCTATAATGACAGCATGTGCACCATGCATGCATAAACACAAAATTATTTTGAGATATAATGCAATGTGGCAATATTAGAATATCAGTATAGTTCAAAAGAAGACCAGCCTCATTCCAAGGCTCCACTCCCCATCTTTTCTCACAAGGTGGGAGAAAAGCTGGGGAGTGGAGTCTGGGAGCAAGACAGTACTCAGATAGATATAACTTGGAGGGAAAAAACAACCAAAAAACGGAGAAACACTTTAATCAACTTGGAGAAAAAAACAAACAAAAACTTGGAGAAAAAAGTTAACTTGGAGAAAAAAGTTAACTTGGAGAAAAAAAACTTGGAGAAACAATTAACTTGGAGAAAAAACCGGAGAAATAAACAACTTGGAGAGAGAAAAAAACGACAAAACTTGGAGCCAAGAAAAGAAACTAGCAGCCTCCCTCCCTCTTGGATGGTCAGACACACCTAAGTATATGCTGTTCCCGAGCGTCGGATAGGCGACGACTGGGAATCACAGGCAGGTTTTTCCCTAACTTCTCCCTCTGAAGTGCGTACGTAGTAGTACATTACTGCTTTTTTTTGGCACTGTAATTTCTGGTTGTAACAAGGCAGTGCAATAGCTACACAAAAAGTGTAGGCAAAAAAGTAGGCAAAATTTTTCTAACGCTTTAATTTACGCGTATACCGCACGTGATTTTGAATGACGTCACTAACTTGGAAGGACAGCTACAGTGCAGTGAGACGGAAAAGCTGCAGGAATGGCTCCAAGGTATGTTCTATTTTGAAGAAGTAACTCGTGCTCATGCAACTAAATATCTAGCTAGCTAGCCAGGCTCAAATCCGAGCCATTCCTACTGGATCTGGCATGGGCATGTTGGTGTTATCTGAATTTGATCGAAGTAAAGTGCGCTTGAAATGGAGTGTCTCGCGTAGGGACGGCTACTTGTAAGCGCAACAAGGCTCAAACGGGTTATGTATGGTAGAAAACCCTGTTGCTGAAGTGGCCATCAATCACTCCAATTAATACCCCTCCTGTCCTGGGTGCTGTCACGAAAAATTTGGACCCCCCAAAAATGGTCCCCCCCCGGTCCTTATATTTCAAAATATTTGGACCCCCCGGAACTTATATTTCAGCGCAAGTGTTGAAATATATGGACCCCCTCTGAAATTTTTGTTCCCCCAGGACCTTACGACTTTTTCTTGTCCTTCGATAAAGCTGGTGGGTGGATAGATATTTTAGCAGAGAGCTAGGTCTTTGTTTAACGTTATTATTCGATTTTAAATCTTGCAATATGCTTTCGCATAGTGACAGCACTAAGCTCCTTGTCCCTGGAGATAGGAGTAGTCAGATAGGAGTTACAAGCTCCACCCACTTATGCCACTCGACTGTAAATCTTGCATTCTACTGATACATAGCTAGCTATGTATGTCTACAGTGACTATGTGCAAGCACACTATAAATATAAAGAGCTAGAAGCTTGTAACTAGCAGCTCCGCCCACTCGAGCGTAATCACAGCAATCTACCGACAATCATTCGCCGGTTGGTAGTACAGAGCTAGGAGCTATGAAGGGTTAGCAAGGAGCTATATAGAAGCTACAAGATAGGATAAGCTGAGAACTAGGAGATAGAGCTTCTCGGCTTCCACGATGCGTGCATATAGGAAGGGGGAACAAATATTTCAGGGGGGGATCATTTGTTTCACGCGAAAGTCGAAATATTCGTTCCGGGGGGAACTAATATTTCGGGGGTCCAAATATTACGTGACAGTGCCTTACTTTCCTCCAGACAAGCCATCAGGTTGCAAGACAGTATAAAGGTGAATATTCACACATATAGCCTTGTCCCCAGGCTCAAGTGCCCACCCCTTAATCAAGGTGGATGATGAAGATGAGATGGATGATGATAGTGTAGAAGTGACTCCGGATCGATGTACAGTTAGAACTCAGATTAAGATCAGCCCTATACTCCTAAATGGATAGAATTATATCTATAAATTATTTTGGTAGTCATTTTAGGGCTGGTAAACATGACCATTGTCGTGGATGTCCGCCACTAGTCGCTTCCCTATTCACACACACCATCCTCCTCCCCCCCCCACAGGTACTGCCAACGCAAAGGCAAGCTCAGAGCACTCAAAGTTTTTAAAAGCCACTTACGAGAGCACAAGGAGAAGCCATGTGTTGATAGCCAGGCTGTCAAGCTCACTGATGTCGGAGAGGATGTTGCCACCCACGACAGTGACAAGCAGTTCGCATGTGATGTGTGTGGGAGAGTGTTCTCAGGACTAGCAGGTCTGCAGATCCATACCAGAATACACACTGGAGAGAAGCCATATCAGTGTATTGAGTGTGGAAGACGTTTCACACAGTCAGGGCATTTGCAACTGCACATCCGCACACACACTGGAGAGAAGCCATATCAATGTCTGGAGTGTGGAGAACGTTTTACACAGTCAGGTAATCTCCATCGGCACATTCAAACACACACTGGAGAGAAGCCATATCAATGTGACACCTGTGGAAGACGTTTTACACAGTCAGGAAATCTCCAAAAGCACATCCGCACACACACTAGAGAGAAGCCATATCAGTGTGACGAATGCGGAAAATGTTTTACACAGTCAGGAAATCTTCAAAAGCACATCCGCATGCACACTATGGAGAAGCCATATCAATGTGATGAATGCGGAAAATGTTTTACGCAGTCAGGAAATCTTCAAAAGCACGTCTGCACGCACACTATGGAGAAGCCATATCAATGCGATGAATGCGGAAAATGTTTTACGGAGTTAGGACATCTTCGAAGACACCTCCGCATACACACTAGAGAGAAGTTACATCAAAATGGAAAACGTTTCACACGGTCAGGTCGGCTCCAACAGCACCTCTGTATGCACGCCAGAGAGAAGCCATATCGATGTGACAAGTGTGGAGATCGTTTTACATGGCCAAGTCAACTCCGAATGCACATCTGCTGCACACGCACAAAAGAGAAGCCATATCGATGTGACAAGTGCAGAAGGTGGTTTATATCGGAAGGACATCTTCAACGGCACAGCCACACACATAGTGACACTAGAGAGAAGCCATATCAATGTGATAAGTGTGGAAAACGTTATTTGACATCATCGCATTTCCAAAAGCACATCCGCACACACACTGGAGAGAAGCCATTTCAATGTGACGAATGCGGAAAACATTTTATGCAGCCGGAGCAGCTCCAACTACACATCTGCAGGCACACTGGTGAGAAGCCACATCAATGCATAAAGTGTGGGGAACGTTTTACATGGCCAAGTAGTCTACGAAGACACACCTGTACACACACAGCCACAGCCACAGGAGATTCACAACTCGTACCGTGAAAGCACTTTAAAAGACTAGCATTCATTTGCTTGATGTGAGAAGACAGTTATAGTAGTGGGCATGTTCATACATGTAACTTTAGTTAACAACATACTGCAGGCATAATGATGAGGCAGAATCACGGTTGATGGGCCATGACTGCGAAAAAAGCTGTTGTGTATGGAACGCCAAAAATAAGCCACATCGTCATTCCGCGATTCCACTATAAGTTCGAATTTGGAATCGATTCCAAATTCGCAAACATTTACGAATTTAGATTCGATTCTGTGCTTACGTACTAATCTTAGTCTCGTGACCAGATCTTGGCTCCTCCCGATCCCCGGCCGCCCTCGAGCTAGCTGCCAACACGAGACTAACATAATCTACGCAGATGCGGTGAGAAGGCAGTGAATTCGAAACGGAGAGATCTGTAGGAATGGCTTCAAGGTATGATCGATATCTCTGTCTTGGCAGTCACGGTAGCTTCCATGTTCACACACACACACACACACACACAGATGCCAACGTAAAAGCAAGCTCAGAGCACTCCAAGCCTTCAAAAGCCACTTTAGAGAACACGAAGAAGAGGCAGGTGTTTATTGCTGTCACCAGACTGTCAAGCTGACTGATATCAGAGAGCATATTGCCACCCACAACAGTGACAAGGAGTTTACATGTGATTTGTGTGGGAGAGCATTCACACAACGAAGAAGTTTACAGGCCCATATCAAAATACACACTGGAGAGAAGCCTTATCGATGTATCGAGTGTGGAGAATGTTTTAGACAGTCAGGACATCTTCAACTGCACATCCGCTCACACACTGGAGAGAAGCCATATCAATGTGTTGAGTGTGGAAAACGTTTCACACAGTCAGGAAATCTCCAGCAACACATCCGCAAACACACTGGAGAGAAGCCATATCAATGTACTGAGTGTGGAGAACGTTTTACACAGTCAGGAAATCTCCAAAAGCACATCCGCACACACACTGGAGAGAAGCCGTATCAATGCATTGAGTGTGGAGAGCGTTTTTCACAGTTGGGAAATCTCCAAAAGCACCTCCGCACACACACTGGAGAGAAGCCATATCAATGTGTCCAGTGTGGAAAACGTTTTGCACAGTCAGGAAATCTCCAACAACACATCCGCACACACACTGGAGAGAAGCCATATCAGTGTATCGAGTGTGGACAATGTTTTACACAGTCAGGACATCTCCAACAGCACATCCGCACACACACTGGAGAGAAACCTTATCAATGTGTCGAGTGTGGAGAAAGTTTTACACAGTCAGCTAATCTCCAACAGCACATGCATGCACACACTACAAAGAAGCCAGTCAACGTTTTGAATGTGGAGACCTTTATACACGGTCACAACAGCACATCCACAACCACATTGGAGAGAAGCCATATCAATGTGACAAATGCTTTACAGAGTCCGGGCACCTCCAACCACACATCTGCATGCGCATCAGAGAGAAGCCATATCAACATGACGAATGTCGTCCATGGTCAAGTAGTCCCCGAAGACACACCTGCAAACACATAGCCACAGGACCGTATACGCGTAGTCAGTAGCAGTGGGAAGACCAAGACTCACTCATACGATGTACTAGGCGTGATCAAATTTTTCTATATCATTAATTTTATAGTGCTTGCATTGATGAAGAATGGATATGAATTTGATTTCGATTCATGTAGGTACATGCTGCGGGTATAATAAGGAATTAACTAAGACGTATTCTTGAGTAATATGATCAGGTACTATAGTAAAGCTTCAGGCTGAAGATCGAACAAGCACCATGCAGTCAGTCAAGTGAATTAATAACATATAGCCTCTAGTATGTAACGGCAGTATGCCGTATAATAATTTATCACTATCATACTTTGGGATGTAATTATTACAACTTTGAATGTGATTCAAACTGCAGTATTCAGCAAGTTTGGACGCATGAAATTAATGTTATAGCACCGAGACCATAATTATGCAACGGTGACTACATAATAGCTGTGTACTATAATCAGTACATACAATGCCATACACAACAGAGAGAGAAGGAGAGAGAGGAAAAAATGGAGGCAGCTCAAGAGTAGGATTATAACACCAAAAGTGAAACAAAATAGAGCTACACAGCGGTGAGAGCTAAATGGCTATAATACATGCACATGTATGTATAGGCTGTAAAAAGGGGTACACTAGTATATAACTTTGGCAGCTCTGCAAGACTACATGCATAATTATAGTGTACTGATGCCTATCTCTTATACATGAAATTAGTTTACTGGCTAATTAGCAGGTGACGAAAAATAGGACCAATAATTTTTCAAGGCATACAAAGCCCTCTGAAAACATTTCAACTTGAGTTCGTTTTCACTGCAGATTGCATTGGAATTGTTATAAAACAAAAAACAAAAACAACATCTACTAGAGTCAACGGCTAACGGCGTCACATTGTTCCAGCCCCCACATATGGCTGAGAAACAGAGCGGCCATGGAAGCCCACTCCCGGTTGCTGAAATTGTGGATGCAGGGTCTTACGCTGAATGGTTTTGCGCTGTTCATTCATCTACATAACAAGAATGAAAGCAAACATTGAATATTTTGTAGCTAAAGCTGTTAATGGCACTCACAGTGGTACCAAATAAATCCAGCTGGAAAATAATACAGTGTTCAAACCCAAGAAACACATGAAAGTAGTAAACAAACATGCAATGATGCAGGAGCACTACACTGGCAAGATCGCTCAAGAAGCTCTCAGGGATCAATGATGGCTAAAGTGCATAGGATTTAAAACATGGGTTTGAAAAGCAAGCGGTGGCATTTATGTACAAAATAGGATTAGATATGCTCCCTGTAATGTGCTCGTATTTCATCAAAATAGGATTAGATATGCTCCCTCTAATGTGCTCGTATTTCATTGCTGTATGCTTTTAAAAACCATGATGCAAGAGCTGTGCAAAATCCTAGTTTTTAATTAATTAATTAATTAACACTTAAAGGACTATCGTCACAGATATGTGACATACAACTTGTTTGTTCTAATAATGCATTGAGACGACCCTCAACAATCTAATACATCACGACAAACATGCGTTAATTAACTACAAACTTGAATGGTATCCTTGCGCTTAAACTGTACTTGCATGTAGTAATTACATATATCCAAACCAGTTAGTCAATCTTTAAAGACTCCTCTGCCCACTTTGTGTGGCTGAATGCAGTGATTGGTTTAGGTTGTGGTACCCTGGTTCCATCAGGTAGTAGTTATGAAGCTATATAAATAGCTGCACACCGCAAAACTGCCAGCCTCACCTTGTTCCTAAGGTCTGCCAACTGGGAAGAAACTGTCCTCACGAGAGCAGCCGTCTCTACCAACTTCTCTTGAAGGTCTTTCATCTCGTTCTGTTCCTGTTCCTCGACCTCTGTTGTCAGGGACATGCATCGTAGTCGAGGAAACCACTCCAAGTTAGCAGGCTTGCTCTGCGAGAGTGTGCGTGCGTGAATAAGTGAATATACGTGTATGGGTGCATGTGTGTGTGTACGTGTACGTGTATGCGCACATACTCAATTTCACCAAAATGTCTTCATGTGACCCGAGAGTCTCGGGTAAAACGTGATCCTCACATGACTACTTTAGCAACTACTAAATATAAGTTAGATACCGAGACCAAGTGATCTACGGGCTTTAGAAACCCAAGGGCCCGAGGGTTTCTAAAGCCCGTAGATCCCATTGGTTGAGGTATCTAAGTTATTTAGAGTGTAGCCCTAGCAACAGTTTTGCATGCAGCCTCCAGGCCTATAGTAAACAACTTCTACAAATAGTAAATACCTTCAGGAATACCCTGAGAGCACAGACTTGTAAAAGTTGTAGGTCTCTATATATATAGAGACCCGCTTTTCTCTAGCAGGTCTCTATGAGATTTAGAGACCTGTAATTGACCAATGAAATGCAAGAAAGTACTAACACTATACTCTAATTAATAATTATATACCAACTCCTCCCCTAGCTGATTAAATGATGCTTTCCGTGTAGCTACTGTAGTAGCATCCTTCTTCCCGACCTAAGCCTTGAACGTCATCGCTTTCGAGTATCGAATTCGATGGCAGGCTGCGTACAGCGAAACGGATGAAGTTAAGTAACTATTAATAATCTAAAATTTCTCGTTGCTATGCGTACCTGACGTTCGGATATTTTGGTGAAACTGATACTGTAGGCACTGGTTGTTTAGCACTGATCTTTGTTTAGCACACACCGTTCATCACAGAGTCAGCACATAAGTTACAGTGGCTCTTAATCACTACTTGTATGTGTTTAGTGTACATCACACACATTGCAGCTGTTACTGGGTGGATACGCTATCCTGCTCTCAAGGTTTGTGTCCAACAATATTGCGTACTGGTAAGCTATTGAGCTATAGGTCCAACATCTATCGTGGGTACATGTACACAGCCTTCCTCTTGCTCCAAATAAAGTCTGTGGCCAATTGTATACTTGGCAACTGTGACCAATGTTTCCATACTGCAAATTCTCTGTCGTCATTCTCATGCTTGAACTGTAAGCTCCGCCCATACTTTTTCCCTTTAAGCGCATCACTTCTTGCCACTAGCTCCTATAAGCACATGTGCTAAACCACCAGTGCCTATCGTAGTGTCGTTCAGTCATGTCATTGTGATTTGTTTAGAAGCTGATAGATCTATGGCTCTCTTCGTCACGCATGCAGACTGAGACAAAACAGCATTACAGTTTAAAATTACCAAAATCATCTCATCGACGTAGCTCTCTGGTCCCGTGAACTCCGTCCTCTGTTTGGTCTTGAGGTAGACAATGAAGTAGAGGTAGTACCAGAGGTTGTGGTCCTTCTTGATGTGCTCCTCATACGTCACCTCCTTGTTCTCAAACTCGGGGCGCTTCAGGCCTGAAGAGGAAGGGAGATGGAAGGGAGATGGAAGGAGAGAGGGAGGAAGGGAGGAAGATGGAGGTAGGAAGAGCGAGAGGGTCCAGTGTTTTACGAAAGCACCCACAAAAGGTTTTGAGGGCCATGCAATACTATAGTGAGTGACATTCAAATTGAAGGCTTAAGATTCCCAAGGATTTGCCCCCCTCCCCCCACAAGAAACCCCTGAGAGGAGAGAGGGAATACAATTTGCCCCCCTTCCCCCGTGAGAAACCCCTGAGAGGAGAGAGGGAATACAATTTGTCCCCCTTCCCCCACGAGAAACCCCTGAGAGGAGAGAGGGAATACAATTATTCCGTGTGGACTGTGCCAAAGGGATAGGGTGACTGCTAGTGTGCAGTATCACAAGAAGTAGCAATGACGCAACAGAGGGAATACAATTTGCCCCCCTTCCCCGCGAGAATCCCCTGAGAGGAGAGAGGGAATACAATTTGTCCCCCTTCCCCCGCGAGAAACCCCTGAGAGGAGAGAGGGAATACAATTTGCCCCCCTTCCCCGCGAGAATCCCCCGAGAGGAGAGAGGGAATACAATTTGCCCCCCTTCCCCCGCGATAAACCCCTGAGAGGAGAGAGGGAATACAATTTGTCCCCCTTCCCCGCGAGAAACCCCTGAGAGGAGAGAGGGAATACAATTTGCCCCCCTTCCCCGCGAGAATCCCCTGAGAGGAGAGAGGGAATACAATTTGCCCCCCTTCCCCCGCGATAAACCCCTGAGAGGAGAGAGGGAATACAATTTGTCCCCCTTCCCCCGCGAGAAACCCCTGAGAGGAGAGAGGGAATACAATTTGTCCCCCTTCCCCCTCAAGAAACCCCTGAGAGGAGAGAGGGAAGACAATTATTCCGGGTGGACTGTGCCAAAGGGATAGGGTGACTACTAGTGTGCAGTATCACAAGAAGTAGCAATGACGCAACAATGATGTCAGGTATGGGTGTACAATATGGGTCATAAGCTGCTATGTAGTCTGTTGCTAAGAGGAATAGCCATAATACAGCATGAATAGCAACTCCTACTTTATTAACCCCTAGCACTCTACCCCCCCCCCCCCCTGCACCTACCACAGATAAAACAGGAGTTCTTGCGCATCTCTTCCTTCATGGTCTTCTCTGCCCTGAGGGCGGCAAAAGTGTCGATGATGACACCAAAGATGAGGTTCTGGATGATAATGACAATGACAAATAAGAAGAAGGAGAGGTCGTACAACACGCGAAGGAAGAACAGAGGCTCCTGTAGTGTGTAGGTGTGTGTGTGTGTGTGTGTGTACGCACACTGATGACGTCAGCAGAAAGAGCGTCCATTCACCAATGGCAACTATTTCCCCTATCTCTTTAATAGCTGGCCATTACTGTAGTGCATTCCCACGATATCAGTCTTCACTCCAACTTATCATTTCTTTCATAGAAAACAGAATGATAGGAGAATGTGCACTAACCCCAAGTCTAATGTTTGGTACACACATCTTAGGTACAAATTCAATTTTTGAGTACACTGTACCACTTAGCATGTATGTGAGGCACGTACTTCTTTGTAGAGGCTAATTGTATTTCAACATGTATCTAAAAATAGCCGGGCATTCTTCATCCAGGATGTGTTCAACAAAAAGTCAGCCTAAGGCTATCAAAATGTAGTTGCAGAATGTACCAGCTTGGTTAGTATCTAGCACTGAGCTTACAGTGAAACTGGTGACTCAACAATTTTATAATGTACTTCCAGTTAGCTATAAAACTCCCCAAACAGGACTACATCTAGGCAACCCTCCCCTAGCGATGGAAGCTACTGGTAGTTAATAGGCCAGATACACACCCTTCCATTAGCAAGCCGATGTAAAGCAGCATACAAATTGATCCAGTCCCAATACCATAAATGGTAACTGCTACTAAATTTGATGAGATTAGAGTAAATCCAAGTTTGAATATCTGCAGCGTAATATGTCTGCTTCCAAATCTGCTGCTGGCTCTAACTCACGCGGCTGGACGGTTTTCTGAGTACAT
Source organism: Phakellia ventilabrum (assembly GCA_963921505.1). Lineage (NCBI taxonomy): Eukaryota > Metazoa > Porifera > Demospongiae > Axinellida > Axinellidae > Phakellia > Phakellia ventilabrum. The sequence continues at coordinate 5,962,877 of OY997386.1, read as the reverse complement.
CACTGATTCCTCCCCCAGCCCGCACTCCCTCCTTCAGCGAGGTCACAATGCACATGAACAGTGTCTCGCAGCTGGACTCCATCACCACGGGCCACTCCCCTCCCTCAATGCAGCCCTCCTCCGTCCCTATAGCGTACCAACGAGAGAATAAATTCAACAGAGGTAGCCTCGTCCCCAGGCCCACGTGTGTGTTTCACTCTAGCTACTTGAGGGCGTTGTACATTTTCTCATGTGTGATGCGTAGGGTAGAAGGGTGAATTTTGTGTGGGAGAAGGAGAGTTGCAGTTGTCAGGGCAAAGAAAGAAAGGCAGGTGGATACTTATAAGTACCATAGACTGGGTACTGAAACAAGACTCAAGCAAAATGCATTCAATTACGAGTAGATGTACCTTCCAATTGATCTCTGCCCACATGTATTAAATCATGGGAAAATGTACCAGGCTCTCCAGTAGCAAAGTTAAATGCGCATGAGCGCCAGAGAATTAACAGATGTACACGTCATCACAAACTTAACAGTATATACGCATCTCCTTCACACACTCCATGTGTACATAGCCAAGATGTTAACTAACTATTTTGGTCAATACCAGGCCTTATCATCTGCTGCATGGTGAAATAGCAGTCAGCTAGCTGGGCTTGTTGGTGTGATCGGGCGTCAGGGCTTCTTTTGCCAGCATCATCACAAAAGCCACCTTCTTTCCAGAACAGCACTTGTATGTGCATGTGTATGGACACACACACACACACACACACACACACACACACACACACACACACACACACACACACACACACACACACACACACACACACACACACACCTATTATACAAGCTTCTTCAGCCACGCTAATCATGTTATGGTCTATGGGATTAGTGGGTAGGAGGAAGTCATCTGGGAAAAACATGAATCCAAGGATAGAGTACAGGTAAATGAGGATGACGGCCAGAAGGGTAGTCAGAAGGATGGACTGGAGGTTCTCGGTCACACTACGGATTACATTTCGGAGGGTCTCATACCTCATCACTACATCAAATAGCTGTGTGTGTGTGTGCATGTGTGTGTGTGTGCATGTGCATGTGTGTGTGTGTGTGCGTGTGTGTGTGTGTAAAGATTGTATAAATGAATTCAGTCTGTTCCTCTTATGCCTTTACCTCCTGCCCAGGCTTCTCTTGCACATTTCTATATTTCGCAACTGTGGCTGCGAAAAAAGCTGCGAGGGGAGGCCTGGGTACGAGGCTAGCTTGTTGCAACATCCGATTTATACAGTGTCAATAGTAAGAGCCAATCAGCAAACAGTCTTGCAAATATGATTAGTTGACCCTATCAACGCTCTGGTAACTAGATAAACACAAGAATGCTGTAAACCACTGTAGTTGAGATCTGAGCCTCCATTGCACAATTATTACTGGAAATTACACCACACCAAAACCACACCCACACCACACCCACCAGTGCACAGTAGAGGAACTCGTGACCCAACCAGCCAAAGATGCAGAAGGAGAGATAGGCCCAGTGGTAGGTCAACTCCGTATCCGACCAGAAGAGTTCGTAGAATATCTCCTTTGGATTTCGCATCATCTTCTCATAGGTGTAGCTGTAGAGGATGCCCTCGTTGGCTATGTAGCTGAGTAGGAAGACTACTTTGTTCACCAGCTGGGAGTGTGTGTGTGTGTGCACGTGTGTGTGTGTGTGTGTGTGTGTGTGTGTGGAGGTGCGTGTGTGTGTGTGTGTGTGTGTGTGTGTGCGAGTGTGTATAGTATGTGTGAGAAGTATATTATGTACAAGAGCAAGACTTGATGTTCTCCAATTTGTCTATGTATTCTATAGTATCTGCTTGTTTTCATAAACTGATATGTTGTCACTAGCTATGACACACCCACCTATACGAGACCACACCCACCTGTAGGAAGCCCAGGATGGAGAGTGTTGGTTGTATCCCGAGTGTGATCAAGCTACGGATGATCGCTAGTGTGCAGAGAAAGTAGAGTCCTTGCTTGAGTGGCTTCTGAACGTAGGCTAGTAGTGCTCCGACAATAACTAGGGCCATCCACAGCAATAGGGATGTCTTTAGAGATATTCTCTCTGTGTGTGTGTGTGTGTGTGTGTGCGTGTGTGTGTGTGTGTGTGTGTGTGTACATGTTGTGTAAGTAAAAAGTTGACTCAACATGGGTAGCATTGAATCGATAGCCCAGATATGTGGCTATGCTAGAAGCGGCTGGTTTGAGCCTTCAAGACGACCCTTATGCCTCAGCAAACGATGGCAGATTTGGGAGTGACATGGCAGGCTGGCCTCAACATGAGTATGGCCACATTTTCAGCTACGTTATACAGTGGCCGCGGGGTCTACACTTAGGAGCAGCTCCTTTTCTGGAAGCAGTTAGAATCCTATAACTGGTGGTTGCCGCAAATTTATTGAGTGTTTGGACAGCTTCAGTCATTTCTCCTTGTGGCCAGAATCCATTTGCGCCTTCTTTCCTATAGAAATTGATACAACCAAAGTCCTTCCGGCTCCTACGTCGATTTCTGCAGCCAAAAGCGCAACTGCTTACCACCATCTTCTCTTTTGCATTTTAGTCTGTACTACGGATGGCTCTTTTTGCCAACCAGCTAGGCCACATATCTCTCATCTATGAGGTGCGACGTACGGGTGTGTAATGTGCTAAATGCCCTTAAATGGCTTAGCCGAATCCATGTATAGCTACGCAAGGCATATTGCACTTAGTACAATCATTATGAAAATGGGGTAAGACCTAGCTATGGCGACAGGCTCACTATACAAGACTAGCTAACTGTACAGTATATGGCAGTCTCGTGGTTACCAAAAAATTCCTTTCACAGTGAAACACACATAGTATAATCAAGTGCACACATGACACACTTAGCAAGATCGCTCTCGACGAGAATAGGACTAGAACATTGGCTAACAGCACGTTCAGTGCTCCAGCCATGTCAACGTACCTAAAATAGCGCTTCCTTTATCAAATGGATAGAAGAATGCCACTAATATGTTGATGATGGTTGCAAGGTAGAATGCTATGCTAGACCACATGGCCATCCGTTTAGCTATGCTCAGTTGGATGGGTTTGGCTGTGAGGAGGGGAGGAGGGGAGGGGAGGGGAGGGGATGGGAGGGGAGGGGAGGAAGGGAAGGGGACGGGAGGGGAGGGGAGGGAAGACAGAAGGGGAGGACGAGGGGAGGGAGGGAGAGAGGGAGATGATAAAATATTAACACTAAGCACACTACACATTAGTCATCCAAGTTCCGTCCTCTCTTCTCACCTCCCAGTGCTTGCTGACACTCCATTTTGGCATGCAAATCTGATATCTGGTCAAAGAAGTGTGGTACCTACGGAGGGAGCAAGGGGCCATTTGTGAATGAGATATGGAAAGTACCTTATAACGTACAAATACTACAACTGCAATAGTTATCAATTTAGCTATTGATAGGCAATGATAGCTCCACAGAAATGCTATAAGAAGATGACAATTACAGCCAAGGTAGCATAAAGTACTTGCATCTGATGCATTGCTTTGGTTCATAACTGAATATTGTATGTATGTCCATGCTCACTTCAGTTAGCTATGTACTTCTGCGTGTGTGACTATGCAATGCCAAAAATCATCCAGCCCAGAGCCGCACCATAATTAAAACAGGGGAGAAATGCTCCCCCAGCACAAGTATACATGCTACCTGTAGTCCTGTACATGCCACAAATGTTTTTACAGTTATGTAAACATATTGGAAAGTGGGTGTGGTTATGGAAATGAATCAAAAGTGCAATGAATGGTCAATCAGTTTGCATTCCCTGTGACGTTTACTTCCTGGCAAACATACGTAGGTTTGTCTGAAAGTAACTAGTTGTTTAGCCCTACCCATCTACATCACCCACTAGCCCCACCCATCTCCCACCTAGCCCCACCCATCACCTAGCTCCTCCCACCCACCTTGCTTCCCTGCTCATCACACTCAGTGTGTAGCAAGACCCTCTCCTGCGAGTCCTTTGTTAGGTGGGTGCAGACTTGAGGCACCGGAAACACAATCTGTTCCAATGTCCGGTCATGACGGACAATCTGGTGGTCCAGGAGTGGGTGGGGAGGGTGAGAGGGATGGGAGGGAGGGAGGGATATGGAGGGAAATAGGGACAGGGAGGGAGGGAGGGAGGGAGGGAGGGAGGAAGGAAAAGGAGGAGGTGGGTAAGAGAGAGAAATCCACAATAGACCCTTGACCATTATGATGTAATGGGGGGTAAAAGTGAGCACTAAATGGAGAAAATACATGAGAACATGTGTTTTGATGTAGTTTTCTTGTACGAAACATACGAACATGCTTGTTTACATATGTTTTCCTGTATTTTCTCCATTTAGTACTCACTTTTACCCCCCATTACGTCATAATGGTAAAGGGTCTATTAAATATTTCTGGTAGATACATGTAGATTTATAGGCAAATTAATAGAGGCATCAAATAGTCAAGGTGACTACCTCAAAACTTCTTGCAAAAAAAACAAACAAACTTTTTGATAATCTTTTGGCTCAAGATTGCATAGTATACTAATAGTAAGCAGGTATTTTTTCTTGTATACTATAGTATACTACCTGTATACATGTACTAGCATTTTGTGGGGGCAGTATAAAATACTGATTTTATACTAAGAAAGGCTATATTCCCTGACTGAAACGGTACCTCAATATGAGCAGTACTCTTGGAATACTGGAAGATGGGGTCCTGAGGGCGGTTGGCCTTCTCTAGGGCCTGCTCTAGCTCCTTCTTGTGCTGGCCCAGCTGGTAGGCCAGGATGTAGATGTTGTGGCCGACCTCCATGGGGGAGTTCTCCTGTCCCATGTCTGATGGGCTGCCCATGCGATAGATGGAGCGGCAGATTTCGAGCTGGGATGGAGTGTCGTTGTTATTAATATTATTGTTGTTGTTGTTAGTATTGTTGTTGTTGTTGTTGGTGTTGTTGTTGTTGGTGGTGGTGGTGTTGTTGTTGGTGTTGTTGTTGTTGTTGTTGTTGTTGTGTATGTGTGTGTGTGTGTGTGTGTGTGCATATGTGTAGAACATGATCAGTGTCTCACTGGGTGAAAAATAGTAGTAAAACTTGTGTAGTTAGCCCCAACCAGAAGTGCTGACTCCAACTAGCCTCATTCCCAGGCCCCTGCTTTACCTTCGTGCAACCGAATAAAGTGGGGGCCTGGGAACGAGGCTAGACTCCAACCACTTCATCCGGCAATTTAAGATATGATGCCGTAATGTTGAGTCTGAGCGGTTGGGCCTAAGCCGCCTAACCTTAAGTTGTGTAAATTCTACCGTAATAATATCAAGATCCCACCCACCAGTCCGTCAGGGTTGCCAATCTTGATCAGAATCCTATCGATGATGTCACTGTCTTGGTGGCTCTCCAGCACTGCCAACAGAGTCTTCACTGCATTGTTCTGGAGAGAGAAGCAAAGTACCAGTTCCTGTCTGTAGTATACTGGTAGTATGCTAGCAGTGTACTAGCAGTATACTGGTAGTATGCTAGCAGTGTACTAGCAGTATACTGGTACTAGTATGCCAATAGTAGCATACTAGTACATGTATGCTAAAGTAACTTACGTAGTAGATCTATAGCGCTAACCTTGAGCTCCATGGCCATGTCCTGGTGCTCTTCTAGGGCAGTGAAGTCGGTTTGAATGATGGCCACAATAATGTCAATACCACTGGACTCATTAGAGGCAATGCATTTCTGTACAGGCATACGTAGAGTAGAGTAGAGTAGAGTGAAGCGATTGCATCATGATGAGACAAACCCCATTCCCAATTCCAACAATCCCAAACATCCATACCTGATTCTCGTGGCATGGGCCCTGGCAGTACTCAGTAAGGGTAGTGAGGCACTGATTAATCAGTTCCACGTTGTTGGCGTTGATGTAGAGGCTGAGCAGAACCAGTCCTCCGGTGGTGACTCCACAGATGCAGTCCAGGAACTTGAGAGTCTCGAGGATGAGGTTGTAGCTCCCTTTGCTGTGTTCTTGCTTCCGGAGGTAGTCCTGCCCGGGGAGAAATGGTGATTGGATTGTCAGTAGCAGATATTAGTCTTGTACCCAGACATTCCCCCCCCCCCCCCCCCCAGTGAAAGAACGTCTGGTGTTCTAAACAAAATTTCTTGTCAGTGTGTATGAGTTCCGCCCTTAACAGAAGTTCAGAGATACAGTACTTTGAACGCAGTAGGCTTCTATGCAGTGTGTATGAGTCCCACCCTTAACAGAAGTTCAGAGATACAGTACTTTGAACGCAGCAACGCAACATGACGGAATAATTTGTGTCTTCTACCCGGAACTGAGACACATTATTTCAGCTATACAATACTACTGGGTTTACCTGTAGTTTGGTATTGTGGTTCTCACACAGCAGCTGTAAAAACCTCAGGAGGGGGGTCATGCACTGGAGCTCGGGGGTTTTCATCACAGTTTCCCCCGCAATCACACTGATCTGTGGCTTCTCTGGGGGTGGAGCAAAGGTTTGGCCTTGGGCCCTTCGGCTCCGACCTGTCCCTGCTGTTGCCGCAGCAACAAGACTCAGTTGCTCCTGTTAATTTGCGAGAGATGGAAACAGTACTCTCTAGCAATGAAGTTTATAATGTGACAGTGAATAGGGGTGTGCGGATTATGCTCTAAAATCTATCTATTATGCTCTGCTACGCTGTTCCAAAAATAAATGCACCACTTATACTCAACAAATGCCCCTATTGTGCTCATTAAATTATCAACAAAACAGCTTCCGCGCAGAGACTGTGATCATCTTTCTCGAAAAAGCTCCTTCACTCTCTGTGCAACAGCCATGCCTTTCGGGTCGGATGAGTAAGTTGGCTTCACACCGGTGTGTTACATTTCGTTTGCTCTAACCTTTAGGCTGTGTAGATGCTCAAAGATGGCTAAGTAACGACATGGAGGGAAGAAGAAGTGGCCTGTAAGCTGCTGCCAGCCGCTTGACTCTCAGTAACAGTACTGTACTGAGTTCACAGTACTGAGATGCCAGTCGTCATCACGGAATCACTACGTGGCCTGAGTTTCCACAAACCTTTAATAAACTGATGTAATTTCGATGTTTTGTGTACCTTTTATGCTCATTTTAATGCCGGCAAAATCCACACACTCCTAACAGTGAGCCACACACACACACACACACACATACACACACAGACACACAGACATGCACACACAAACAGACACACACACACACACACACACACACATACACACAGACATGCACACACAAACAGACACACACACACACACACACACACACAGACACACAGACATGCACACACAGACACACACACACACAGACACACACACACACACACACACAGACACGCACACACACAGATACAGACAGATGATGGATACACACACACACACACACACAGACACAGACAGACACACACACATACACACAGACATGCACACACAAACAGACACACACACACACACACACACACACATACACACAGACATGCACACACAAACAGACACACACACACACACACACACACACAGACACACAGACATGCACACACAAACACACACACACACAGACACACACACACACACACACACAGACACGCACACACACAGATACAGACAGATGATGGATACACACACACACACACACACAGACACAGACAGACACACACACACACACACAGACCTGCAAGTCCCTCTGATCCATGGACAGCTGTGACACCATCATCCCCGCTCGTCTGTCAGCAGCTGTCTTCTTGACAGGAGACTCCTTCTCCTTGCCAGCATCCATACTAGCCACCGATGTAGTTGTAGTGGAGGTCAGCACGAGGTTAGTGCTTTCTCCGTGCTGTTCGATCACCAAACCCGTGGGGCTATTCTTAATCTCTGTTTGAGCATCCTGGATGGTGGGGGAGGGGGGGGGGGGGGGAATGCAATACTGCATGTGCATGTACTTTTCTTTCATGGGAGCTATATTCCTGGTTAGAGCCCCAATCACTAAATTTAGTACTTGCAAATTTGTCTGGCCTGAAATAGCTGTATGAATTGTTTTCCCCTGAAATTTTAATCCCTGTGAATATTTTGGTATAGACAGTACTTTGTAGCATTTCATATAAGTACTACTTTTACTGCACTGCAAACCTGAAAATGGACGTGGATCTCCTGAAAGAACTTCTCTGAATTTGTCTTGCTCAGGTACTTCCAGAAAGAGGCCTGGAGGGAGGAGTGAGAGGAACGAGGGGAGGGAGGGAGGGAGGGAGGGAGGGAGGGAGGAGTGAGGGAGTGAGGGAGGGAGGAGTGAGGAGTGAGGGGAGTGAGGGAGGGAGGGAGGAGTGAGGGAGTGACTGCTCTCATAGCCAGGCTTCCTTTTTTACCATGGCTGCAAAAAAAAAGCTGTGAGGGGAAGCCTGGAAATAGGAAAATTTCACAAGAGGGGTCAAAACACGACTTAGAGAAAGTTGGGGCTTGGGTGGGGAGGGGGGACTGTGTAGCGAGTATGTCATTTACGGGGATCTGGAGTCCCTCCCCAGAAAACCTTTGGATTGTAGTTCCTCTGAGATTAATTTTAACGCAATCTGAAGGCAATCTAATTCACAATCATATAATTTTCGACACGTGTTTAGCAGTTAGCATGACAAATTTCACGGCTGTGATTGAAATACACAACGAAATAATATTTGATTTCTACATGGGACTAGCTACCACACTACAGTAAATGTCCCAGTCTCTCACCTGCACCACACTACAGTACATATCCCAGTCTCTCACCTGCACCACACTACAGTACATGTCCCAGTCTCTCACCTGCACCACACTACAGTACATGTACGTCCCAGTCTCTCACCTGCACCACACTACAATACATGTCCCAGTCTCTCACCTGCACCACACTACAGTACATGTCCCAGTCTCTCACCTGCACCACACTACAGTACATGTCTCAGTCTCTCACCTACACCACACTACAGTACATGTCCCAGTCTCTCACCTACACGTACCACACTACAGTACATGTCCCAGTCTCTCACCTACACCACACTACAGTACATGTCCCAGTCTCTCACCTGCACTTTTTTGTTCCCTCCATTCAACAGCGCCACCGCCAGCTTCACCGACTCCTGGAAGACGGCGTGCGAAGGATTCCTCGTAATCAGCTTGATGATGAGCGCCGTGAGTCCTCCTTGGTTGAGGTAGCACTGGACGTGCTCCAGCTCCACCTTCAGACTGCCCAGGCAGACGGCTAGCGCGTCGGAGTTTGAGAGGGTCGGTTGTTCACGGTTCACCAGTTTCGTGTGCATGCTGGGAAAGCTGACCTTGCGCTGGAATGCGAGACAAAGTTCCGAATAATTCACAAAGATGAAGACAGCCGGCATGATTCTTCACACACTCATTAGCTAGCATGAAGATACCACATTACTGCTAAAGCCCCCCCTAATGGATTGAATCAGGAATGGTAGGTTGAAAGCTCGTTTAGGCATTGGTTGTTCTCAATAGAACCTTTTCCACTATGATGTAATGGAGGCACTAAATGGAGAAAATACATGACAACACGCATGTGTTTGTGCTTTATATATAAAAGTTACATGAAAGCACAAAAACATGCACGTTTTCATGTATTTTCTCCTTTTAGTGCCTACTTTTCCCCCAATTACATCATAGTGGAAAAGGGTCCACTGCATGGAGTGTCAGTGTGCAGTGCTGATCAGTAACTTCAATACTGCACCTGCAGGGCCTAGGGGGCTATAGACCCTTTACCATTATGATGTAATGGGGGGGTAAAAGTGAGCACTAAATGGAGAAAATACAGGAAAACATATGTAAACAAGCATGTTCTTATGTTTCTGGACAACAGTTTCACCAAAGTATCCGAATGCATAGCAACGAGCAAATTTTGAAAATGCAAATATTAATACTTCATCGGTATTGCTGCACGCAGCCTGCTGTCGAATTTTGATACACAAAAGTGATGACGTTCAATGCCTAGGTCGACAAGAGGATGCCTAAGGATGCTACTACAGTAGCTACACGGATAAGCGTCGTTTGACCAGCCATGGACCAGCTAGGGGCGGGGTCGGTATGTAATTGTTAATAGTTGTTGCTAACGTAGTCATGTGAAGATCACGTTTTGACCCGAGACCCTCGTGTCACGTGCGGACATTTTGGTGAAACTGACAAGAAAACCACATCAAAGTACATGTTTGCTTGTATTTTCTCCATTTAGTGCTCACTTTTACCCATAATGGTAAAGGGTCCATTATGAACAGACCTACGTAATGCTTACAGGTTTCACTCTTAGGCTATCTCATGCCAAAAAAAGGGCTTCAGAATCTCCAGTTATTTACATGTAAGACAAAAAAAATTAGGATTTCTCTCCTTACGCTTTTTTTCCCTGCAGCCATTTTCTGCTTATATGCGATCTCTTTCTGTAGCAGATGAGCGGAGAAGTAACACACTAGCAGCTTCTCTCGAAGATTTTGTCCCTTCATGGAAAGAAGAGGGGTGTCACATGAGAGTCATGTGGGTAGCATAATTAAACATCACACAAAGGTCATGTGACTGCATTGAATAGGGGTCATATATATGTAGCCTCGTCCCCAGGCTCTTGTGTGCGTTTCACACTGGGAGAGCCTGGTACAGTTTCTCATGCGATTACTCATAATCGCACGTGGGTAGGGACTGCTTGAAAGACGGTTGCACTTTATGCTGGTGACATTACTTCAGTGCTTGGTTTGTACATGTGGTACAATCGGGCTCTGAACAGTAGCTACAAGAAATCTAGATTCGTGACCTTCCTTCGTTGTCTGAGAACTGCAGCTGTCCTCGCCCACACAAAATTCACTCGACTACCCTACGTGTCACGTACGTGAGCAAACGTACCAGGCCCACAGTAAAACGCGCACGTGGTCCTGGAAACGAGGCTAGGTTGTATGATTAATCAAGTTAGTTATGTGGTTTAGCCACTTCCAACATTGACCTACTGATTCATTGAGCTGTGGTGATTCCTCCAGCATTCCCCTGATGTTGATCAGCATGACAACGCTCAGTTCCTCGTCTTGTGTGAAGCTCTCACTTTCCATGTGTGAGATCAGCCTAGGATTGAGTGTGTGTGGGAGGGGAGGGGAAGGGAGGGGAGGGGAGGGGAGGGAAGGGGAGGGGAGGGAAGGGGAGGGGAGTAGAGGGGAGTGGAGTAGAGGGGAGGGGAGGGGAGGGGAGGAAAGGGGAGGGAGGAGAGGGGAGGGAAGGGGAGGGGAGGGGAGGGGAGGGGAGGGGAGGGGAGGGGAGGGGAGGGGAGGGGAGGGAAGGGGAGGGGAGGGAGGGGAGACAGAAGAAAAAGGAGGTTGCTAGTTACGTATTATTGGTTCTCGTAAGAGTTTGTGATGCAAAATATTAGTTCTTAACTGCAGTACTATTATTATATCATAATGATGTAATGACTGACCTCGGCATGAAGCGCGACTCTGATTCCCGGTAAGCCTTCGTACCTGGCTGGAACACCGCCTCAGGGGAGTGAAAGATGTTGACCAGGATTGACCGTTCCGCCTGCATCAAGTCTGCCCACTGCTCGTTGAGGTGGGCCATCACATTCTGTGCAAAGGAGAGAGAGATTCAGAAGCAATCTTAGTTTAGCCTTACTCACCCACTGGCTTACATTTAGCCAGAACGGTCCTTCCGCACGATCAAGTTAGTGTGCGATAAAAACAATAATTGAAGTTTTATGCTCGATCCAGCAAAATCAAAAACCAAAAATATTTCTGCTGATAGTCAATATGAGAAAATCATGAAAAATTGCACTCGTAAAAATAGCTGGCCATATGGTACATACGTGTATAACTGCACTTGCACAGTTCTCAGTAAACTCACTGTAATACCCTCACTACTCAGTATACTCACTGTAACACACTCACTACTCAGTAAACTCACTGTGACACCCTCAATAATGGTCTTGCTGGTATTATCTTGAGGTATATTCAGAGTGAGCTGGGTCATGCGCTTCTTCTCCAGAATCTTCTCACGCCACATGATACCTTTGGTCCTTGCCTATGTGTGTGTGTGTGTGTGTGTGTGTGCATGTGTGTGTGTGTCACATATGTGTGTGTGTGTCGCATATGTGTGTGTAGTGTGTGTGCACGTATATGAACATGTATGAGTGTGTGTGTGTGTATGTGTTGAGTGTGTGTGTACATGTACATGTGAGTGCATGAATGTGTGTCAGTCAAAGGCCTAAAATTAGCGTGGTAAACGGTCAATGGCTGAAAATCGTCATGGTCAACTGTCAAACTACCAAAAGAACTGGTCAAAACTTCGACCCACAGTCACAGCTGTAACTACAGAGTCTATGGCACTGATCCCCCTCCCCCCCTGTGAGCCCCCCCTTGTACTCACCCTTGTGGTTGAAGAGCTCTGCGCCAGACTCTCATCAAGACCAGGTGGAAGGGGAATCGCTTCTTCCTTTGCTGTGGTGGGGGGAGGAAGTGTAGAGACAGCATGAGCATTAAATAAAAATTTGCCTCCTTGAACTCTGGCGCTATGCGGTAATTTCCTCCACTAATACCTACCGATTCCATGGAGGAGCTTGATACACTTGTCAATGTCTTTTCTGACTTCGTCGGATGCGTGCTCCTGGATGTAGCGGCACTGCAGCAGGCGGTAGAGGTGCTGTAGAAGCTGCTTGAACGTCTCTTGATGGGTCTGGGAGAGGGAGGGTGTGAGGGAGGGAGGGAGGGAGAGAGGGAGAGAAAGGGAAGGAGGGAGGGAGGGAGGGAGGGAAGGGGAAGGTACCGTATATCTTCTAAAAATTCGGCATCTCTAATTTTTCGGCACCCCTTCGCCCAAATGGGGTAGATAGTCTCTAATTTCGGCAAGGGGAATCCCAAATATTTCACAAGTTAGTCTCTATTTAGAATTAATTTCGGCACCTCGTGCTAGTCTCGTTCGAAGTTAAAGACAGGCGATGGATCAAGGTAAATGGCCCACAACGACTCCGGCTTCACTGTCTCGATAAATCGCCATCGCGTGTCTGTCATGTCCATTGCCGCCCTCGTGCAGAGCGATGAAAGTTTCTCCAACGTGCGGCTCCCACAGTACTTGGTAAACATGGTAACCGCGCACCACAGTCTCGACAAGAAGAAAAGACATACCAGTATTGATATAGACGCCACTTCGAGATTCACAGCCAGCTGTACTGAGGTACCGGTAATAACACTTCTAATTATTCGGCACTTTTGCAGTTCGGTAGGAATTTTGCAATTTAATCTCTAATTGTTTCGGCAAGACGCGACAATAATTATTTTTATCGTGCCGAATTTTTAGAAGATATACGGTACTCATGTAAGGAAAATAGGCCATGATAGCCACAAAATTGTTTCTGTGGATTTACACTACCCCCTCAGGGTTTCATACAGGAATCCCCCCCAGCAACCCGCTTCGCGTGCTCGGCTAGTAAAAACTCTGACAGTCCTCAACTGTGTCCTTACTAGTCAAGGACTGTAATCCAGCTACAAATTAGGTATTTTCTGAATGATGCACGCTACAACAACACCTTAAACCTACAGTATCATTCCATGCATATGCACTCACGGGCACTTTGATGAGGGATATACCAAGCCGGGAGTTGAAGAAGTCGTGGACGACCATTGGGATGGTCTCTGCCACGTAGCTCTGCAGTGTTGGATCATCGCCTAACCCTCGAGTGTTGCACACCTGTATGTGTGTGTGTGTGTGTGTGCACATGTGTGCATGTGTGTGTGTGTGTGTGTGTGTGTGTGTGTGTGTGTGTGCACATGTGTGTGTGGGGGAAAGCATGTACAGTGTATAACAGTAGAAAGAGCCATGTACGTAGCCTCATTCCCAGGCTCGCACCCCAGCTTTTATTGCTTACAGAAGGAGAGGGGAAAGCCTGGGAGCGTACATGTGGCAGTCCCGGGTAGAAAACAAACATTAGTCTGTTGCATATTCCGATCGCATTACTGAATTTCCGTTAAGGGTGGGGCTCATATGCATTGCATAAACATATCAATATGTGAGGCTTCTACGCAGCGTGTATGAGCTCCACCATTAACGAAAGTTCAGAGATGCAGTGCTTCGAACACAGCGACGCAATCAAAATATGTGATGTGACGGAATAATGCCCATTTTCTATCCAGGACTGCCACACATATTCTCGGCTCTGAGAATAGTAGGTCATAGGCACAGGCTTGTTTTTAAAACGCTTCCAGAAACGCATGGAAGCATAACAGGCCTACGTACACCAGAGATCTGCCTAGGTCACTTTGAGTGGTGGTCAAAAATTGATCTCCCTGATACCTATTTTGTTCTAAACTGCCTTTTTTCCTATATTAATAGTACTGTAAGTGGTGGTAAAAATAGCTGAGAGGTGGTAAAAAAAGCTGAAAGGTGGTCAGGCCTGACCACTGCCGACCAGTGTGGGCAGAACCCTGGTACACATATTCCTCTAATCAGCTACTGGAATGAGGCTACCATGTACATGCATGTACATGAATATGAGGGGCAGAAGGTGAAAGTCCACCAACAGTAATAGCATCCGAAAAATGTTGTGTAAAAATTTACGATTATGTATTCTGCTTTTTTAGAGTAATTATAAGAGAACAAATTTTGATCACTTTTTGACTACATGTACTTCAAGATGCCACATTTTTTCTAGCTAAGTACACTAGCAGCTACACTAACAAAAATTTTCAAGCTGCTAATGATAGTAACCTCCAAGCAGGTCTCTAAAGTTGGTAACCTAGTCAGTCAGCCAGAGAGTAAAGTTTAATAATATTCATGCCATTTTCAAGGCGCGCCCTGGGGGACTTAATTGGCTTCAGCACACTCATTATTAACCCGGGAGGGTTGTGCTTCACCCAATTAGCACTGAGTGCCAGTCTACGAGATCCACAACAAAGAAGTACTCTCTCTCTCTCTCTAGAGAGAGAGATCCCACAAACCAGTTTTTTGACTGGTTAGACCAGCTAGTACTGAACTATTAACCTGGGTCACGAAGTGCTAAGTTCTTTGAGAACCGGACACGCGGAAGCAGAGTACAGCAGTGTTGTAGCTATTTGAGCTGCAGGATCGTGAGTGGCAGGAATGGCTCCAAGGTACACGGATTTGAGTGAAAGTCCAATATAGGTATTAGTCTCGCGGGGCAGCCTCACTGGCCCACGAGACTATATAGGTAGCTTGGTAGCTATATTGATTTTCAGTTGCTGAGCATGGCCATGGGTTACTTTAAAACAGAACCTAGATTGTATGGTAAACCCATAATCTATGGTAAATCTATGGTTTTGGTTAGCCTCGTACTCTCAGATAGTCTCGTGCCCAGACGCCCGCCTACTGGAAAAGCGTCTGGCGACATTGCGCAGGATGCTCGGTCTTCATTAAAAAGTACCAGCTAATTGCGTTTTCGTCAGGAATTTCAAACGAAGCAATGAAATTGCAGAAAATGCAATTTTCTGTTATAACACGTGTTAGTCATCAAGCTTGAGAAAGGTGAAGAGTGAAATGGCTACTTGTACTGTCCAGAGACCTAGACGTATCTAGTGCCGCGGATCGGCATATCGATTTCGAGTACTGAGCTAGGAGCTATTCTTCTGAGTGTCGTCCAGAAAGTGGGTTACCGCCTAGTCTCGCGGGCCAGCCTCGAGTGAGGCTGGCCCGCGAGACTAGGTTACCATCGTGCTACGGATGACCACAAGGCAGTGCAAGCGTTTGTACTTGGGAAGGATGTCTCTTTACAAACAAAGAGCGACTGTCCATCACAAGGCCCTAGGTCTTCACGAATCGAACAAAGAACTCGAATTCCATGGCTAGCTACCCGACTACGGTGGGTGAATAGTTCGTCAAGACAATGGCGGTAGTTCTTTCCGGCCAGACAAGACAACGATCCTTTCTCCCCAGTAGCGCACTCTTTACAGCTATTTCATGTATAGCCATCATGGATAATACACACTGACGTGTATTATCCATGATAGCCAGCTGAGCTAGCATAACTTCTCACTATGCGTAAATAAGATTATAGCGGTCCAATTACGTATCCGCTAAACTATGAATATTTAATGAAGCCCGAGGATTGTGCTGAATGACGCCAGACTGTTAGACGGAGGCGAGCGTGGTCTGGGCACGAGACTAACTCTCAGACGGCTTGTATATTTTCTCACGTGATTTTACTTAATTGCGCGTGGGGACCGGTACGGTAGGGACTGCTCGAAAGACGGTTGCACTTACCTTCTGCTGGTGACATTGTTTCAGCACTTGGTCTGTGGCACAAAAGGGCTCCGAAGAGTAGCTGCAAGAAGTATAGATTCGCTGCCTTCCTTCCTCGCCCACGCCAAAATTCACCCTTCTACGATCTACCAACCTTCTACCCTACGCGTCACACACGTGAGAAAATATACCAGGCCACAGCTAGTCTTGTGCCCAGACGTTCACCCCCCCCCCCCCCGGCGAAAGAACGTCTGGTGTTCTAAGCGAACTTTACGAAAGGACTAAAAGCTGCAATCTGATTGAACCCTTTGGATTCCAAGCGGGAAAGCTGTCTGTGACGAGGAAGTTCGATTAGAACACCAGACGTTCTTTCACCGGGGGGGGGGGGGGGGACACAAGACTAGCCCACAGCTGTGCTAAAGTGAAATGCGCACATGGGCCTGGGAACGAGGCTAGGTTTTGGTGGTTTGGTCACGGGGGGCTGGCACGGGTGTAGCACGCGAGGCTATGTTCCTGAATGTCACATGTCAGCATAATCAGATAATAGTAGATATACTAGGTACATGTATACGCATTGCGCAGATAGCCTCGCGCAGAGACATGACGTAAGTTAGTTCACACCTACTAGAACGTTTGGGAGCTGTATCGCCCACGCAATTGCCGGAGAAGCTACTCTACACGAATGGGCCTTCAGGAGACGAATGTCTCCGTATACACCACAGTTCCAAGGACCAGTTATGGCTGCTACACGAGAGCAGAGTTGCTTGAAACTCACGTTCGTATCGCTGGCGATCGATCCGCGTACCGTCTATCTCCAGCGGGCAGATCTCTGCTGAAACAGAGGCTACACAAACTGTAATCGCGTTGGAGCTGTAGTAAGCCTACCTGGGTAAAAAGAAGCGATCGATTTGTCCAGATCTCTGATCCTTCAGGCGTCAGAAGTACAAAGGCGGCATCCATGTAACTCGTCAGGACGCCATCTTGAACACGTGCTTGCCCCACGGGGTACCCCCGGGGCCGGATGCGTTTCGTTACAGCTGTAGTAACAATACGTATACGGAACGTACAGACGTAGTAATAACACGTATAAGGAACGTAACCGGAGATTTAATTGCATTCCTAAGCGTGACGGAAGTTGCGCACATATATATATATATATATATATATACGCTAGCTGAGATTTCAGCCCATACTGCATGATTAGTTGCCTCGCGCTAAGGCGCTCGGCAATTATAATGGTAGTAGAGTCAGCTAGTAGCACCCCTATTCACACCTACCCACCCACACACACACACACACACACAGATACTGCCAACACAAAGGCAAACTCAGAGCACTCAAAGCCTTCAAAAGCCACTTTAGAGAGCATAAGAAGACGACTTGTGTTTGTAGCTACTGTCACCAGACTACTGATATCGGAGAGCATGTTGCCACCCACGACAGTGACAAGCAGTTCGCATGTGATGTGTGTGGGAGAGTGTTCTCAGGACTAGCAGGTCTACAGATCCATACCAGAATACACACTGGAGAGAAGCCACATCAGTGTATTGAGTGTGGAGAACGTTTCACACAGTCGGGACATTTGCAACTGCACATCCGCACACACACTGGAGAGAAGCCATATCAATGTATCGAGTGTGGAAAACGTTTTGCGCAGTCAAGTAACCTCCAAAAGCACATCCGCACACACACTGGAGAGAAGCCATATCAATGTATTGAGTGTGGGGAACATTTTACACAGTCAGAAAATCTCCAACGGCATGTCCACACACACACTGGAGAGAAGCCATATCAATGTATCGAGTGTGGAAAACGTTTTACACAGTCAAGTAACCTCCAAAAGCACATCCGCACACACACTGGAGAGAAGCCATATCAATGTATCGAGTGTGGGGAACATTTTGCACAGTCAAGTAACCTCCAAAAGCACATCCGCATGCACACTGGAGAAAAGCCATATCAGTGTGACGAGTGTGGAGAAAGTTTTACACAGTCAGGAACTCTCCAACTACACATTCGCACACACACTGGAGAGAAGCCATATCAATGTGACGAGTGTGGAAAATGTTTTACACAGTCAGGAAATCTCCAACGGCATGTCCACACGCACACTAGAGAGAAGCCATATCAATGTGACGAGTATGGAAAATGCTTTATACAGTTAGGAAATCTCCAACGGCATGTCCGCACGCACACTGGAGAGAAGCCATATCAATGTCACAAGTGTGGAAAATGCTTTAGAGACTCAGGTAGCCTTCAACTACACATCCGCACACACACCAGAGAGAAGCCATATCAATGTGAAAAATGTGGAAAACGTTTTGCAAGGCTAAAATCTCTCAAACAGCACATCCGTGAACACAGTGAAGAGAAGCCATATCAATGTGACAAATGCGAAGAGCGTTTTGCAGAGTCTGAGCACCTCCAGCAGCACAATTGCGTCCCAAAGAGAGTGCGCATCGGAGAGAAACCATATCAGTGTGACAAATGTGGAGAAACTTTCCCATGGTCAAGCAGTCTCCGAAGACACACCCGCATACACCCCCCCCCCCCAATAGAGGCTTCATAGGGCACAGTACGTAGGACTGAGAGTGTCACTAGCACATGTAGGACAGAGTGTTACTAATGCACTAAGCATTACAATAACAACCAGAACATCTACAGCAGACTCGTCTCCAGGCTCTGGTGAACATTTTACACACTCCCCACCCACCAGTCATTCTCACCTCAGCGATTGTGTATTCTGCTTATTAATTTAGAGTAATTGTTGACAGAAAAGCACAAATTTCGATCGCTTTTTGACCACTTTGAGATGCCACATGTTGAAACCACAACTTTTTATATCGTCATTCTGTGAAAAACCTTTGTAGCGTTCTAGTGCTTGATACTATAGCCCCGGTTTAAAGGCCTAGTGTAAACGGGGCTTATGATGGGCACAAATTTGACTTCATACATGTAGTCACTCATCACATACTGCAGGTACATTCAACAGACCAGCTATACGTCACGGACGTTTCAGTTCGGGAGATCAAAAAAATATTATTGATCCGAGCAAGCCATTAACTTGAAATTACCAAATGAAAGGAGCCTCATTTTCTATCGTAAATTCTCCTGGTGGCTTACGTACATGCAGCCAGCTAGCTTTGTGTCCCTAGGCTCTCGTCCGTATTTCACGTACCTTGACTGAAATGAGCATGGACAGGTAGAGATGGCTGCGCTTTGCTGGAGACACTGCTTTAGTTTATAACATAAATTGGTCCCAAAGAGTAGCTAAAAAGAAACCTAGTTCTGTCACTTAATTCCAACCTGCAGCTGCACATGTCCTTGCACCTATAGGCAAATTTTCATAGTTCCGCCCAGCTTTGGGTATGAGGTTGCACCGTTGCAGTGCTCCCATGGGATAATTTAATAAGAGGCCTAGATTTGCAGCTGTAATGAGGTTACAGTGCTCCCATGGGATAATTTAGTAAGAGGCCTAGTGTGCTCTAGATTTGCAGCTGTAATTTAAGTGAAGTGGATAAGAAGAGAAGACAAGTACAGCTGCAGTGAAACAGAGGTCTACAGGGCAGGCTACAGGAATGGCTACAAGGTATGTTCCAAGTAGCTATGCATGGACTACTAGCTAGAAATAGGTATCATTTTAAGACTGAAAAACTACCTGACAGGTATTGCCTCTTGGATGTTAATAGCTTCCCTATTCACACACACAGCTACTACCAATGTAATCACTGCAAAGACCAGTTCAGAGCACTCCAGGCCTTCAAAAAGCACTTAAGACAGCACAAGGAGAAGCCATTTGTCTGCAGCTACTGTCACAAGGCTGTCAAGCTCACTGATGTCAGAGAGCACGTTGCCACCCACGACAGTGACAAGCAGTTCGCATGTGCCGTGTGTGGGAGAGAGTTCTCACGACTTGGAAATCTAGAGACCCATATCAGAATACACACTGGAGAGAAACCATATCAATGTGATGATTGTGGAAAATGTTTCACACAGTTGATTCATCTCCGAGAGCATGGCCGCACACACACTGGAGAGAAGCCATATCAATGTGATGATTGTGGAAAATGTTTCACACAGTCAAGTAACCTCCAAAGGCACATCCGCACGCACACTGGAGAGAAGCCATATCAATGTGCCGAGTGTGGAAAATGTTTCACACAGTCAGATAGCCTCCAAAGGCACATCCGCACACACACTGGAGAGAAGCCATATCAATGTGATGAGTGTGGAAAATGTTTCACACAGTCAGGAAGTCTCCAACGGCACATCCGCACACACCGTGGAGAGTAACCTCCAAAAGCACGTCTGCACATATACGACACAGCTAAGAGAGAGAGAGGCTTCATAGCTCGAAAGCATTATCACTTTTACATTCACAACTTTATCATCATTCTGTGCCTTTACTTGAAGATGTGCATTGAAAGTATTAAAATAGTTACTTGATCAATCCGGAAGCTATAAATTATGTAGTTTGTTTGTACAATGCAATATCTCATGGTTATTCATTTCAACCATTCTCTCGTAACATAGAAACAAGGCAGAACTGATCAACAGTTGTCACTTACACCCTCGACTATCTTTCTGATTATGTATTTTTACTCAAAATAGTTTGCTCTAAAAGTGCTAACATGAAAGTGGGAAACGTGCCAGACCCCCCCTCCCGCTGAAGTGGCGAGGTCTGGGCATGAGACTACTCCTCCCCCCCCCCCCCCCCCCTTTCCCCAGGGGAGAAGCAGGCGCCTCACACAGCACCGCCTCCTGGAGCTACACTTTGTCCCCCGCCACACACACACACACACACACACACACACACACACACAGGTCATGTCCCATGCAGAACACTACCATGTCACCTAGAGAGTCGAAGTGCAGGGGCTCTCTGCATGTTTAACTTTGTTACCGACCCTGGTATATATGTCTTCTCGCGCGATAACTAGGCAGGGACTGATCCAAAGATGGCTGCTCATGGTTACTTGTGGGATGGGTACAAAGTCTCATGTACACAATGCGTAGGGCAGAAGCAAAGACTGACAGCTGCAGTTCTGTGATGAGACTGCAGGGCTATGCTCACAATTAGACCTTTTTACTAATGTAAAATTTCGTCGGTAGCGGTTCAATGTAGGCGTTCCTGGGAAGACTGTACACGCCAATACCCACTAACTGCAGGTAAACTGAAAACTAAACAAATACCTACTCAGTATATCACACCTGAGTTGTGTGGGGATAGCCTCGTTCCCAGGCTCCACTGCCCAGCGTTTTTGGCACTTTGGAAAAACACGGGTAGGGAGCCTGGGCTCCTTGGTACGTCACACGACGTCACGTAGGGTGCGTGGTTTTGCTAAATCAAATTATACGTGACGTAACGCGAGCAGGAGACGCTCCTGGCTACTGCTAGCAGCTAGCTAACTGTACGGCCAAGTACTTAGATATCGCGTTCTATATAGCTGTTGTTCAATGAGACAGCGTTGTATTCAGCCATTAGCTACAACAACGGACGCAACCAGCAGCATGAACAAACCTCGGGCGTTGTGAACGATCAAGCGCCTCTTGAAAACACCGAGAAGGCATGGCAAGACAGCGAAGGATGGAACCTGTAATGTAAGTCCTGTTATAGATTTGTGTATACTGATGAGGATAAGCAAGTTCTAAGCATAGGCTTACTGCTAGTCGGTTCATACTCTCGCTAGATCATAGCTGTCTACCTTGTAGTCTCGCGGATCTACATTGTACCTTGGCGGTGGCCCTTGACAAACAGCCACTTCTTTGTGCTACATCCAGAAACAGTTCATGTATCGTCACTGTTAAGTCATCTTTGCCTTTTGTCATCTTTGAATGCGCAACGGCTAGTCTCTTCGAAGCAATACTGTAAACAACGAAGCAATATTATACGTCACGTATAATTTGATTTAGCAAAACCACGCACCCTACGTCACGTACGTGACGTCGTGTGACGTACCAAGGAGCCCAGGCTCCCTACCCGTGTTTTTCCAAAGTGCAAAAAACGCTGGGCAGTGGAGCCTGGGAACGAGGCTATGTGGGGAAACTTCTATGCATGGGGATGGGTACATAGTCTCATGTACACAACGCGTAGGGCAGAAGCAAAGACTGACAGCTGCAGTTCTGTGATGAGACTGCAGGGCTATGTAGACCTTTTTACTATTATCAGGTACGTAAATATAGGGCGTGGTCATGCTTTTCACTCTTATTATATACATGGAAGCTCATTGAATGTGCCAATCAAATTCGCAAATTTTGTGACGTATTCTTGATCAAGTAACGTATGCGACTCAAAAAAATAATAATACGGTATTAATTTACCTTATTCAATTCTTCCCTCAACCAGCTGAAAAAATAATAATACGGTATTAATTTACCTTATTCAATTCTTCCCTCAACCAGCTGAAAAAATAATAATACGGTATTAATTTACCTTATTCAATTCTTCCCTCAACCAGCTGAAAAAATAATAATACGGTATTAATTTACCTTATTCAATTCTTCCCTCAACCAGCTGAAAAAATAATAATACGATTTTTCCCTCAATTAGCTGAACAAACCAGTTGAAGTTATTGACAACCTAGTGGAGGAGGTTGCCGAAGGCAGCAAAGAGCCAGTTGGAAAACTCAGTGAGGATGGGAAACGCATCGACGCTCTGAAGGTAACGACAGAGGGATTCAATTTTCCATCTGTACACTCACACCTACGACAGAGTTCGGTCTTCTACGGCACCAAGGACCCGCCATTTTAGTACAAAGCCGGCTCTGCCAACAGCTGTGCCGCTCGACAACTGACAACTGAACGCGTACAATCATACAAGGTAGCTACAGCTACAAAGAATCTTATGGAGGTACATAGAATGCAATCTTGGCGATGCCTACCTTGGCCATGTCAACGAGAAAGCCTTTGTTGAAGAGGTCCCAGACGTGTTGCTTGGTGAAGGTCTCCTTGTTGTCCACCTCTGCATCGATGTAGCAGTGGTAGAGGAACTCTACGTAGGTCTTCTTCACCTGGGGAGACGGAGAGAAAGTGCTGAGTGTCTGATACATGTAGGAACAGGGCAAACCAGGGACAACTCTAATGGGATTGCATACAGCAAGCAAGAACTAGCACTGTAGGCGTACTTATTTCGCATGAGACTAAATTTTCGCTATATTCACGATTGCATCCCTGACTGCGAAAATTAATTACGCCGTTATATATATATGTACACGTGTGACCCCGAACCGTGAATTTAAAACCTCAGCGCAAAATTTGGCTACATGCATCGGACAGGATGCTGCAATACTTTAGTTCCGCGAAAAAAGTATGCCTATGGCTGGCAGGGTTTCATACAGAGTGGGACACAAATTAGACTCATAATGCAGTTCAGATTGTGGAACTCCCCTGATGACCAGCAACAAACTGTAGAACTGTAGACTGTACAAGGAATGGATCATCCAACACACAATATCTAATAATGCAACGAACATGTACCCTGCCACAACACAATTTCTTTCTTTTCCTCCCCCAATATCCTTAAACACACCACACACTCACACACACTCACACACACACACACACACACACACACACACACACACACACACACACACACACACACACACACCTCGGATACGCAATCCCAGCAGGTGACAACTTTCACAATCTCGTCCAGCGGAAGGAGGGAGTGGCACTTCATCTCCGTGGCAACATTCTTGCCCTCTGTGCACATGGTGAGCAGCTGAACCAAATTGAGGTGGTAAGCGAGGTCACCTTTAGTGAGAGGTGGGAGAAAGGAAGGAAAAAAGAGAGTTATTACCGAGACTTAGGATAGGATACATTTCATGGCATGAGAGCAATGACCCGTTACATCCCTCTGAAGGCATAACTTTCTAAGGGATGGAACAAGTCACATATCTCTAGTAGCCTCGTTCCCAGACCCCCGCTTTATTCGGTTGCATGAACGAGGCCTCTGCTTTATTCGGTTGCACGAAGGTAAAGCCTTACCTTTGTGAAACCGAATAAAGCGGGGGCCTGGGAACGAGGCTATATCTCTAGTGCTGCTATGAAACTGGTGAATGGTCAAAAAGATTGACAATACAAGACTCGGGAGAAGCAAGGTTTACTTGAAGCAAGTTGAAATACAGCCACCCTCAACTCTGAGAAATTCCTACAGTGAAACTCACTGTAATCTGTAATGGGGTAAGCTTGCTTGTACCTACCCCAAACAGTTGGACAAATGGCCTACCCCAAACAGTTGTACATTAACCAGGTGATCATAGTAGAGGATTTTTCACTGGGGGTGGGAAAAGACGTAACAGTTGCATGTGGAAATTTTAGACTCAGTTTCTGGTGGTCCCAAAAGGCTGCCACAAATAAGCTACTGATCCATGAGTGTCAAAAATATCAACTTCGAAATTCTGGGGGGGGGGGGGGGGGGCTGAGGTGTCCAAAACATGAGTTATATCCCACTTTCATGGAGAGGGCTGCCCTCCCCGAACCTCAATAACGTGATCATATCCCCATGCAGTACTGACCGACGGTATCTCCCCGTTCGTTCTTCATGAGCTGCACAAGGGTGGGAAAGGCATTGTCGTTGTAGAAGAGAAGAACGTCGTCTCCGGCATTGGCAAGCTGAGGGAGTAGTGAAGAGATTGGATAAGGTCATCATTATTGGTGCTGTACATGCTAAACTTAATATACTCGTATTATGCCGTAGCGCTTACGCCATTGACCACACACCCACAGATGCAGCCAGAGCTTGTAAGACCTCCAGTCAGAGGACAAGAGCAAGAGCAACCAGAGATTACGCCATCCTGATCGCCATAACTTCCTAGTATCCCATACTAATAAATAAATACAAATCTCTTAACTAGTTTTAATAAGGCTTTAAAATCATACCTGTCCTAATTCTCACACCCTAAAATAGTAAGTCTGCTCTATCAAAATAATCAAGTGTACTCCAAAGAGTTTCTAATTCCACCATGAAAGTACTTCTAATGCTGTCATATACAGGACACTCCCAGAGCATGCTAAAGTAGTAACCACCATTATACAAACATTAGGAAGCTAAAGAATTGTTAATTATTTCACTTTTCATCTGTCAAAATTATGCTACTACAAGAGTTCCAACAACAGTCGTACGATGGCCTATTCCATTAAATAGCTGTACACCCCCTGCGGAGGAGCAGATTTCAATTTTTCCCTTGGACAGCAAATTAACCTCCAGTGCACACCTTTACCATTATGATGTAATGGGGGGTAAAAGTGAGCACTAAATGGAGAAAATACAGGAAAACATATGTAAACAAGCATGTTCTTATGTTTTCGTACAAGAAAACTACATCAAAGCACATGTTCTCATGTATTTTCTCCATTTACTGCTCACTTTTACCCCCCATTACATCATAATGGTAAAGGGTCTATTAAAGAGGTTGTGCTAATCCCCTAGACACAATCAATTTGGGCACTTATACCTCCAGGACGCTATTGCTTTGAGTCTTTTACCCCCAAGAATAGCCCAATGCCCAAGGAGTGACATATGATGTAATAGTGACATCATCCCAGCTGTACCTCACTCATGACCATCTCCTGCACTCTCTTGTTGATTATCTCCTTCCCTCCCTTGACCACTGTCTGTAGGAACTCCAGGTACTTGACGTTCCTGCCCTTCTCGATGCAGTGGATGAAGTGTTGGACTTCTGACTCCGTCACTTTGCCACAGAGGTGAGAGTTGTCGCGGAAGATCTCTGTGAGGGTTTCTGCCTCAATTACCTGTGAGTATGTTTTTGTTTCAGAGAGTCACATATTATGTGTGTGTGTATACATGTATGTATGTATGTACATATGTTTGTATGTATGTATGTATGTTTGTATGTATGTATGTATGTATGTATGTTTGTATGTATGTATGTATGTATGTTTGTATGTATGTATGTATGTATGTTTGTATGCATGCATGTATGTATGTATGCATGTATGTATGTATGTAAGTATGCATGTATGTATGTATGTATGTATGTATGTATGTACATGTATGTATATATTGTGTGTGTGTATGCATTGATGTGTAAGGTTTGTGGCTAGTCCATGTGAAGGCAGCGGTGACATGATACAGGAGCTCTGATGACATAATCTCTCACGTTGTCTCCACTTTGTAGGAAGAGCTCTAGATGTCTGTGCAGCAGCACTTGGTTGCCATGGTTATTGCGGCAAAACTTCTGAAGGAACTCGTGGGCCAGATGCATAATCTCCCGCATTCGGTAGTCATCCGCCTACAGGTAGAACAAAGGGTTGGATAGGCTCCACACAAGGAGAGATGTAATTCATTAACAGTTAGTACCCTAGGGGATAGTTTTCATGTCTTTGTGATGCTGGTGCAATAACTAAGAAAATTAAAATTCGTTTTCAGTTTCAGTAATCGTAAAGCATGGGGTACCAGCTGGTAAAAGGCGATATTAATATAGCCTCGTCCCCAGAAACAGGGGAGCCCCCGGTATCTTTTCTCACATGAGTGACATTCAGGGTCAGGTTAATTGTGCGTAGGCAAGCACAGTTTTAGTTCTCAGACACCGAGGAAAGGCAATAAATCACTACTTCTTCTTGTAGCCAATCTAAAGTAGGTAGAAAAATGCAGCCGTCGATCTTTTCATTGATTGGTTACCACGTACATGTATGCAAATTGACTCATGTGAGAAAAGAACACAGGCTTTCCTCCGTATTTCGATTTTTCAAGGGGAGAGCCTAGGGACGAGGCTGATATTAATAATATAATATGCATGCATGCATACTATATAGCTGCTATACGGTAGTCAAAATTTTGCGTGTGCAATCACATGTACCTAGCTTATTGCTCATGCAATTATTTTAAAATCACATGCGAATCCATGTCATTCCATGTTAATCAGATCCTATAGCTACAGACTTATGTTCCTAATACAGTATGCATTTGACATTCGTACTATTGAAATACCTACTTACTCGCAGCAAATGCTCGTGAATACCTACTTAGTACACATTTTTGGGGGTGTGGCCTGGGTAACCACACCAAGCAGCCGTACACTACCTTGTTGTAAGGCACTTGCAGCAGCTCCAGCACGACCGTGTGGGCCCCCATGTTCCTTAGCAACCGTTGCTCGTGGCCGCAGTCATCCCCGTGGCACAGCCTAGTCAGACCAATCAGGATCTACAGGGGAGGCACAGTTTCACACTATCATAGCTAGCACACGCAGGGGTGGGAGGGGGGGGAGGGAGGGGGGGAACTAGGCACTAAATGGAGAAAACATGTTTTTGTAGCCTCATACCAAAGGCTTTCCTTGCCCAGATTTTATCTTGCAGCTATAAAATCTGGAAGCCTGGGTATGAGGCTATGCTTTGTGCTTTCGTGTTGTGGTCCTTACATCTCTGACTCTGTCGTATTTGGCCAACGTTTCTTTCAGAGAAGGCTCTTCGATACCCGGATCACTCATTAGACGATGTGGTTTTGCCTGCGTATGAATGTGTGTGCGTGTGTGTGTGCATGTGTATGTGTGTGTGCATGTGTGTGTGTACATGTGTGTGTGTGTGTGTGTGTGTACACAATAATAGTGGCAGTCCCGGGTAGAAAACCAACATTTGCCATCATGTATTTTAGAGATACAGCGCTTTGAATGCAGTAACTCTGAACTTCCTTTAAGGGTGGGGCTCATATGTGAGGCTTAAACGTAACACGTATGAGACCTACACTTAACGGAAGTTCAGAGATACAGCGCTTTGAATGCAATGACATAATCGATATACACAATGGAATAATGTTTTTTTTTTACCTTGGATTGCCTAGCCTCGTCTCCAGGCTCCCCTCCCATGCGTGTGGGGAGGACAAGGCTAGGGACTGCCACATAGTTATGATTGAAACATTATGCACCCTTTGAATAGTCCTACCCAGCCACTTACCATGGTTTTTCTCTTGGCCAAAGGGGACTTGGCCGCCTTTGTAATATAGTTAGAAGCTGAAGCTACGGTAGCCAGCTCTTCGGCTTTGGGGCCCGCCACACTGGATTTACGGGTCAGCTTCTGGAAGATTAAACATGAGACAGCAATCACTCCCTGATGTGAATTAGGTGCAAATCAATATATGGACAGCTAGGCAAGTCATTTATACAACAAGGAGGTAGGGGTCCATTGCCAAGCACCGTATTCTTGCAGTGTAGGCTCACATTCATGGCTGGAATTCACTGGTCAACAGACAAAGTGGTTATGAAGTCTAGGGCAACCATTCTCTGAGATTGATTCTAATGCCATTTCGGAGTCAATTATAAGGTCCACAAAATTCTACTGACTAAGTAGAAGTACCCCTTTGAAGAGATTTTGTAAAGAGAAAATAATAGACGTATTGATATCACATTCACTGACGTAGATATTAATTTTTCCAAGATTATAGGTGGGGGGGGGGGTGGGGACTGGCCTTCGGGTTCTAGTGCTCCTCCCCCCATACAAAATCCTGCCTAGTCGAAGCTCTTTTCTCCAATAGGTCTCCCAATAAACGAAACGCTTTCATTACCCAGACTGAAATTCTCCTTAACCCACCTGGACTTCATTTAGAAATATTTCTCTATCTCAATGCATGTGCAGAGTGACTGTCATGCAGGGCCCCCATAATTGCCCCCCATGAACTGACGCACTCACCTTCCCACTGCTCCCACCACCACCCCCACTGCCACTGTCTTCTGCCCGGGGCATGCGCTGCACCCATAGCTCTGCCTCCTCGACCAGCTGCTTTAACTTTTCCAAGCTTTTCCGAATCGTGTTGTAGTTCTCGATGTCCTTGGGCGATACTAGCAACTGGACCTGTGGGTGTGTATAATCGAATGTACGTGTATGTGTGTGCATGCGTGCATGTGTATGTACATGTGAGTTCCGTCACTCCCTGATCAAACAGTTTACACTCTACACACCCAGCACCATAGAATACTATCCATGCCAGCATGCAGTGCAGAAGCCTAGCTATAGCGTGCTTGTTATAGACCCTTTACCATTATGATGTAATGGGGGGTATAAGTGAGCACTAATTGGAGAAAATACATGAGAACATGTGCTTTGATGTAGTTTTCTTGTTTGAAAACATAAGAATATGCTTGTTTACACGTGTTTTCATGTATTTTCTCCATTTAGTGCTCACTTTTACCCCCCATTACATCATAACGGTAAAGGGTCTATTATGTATCAATACTTTGTATTTGTCTGTCCATGACGTCGCCTAATCACGCGCGATGGACCCTTTACCATTATGATGTAATGGGGGGTAAAAGTGAGCACTAAATGGAGAAAATACAAGCACACACGTGCTTTGATGTAGTTTTCTTGTACAAAAACATAAGAGCATGCTTGCTTACATGTTTTCCTCTATTTTCTCCATTTAGTGCTCACTTTTACCTCATTGCACGACAAGTCCATTACGTCATCTATTGGTCCTGACCTCCACTTTTAAACTCGATCTCGACCTATATACAGCCTGACCGGTACCACGGCCCTCTAGCAATGGGAGACACAAACCAAAGACAGGTCCTAAGGAGGGGACATATCGAGACATGTGGCTACCCTGGTGTCCATTTCTAAATTTCACTTCTCAGGTCTCCATTCCAAGATTGTAGATCTGACAGATTTATTGAGGCAAATTTATCACTAATGAAGACAAACAGTTGCAGCTCAGAAAAGTCGATGCCCAGTGACAGATTTCTAAAATTTGTACTTTGAAGATTGAACTACATGTGCAGGAGGTATCAGGAATGAACAGAGAGGCCTAGGGACTGGACTTCCTGCCCACCTGCTTGAACCCGTTCACCGTCTCCTTGCGCTGAGAGAAGTGTCTGATTAACAGTTTGAGTGACTGTGCGGCGAGGGGGGCATGGTTCATCATGGCCATCTGGATGAGCACACGCAGGAGCTGTTTCCCCTGGTCCCCATCCAGGTCCATGTCGGCTTCAGAGCTGGAAGGGAAGAGGGTGTGTGGGGAGGGGGGGAGGGGGGGGGGGGGAGGGGGAAGGGGGGACATCAATAGCTCAAAAACTGGCTATATATCTAGGAGTTATTGAAATGAAACTAAAATCTGCTGTGGAGCTACGGCTGGGGGGGGAGGGGGGGGCAAAGGTTTGGGGGTTGGGTATAAACTGGGGTTGTTAGTGCCTTCTCTTACGTACCTCTCTCCACCAAAGGCTCCCTCGAAGATGGTTAGGATCTGATCAAGGTCAATGTCAGAGGCAGCTGTAGAAGGGGAAGGAAAAGTGGTATACATACATACATACACACACACACACTCAACACACACACACACACACACACACACACACATACACACACACACACACAGTAACACACACACACACACACAAACACACACTATATACACACACACACACACACACACACACACACACTGTACACACACACACACACAGTAACACACACACACACACACACACTGTACACACACACACACACACACATACACACACTCACATGGCTGTGTGAGCAGCTCATTCTCGAGGTGGATGAACTCAGCCTTGTAGGTCACCAGGAGGTTGGTGATGCGGAGGTCCAGTCTCACGTCCATGATAAACTGTAGCATTTCCAGGACCTTTGACTTGGTGTTCACCACTGTCAAGTCTGGCTCCTCCTTCTCCTTTGCCTTCTCCATCTGTGGTGTGTGTGTGTGTGTGTGTGTGTGTGTGTGTGTTTGTATGTGTGATTGTGTGCATCCGTGCATATAGTGTGGTGTGGGTGCATGTATGCATGTGTGTGTATGTGTGTGTGATTGTGTGCGTGCATGTGTGTGTGTGCATCCGTGCATATAGTGTGTTGTGTGTGTGTATATGTGCATGTGTGTACATGTATGTGTGTGTGATTGAATGTGTGTGATTGTGTGCGTGCATGTGTGTGTGTGCATCCGTGCATATAGTGTGTTGTGTGTGTGTATATGTGCATGTGTGTACATGTATGTGTGTGTGATTGAATGTGTGTGATTGTGTGCATGCATGTGTGTACATGTACATGCGTGCATGTGTGCATGTATAAATGTACGTGGTGTATGAGTATCAAACACACGACCTCTCCAAGTGGAGAGCTATACCAGTATATATAGCTGCTCCTCAACCATTGCCTCATTAACAATTGTAAAATCCCACCCACTGCCACACCCACCTTCTCAGTCTCCTCCTCACTGCCCCCGCCATAGGCGGGACCAATGAAGTGCGTGGCCGTCGCTGCCACGAAAGTTCCGAGGGCTCCCGCGATTCCAGTCTTAGCAGGACTGGCACCTCCAGTTTCACCCACTGGGGATATAGAGTTTGGAGAAGGATACATACATGTAGCTCCTCCCCGAGTCCTCCCAAAAATCGGGGAGAGCCTGGTATCTTTTCTCATGTTTATATCCTGTTGCTATGTTGTTACTAGGTGCAATAAATCAGCTAATGCACTGCTACCAAGCATATCAGTGCAATATCTTTTTGCCTCAAGCATGCCAGCTAGTGCATTATATTTCAGCCTGGAGCAAAATTGCATGAATAGCTACATATTAGAGAGACTGCATGAAGGTACATAATTATATAATATACACAAGAGTGCTGCAGTATAGCTACAAGTTAGTCTTTCAGTTTCAAAGTACATACAATAGTCAGTGATCAGCAATGGTGTTTGTATCAGATTTATATAGACCAGGAGATATCACAGCCTCACTATACTGTGCCATTATCTTAACTCGGCATTTCACGACAGTTACCAAGGCTCCCTAGTAACGCTATAACCGACCAATCAGTATCGACGGCCTCAGGATATAAAATAGTTATCCCGTGATATGACTATTACGAGTGACGCGCAGGGTACCAGGCTCTCTCTTCCATTCTTGTGTTTTTCGAGGAAGATAAGGCTACACAAAACTCACCAGTTCAATGAGGTTAGAATATTTCTAAACGATATAATCATTAAGCGACCTTGATTTTTAAAAGTTGACCTTGGCCGACGTGACCTCGTCTGACTGATATATGACAAAGTTTAGTCAACTTTTAAAAATCAAGGTCGCTTAATGATTATATCGTTTAGAAAATGTTGAAATATTCTAACCTCATTGAACTGGTGAGTTTTGTGTAGCCTTATTTTCCTTGAAAAACACAAGAACTCTTCCATTCTTGTGTTTTCCATTTAGTGCCTACCTTTTCCCATAACTACATCACAGTGAAACAGGGTCCATTCTCGCAAAGGCTCACCCCCACAATGTCACGAAAGTTACTGGTACAGAGTATTATACATGTATACTTACGTGCTCCCATTCCCATTCCAGTCAAGATACCCCTAGAGGGTCCAATTCCGGGGGTATTGGCTGTTCTGCAGTCCAGACCGTCCAGCAGCACGCGAGTCAGGCTAAGCAGCTTGGTGAAGTTGTAGAACCCGAAGTAGACCATCATTCGTGCGAGGCACACCACCTGCACGTTTAGGGGGAGAGAGAAGGGGAAGAGGACTGTGCAAGCACTGTTTTAAGAAAGCTTAGCCTCATTTCCAATTTTTCCACGTGGCCTGGTAGGTAAAATTTCCCTAAACACAGAGTAGATTCATAGTTTACCAAGGTATGAAGCTTTATGTACAAACTTTTGACAGATTTTCTCATTTGGATGTGGTAAAGTGGTTGTAACCTCTAAATTCATGAATCTACTCTCTTTGTGTGGAGTATTGCACATGTACATTGTAATTAATGTACACATTGTACAATTATCAGATTTTTTGAGCATACATGATAATCTTGGTTGAAGATAGTAAAAAATAGTTGTTTGGAGCGCTGTACAGGTACCAGGTTCCGCCCCTACCAGGCTCCGCCCCTACCAGGCTCCAGGCTCCGCCCTACCAGGCTCGACCCCTACCAGGCTCCGCCCTTACCAGGCTCGACCCCTACCAGGCTCGACCCCTACCAGGCTCCGCCCTTACCAGGCTCCGCCCCTACCAGGCTCCGCCCCTACCAGGCTCCGCCCCTACCAGGCTCCGCTCCTACCAGGCTCGACCCCTACCAGGCTCCGCCCTTACCAGGCTCCACCCCTACCAGGCTCCGCCCTTACCAGGCTCTACCCCTACCAGGCTCCGCCCCTACCAGGCTCCACCCTACCAGGCTCCGCCCCTACCAGGCTCCGCCCCTACCTCACATGCAAGGATATCCTGTCACTAGCAGACCATACCTCAAACGTGAGCACATTCTGGTCTTTGTTGGAGAAGTCCCACACACTGGACCCGGAACTCAAGTAGTTCTCTACGAACTCCGTTGCCTTCTGCAAAATCAGTTTTTCATTGAAGGTGTCTTGCTTCCTCTGCATTCCAAACTTTCTTCTTTTTGAGAACGCCAAGGAGTCGCTGCCAACCGATAGCTGGCTTGATCCAGTGGTACTGTAGTGAGAGGAGGCTGGGATTAGGAACACGGCCTTTCTAGTCAGCGGCCAATATCTAATGACTTGCTAGGGGTATCAGGCTAGGTTACAGGCTAAGATCAAGACTCAGGAAAGATTCAAGAGGGTGAGTAATAGTGTTTGGTTTCAGATTGGGATCAAGGATGAGGGTTAAAAAAAGGAATGTTTTATCGTCTGCTTCAAACTCAGAGCACAAAAATTGCATGCATGTATCAGGCTCCAATAGTGCACGGAAAAAAAGTTGCCTGCAGGGTTACGCCCCCTAGGAGGTATGGGCCGGGGTATGCTCCCCAGAAACGTTTTGAAACTTTAAATAGATGCTCTGAGGTTACTTCTTGGGGCCCCAAATATAAGGGGGGACTCCCAGCCACCCCCACTCCAACCTCTGTACGAAATGCTGTATATACAGCCCACCCCCTTCCTCCAACTAGCCTCATACTTAGGCTCAACTTTATCTCATAGCCGTTGAGAAAAATTGGGCAAGGAAAGCCTGGGTACAAGGCTACTATACCTCTAGCCTCGTCCCCAGGCCACTCCCCCCCGAAGGTCGGGGGGGAGTGGCCTGGGAACGAGGCTACTATACCTCCAACCCCCTCCCCTCTAACCTACCTCTTCTCCAGGGTAGGGTAAGCAGCGCTAGCCTCGTCTTGGCTCTCCTGGCTGAAACTAGATTCCCCCGGTCCGTGGCTATCCACACTGGTCATGCTCACTGACTGGCTCACAGGATCGGCGGAATGGGACTGGGTTTCAGTGGCTTTTCTGAAGAGGAATAATTGCATGTAAGACAACAGTCTAATCAGGAGCCCATAACCCAAAGGGAAGGAGCGTTAAACTTGTGTATGTATGCTGATTCCACCTGTTGTTGAATGGCACTTGCACAAAACTCTTTATATGGCGCTCAAGGGCTCCTGGTCTCAATCTACCTACTGCCATTCTACTCAAATAATAAACCCATTACTGTGACTGGCAAAACACATTCAGTAGCTATACCCACTCTATGTTCTAACTTACGTAGCCTCGTTCCCAGGCTCCACTGCCCTGCACTTTGGAAAAACGCGGGCTTTACCAAAGCGCAAAAAAAACACTGGGTAGTGGAGCCTGGGAACAAGGCTATATTCTACTCACTCGATCACACCATCACTGGTAGATAGATTGATACAGACAGACAGACCAACAAACAGACAAACAGACAGACAGACAGACAGATAGACAGATAGACACTGATCCGTGGGCTGTACAATAGCGAAATTAACAATATACGTACATGGAAGTAGACAAAAACAAACTCAGACAAGACAGACAGACAGACAGACAGAGGATATAATCATTAAGAGTAGGGTGAAAGCAAAAGGGAGAGAGTGGCTGGATGGCCAGTAACTCACTGATCATTCCACCACGGTCGGTAGTCAACGACAACGGGAGAATCAGGGATCTGGTCCCAGAGTCGGGCAAACTCCACCGGGTTGACGACCTCCTGGGGGTTGGTGTCGAGGTGCACGCACAGCATGATGCGGCAGAAGGCAGCTCGGAGGGTGAAGGGAAGGTGAGCGTCCTCCATGCACCTGAGAGGACAGTGGGTGGCGTGGGTGATTGCGCACATGCATAATTTCAGCTGTTTCTAGGACGATATAGGAGCCTGCTTGTAACAACACTACTGTATCCGCTCTTATAAACGCGCCATTCTAATTAAAGCGCCAAATGTAGTAACATCGGTTTTTTTCTCTCTAATATAGCGCCAAACGAGTTACCAAATTTTTTTTCAGGTGGCACATTAGATAGGCTTCAAGCGGTAACTGTACTACGAGTCTCTCTATTTGCAATGTGCCACTCTACAAAAGCACCACTTCGTGTGTTTGCAAGTTTTCTCTCTCTAAAAGAGCGCCACTCATGATAATGAAATTTTTTTTTGGT